>CM042842.1:12426584-12736584 GCA_023653725.1 Bungarus multicinctus | reverse complement strand
AGAGGCAGAATTTTTTTCCCTTATTTTCCTCCCCCAAAACTAAGCCCGAGCACGTAGTTTCGTTGCGAAGCACGGGTATAGAGCTAGCAAATCATATGGGAAGCTTGCAATCACATTTCTTAATGTTTGGACAATGGTTAGTAGGTCAGCTGATCCAGGAAGCAGGTTGCTGTAGGACACTCAAATGGATGCAATCACAAAGGTAAATTATGATAAAAAACATGAAAAGCTGCTGCTTTGGGTATAATTGCCAACATCACTACACAGAGACACACAAACACAGAGGCACACACACACACACACACACAAGCATTTATTTAAACATTTATTCATTCTTCATTCATTATTATCACACTTCTATATCCCTCCTAATTCACCTAAGTGATGCTTAACATTTAAAAATGCACAATGTTTGGGGCAGGTGTTGCTAATTTTTGCTGCAAAGGGTTGCATTATTTTTATATGACTACCACAACAGACCATCGGGGTCTTGTGCTTCACAGCATAGCAACAGATGACAAACCAAACAGCAAACAGCTGACTTGACATTTAAGACGGCTTGTTTGTAACACGGCATCTCTCTGCAAAGGATTAAATGACATGTAAGGATACATGAGCTCTCGTGTCTACACAGAATGCAAAAATAAATAAATAAAATACAGATGCCACTTGTTAAAGGAATACGCGAGGCAGAATTAAGAGACACAAAAATGAAGCCTCTTGTTTCCCTAAATGAATTATGAATTAAGATACCCGAAGACGAAATAGCTTTTTATCATTATTGTTGGAAACGAAATGAGTGCGCGCCCAATTTGATGACCTCTTTGCCACAGCAAAAACACAGCCAATCACTTTGTTCAGCAAATCACTGCAGTCGTTAAATGAACCACACGGTCCTAAAGCAAATTCTGGCTCCTTCCATTGGCTTTGCTCATGGGAAGTCAGCTGAGAAGGTTGAAAAGGGTGATATCACATGATATAAATGCTTGACTGTCATAAATACATAACAAACCCCTGAATTTGGACCACATGAACATGGGGGAATGCTGTAACCATTATAAGTTAAAAACTGAGGTCATAAGTCACTTTTTCTAGTGCTGTTGCAATTTCAAATAGCAATAGCATTTAGACTTCTATACTGCTTCATAGTGCTTTCCAGCCCCCTCTAAGCGGTTTACAGAGACAGCCTCTTGTCCCCCAACAATCTGGGTTCTCATTTGACCCACCTCAGAAGGAGGGAAGGCTGAGTCAACCTTGAGCAGGTCAGGATCGAACTCCTGGCAGTTGGCAGAGTCAGCCTGCAAAACTGCAATACTGCATTTTAACCACTGCGCCACCAGGAAGGAGAATGAGAAAGGGAATAAGAGAGGAAGGAAGGAAGGAAGGAAGGAAGGGACTAGCAATAGCACTTAGTCTTATATACCACTTCATAGTGCTCTTTACAGCCCCTATAAGCAGTTTTATAGTCAACAAGCTGGGTCCTCATTTTATCAACCTCGGAAGGATGGAAGGCTGAGTCAACCTTGAGCCTGGTGAGATTCGAACTGGCAAATTGCAGGCAGCCAGAAGTCAGCAGAAATAGCCTGCAGTACTGCACTCTCACCACTGCGCCACCACGGCTCAAATGATATTAAGCAAATTGTTGTAAGCTAAGGGCTACCTATAGTGTCAACTGATCGGAATAGCTTTTCCACTGGTTACTTGTTCTCACTGTAGGGAGAAAACGGTGAGGGCAATTAACCCGTGGAACAGCTTGCCTTCAGAAATGGTGGGTTGCTCCATCACTGGAGACTTTCAAAAAGAGATTGGAGAACCACTCGCTTGAACTAGTATAGGGTCTCCTGCTTTAGCAAGGGTTGGACTCGAAGACCTCCAAGGTCCCTTCCAACTCTGTTATTCTAACTTTTATTCTAAACAGATACCAAAATGTCAGCCTACGTATGTTTTAGGTGTACATTTTTACATCTCTTGAACAAAATTCAGTAGATAGAAACGAGGGTAAAGTTTCTTATATGTAGTTCTTGAAACAGAAATATATACTATCTATCTATCTATCTATCTATCTATCTATCTATCTATCTATCTATCTATCTATCTATCTATCTATCTATCTTATATCAAACAGTCCCTCTTAACTGTTCAAGATTGTCCCTTTCTCTGGCTCCTTCTCGTTAAAACAAATTAATCGAAAATTTCCCACAACCACAAATATTCCTACATCATGGCTGCTTTTCTATAAACTAAATTCCTTTATTTAAACAACATAAAAATATCCAACTAGTCCAGCAAACGATTACCAAAAAAAGAAAAAAAGCAAATATATAAAATAAAATATATCCAACAGATCCTCTTGATGCCTAGTAAATGACAAAACAAAAACAAATATTCTGTCTGGATAAAGATGGGGATCCCCACCAATGTACTATCAGTGTCAGGGTTCCGATCAGGGGTGGGATTCAATTTTTTTAACAACCGGTTCTGTGGGCGTGGCTTAGTTGGTGGGCGTGGTTTGGTGGTCATGTTATTGGCTGGGTGTGGCCATCTCAGTAACACTCACATTGAGGCACCATCTCCTCGCCTGGCCTCTCATGACTGTGGGGATGCTGCAACAGTCGTAAGTGTAAAAAACAGTCATAAGTCATTTTTTCCAGTGCCATTGTAACTTTGAATGGTCACTCCACACAAGCAAAGTACCAGCAAAGGAGGGGAAAAAAACTTCAGAGAAGTTCCTGAGACAGAAAGTCTAGTCCCTCCAAGAATGTAATAAGGGTTAACGGAGAGAAGCAGTTTCTGTAAGCAACACCAGAATGTTTCCTTCCTGCCTTCCTTACAGGATTAGGCCAGTAATTTCTTCTAACAACCAGTTCTCCGAACTGCTTAGAATGTTAACAATCAGTTCTAGCGAATAGGTGCGAAGTGGTAGAATCCCATCCCTGGTTCCGATGGATGCCCTAATTAATTCATGAGCCTCTAGCCAAGTTTCAAAAGAAATCCAATTATTTATTAGGAGCAACATGTCGGCACTTTTCCCAAGTGCAGTCAGCTCTGTCCTATATAATTCACTGTTCACCTATGACCCTGTTTTCCCCTCTCCTCCCAGGGTGTATCATAAATCACATTCTCCAACCAAGCACTTTCGCTGGGCTATGGAAAACACACCTCTCCAGCTGGGCTTGATAACTTGAGACACAATCTGGAGAAAGGTATCCATTGAATGTGCTTCTGATCATAGCAACGAACTACTCCATCACATCTCCCCCCTCTCCTTCTTATGGCAACTCAAGAGCAAGCCAGGAATGCTTTATGAGTTGACGATCAGATTCCTTCCTTCTTATGCTTTTTTCCGAATGTTTAAAAGCTACAAGTACTTTGCTTTTATATTGCCCAATCTCTTTTTGAATAAAATCACCTAAAAGCAAAGGTACGGAAGAAGCAAAGCTTGAGGGGTGCTGCCAAGCTTACAAAATGACCAATGTGTCGGCCTGTGAGTGACAGCTTGGTTTCTGCCCACTGAAGAGCGCAGTAAAATTCAATTAACCAGAACATCTCTCAGAACCGAAGTCAGCAATTTAAGGACATCGTCCATTTCACAGCTCTCCAGAAAGCTAAGCAGGAATATGAAAGAAGACCAACGTTCTTGTTTCCCTATACAGGTGATTCTCAACTTACAACAGTTCATTCAGTTGATTGTTAGAAGTTATAACAGTACTGGGCAAAAAAATGACTAATGAGCGTTTCCATACTTATGACCATTGCAGCATCCCCGTGGTCACGTGATCAAAATTCAGACCCAATAAAGGAGAATATTTGTAGCTCAGGGTTCAAGGGAGGGGTCCTTGGTGCTCTCTGAGCTATCTTGTTTTCTTGCAGATGTTTCATTACCCAAACTACCTGTGTTTCCCCCAAAATAAAACCGGGTCTTATATTAATTTTTGCTCCAAAAAACACATCAGGGCTTATTTTCCAGTTAGATCTCATTTTCAGGGAAATATGGCACTATGTGTGTCCATTTGGCTGACAATCTTAACTGGAGTTTATTTTTGGGGTAGGGCTTATATTATGAGCATCCTGAGAAATCATGCTAGGGCTTATTTTCTGGTTGGGTCCTATTTTCAGGGAAACAGGGTCGATCAAATCATCAGTGCTAGTGATGATGATGTTGCCTAGCTTAGAATAGAAGCTGGAAGGGACCTTAGAGGTCTTCTAGTCCAGCCCCCTGGTCAAGCAGGAGATCCCATACAATTTCAGGTAAGTGGCTGTCTCTTCTTAACACCTCCAATGATGTAGCGCCCACAATTTCTGGAGGCAAGCTAGTTCCACTGGTTCATTGGGTTAGGTGAAACATCTGCAAAAACACAAGTGCGCTCAGAGAGCACCAAGGACCCCACAGTTTTCCTCCTCCTCTCACTCTGTTTCTCCTCCACCCTGCAAACCTGACTCCCTAAGGTCACTTGGCAATGGACTCCTATTTATGAAACTTGCCATCTCCTGGGATCAAGTGATTCCCTTTTGTGACTTTCCAACAAGCAAGAGTCCATGGGAAAGCCGGGTTCACTTCTTCACAACTGTAGCAAGAAACATCATCAAAATGGGACAAAATTCACTTAACCACCATCTCACTTAGCCACAGAAATCTCCATTGCAGTCACAAGTTGAGGACCTCCGATGTAATCCTGCACCAGTACTGTACCCCAGCTCATGGCATACACACACACACACTGCCAAATGCAGCAGGCAAGCACGCTCAAGGTTCTAGCAATGGGCTGACATGACAAGCGACGACCTCATCTGAACCTGTTGGAGGGAAGCACACGCATTACCATCGCACAGATGACCCAGCTATGACCACTAACCCGAAGGAGAAGGTTACAGCTGAAAGCAGATTCCAGAAGAGCTATAAACAGAACCAGCCTCGAGGGGTGCAGCCTTCCATTGGTCCTTCACGACAAAAGCTTCAGGGCCAGGAGAACTTGCAGCCCAGGCTCCCTTCGCACACAAAAAATGCCCTCGGTTTTTAAGTCGTTGCTCTCTCTCAGCCAGCAAATGCACCGTGAAGTCTCCAAATTTACGCTCAGGACAAGTTAAAATGGGAAATTTCTCCAGAAGATGAGTGACCGGGCTGCCAGAGAAGCATTTAATACCCCTTTTCAGCAAAACAGCTGTGTGTGTTTTTCCCAAAAAACAATAACAGAACGAAGATACTGTGTTTTTTTCAATTACGGAATGCAACGGCTTCCGAGGGAGGATGGTTTTTGGTTTTTGGTTTTTTTTTTCCAGTCTTTACTTGGTTTCCTTCCAGCAACGACATACATTTTTTTTCAAGGCAATGAAAAGGAAGATAAAAAGCAAGGCAAGCATTCTGGCCGAGTCAGCAAATAAGCAGAGAGGTGGCTTCCGGTGACTTTGGTTGGTGGACAATGGCTGCCAGTCCCATTGTTTGCTTAGGAAATAGCCAGGATTTTGGAGTCAAATTAAATTTTCCTATCAATAGAACTTGGGTGACACTGTAAAAGCAAGTATGCAGGGCTCCGTTTTATCACACAGAGTAACAAAGGGAAAATTCTGTTGAATAAAGAACTCCCCAACCAAAAAACTATCAAAGCAGACAAACAGGGTAACAGTAAACTATGGCCTAATCAAGGAATCACGAAGATCATCTAACAGGGCAAGCCATGAGCATATACATTAACAACAAACCTTACTCCCTTCTAGCACTGATGATGTTTTTCTTTTAATAAATTTTATTAAGTTTCCAAATTTAAAAACATAAAACAAAACTTTATACATTGTTATCAACATCAAGACATCTTTTGCATTTCCTCACATTTTTCAGTATACGTATTTACTTATTCCTTTACCATTGCATCTTACTCTTACTATAAATCAATATCTTTTATCCTTACATCTCAATCTTCTCCATGGTATATTTACATATTTACATATTCCCTCATTCTTTTCCTAATTGCCATTTTATTTTCTTTTTATTTCTAAACCAGGCATCCCAGGCCCTATAATAAATTGAATCTTCTCTGTCTTTTATTTTCATCGTTAGCCTGTCCATCTCTATACAATCTTTTTTTTTTTTAATAACCATGCCTTCCGGTGGAACCCTTTTTTCCTTCCAGAGTTGTGCGTACGAAATCCTTACAGCTGTTAATATATGTAACCTAATATATCTATCTGTTTTATTGCATTTTTGTGTTATTATACCTAATAAAAAAATTTCTGGATTAAATTCAACTTTCTGATTCGTGATTTCTTCTATCCATTGTCTAGTTGTATTCCAATATTTTTTCACTTCCTGGCAAGTCCACCAGGTATGAAAATAAGTGCCTTTTTCTTTTCCACATTTGCAACTATTTGGGTCTGAGTTAAACATTTTTGCCAATCTAGCGGGAGGAAGGTGCTATCTGTAGAACATTTTGTATTGCTTTTCCTTGTATGCTGCGGATGTAATTAATTTGTAATTTGATCCCCACATTCTCTCCCAATTTTCCAGGTCTATATTATGGCCGACATCTTTTGCCCATACCACCATCGTCTCTTTGACCACTTCCTCTTCCATTTTAAAATCTAGTAGAAAGTTATATATTGTTGAAATCATTTTCTTTTTCATTTCTTGTAGAACTTTATTTAATTTATGCTTTTCTATGCAGAAACCAAATTGTTCTTTGTCCTTCTGATATCTTTCCTGAATTTGCATGTATGGCCACTAGCACTAGTGATGTTACTTGATTGGGTAATGAAATGTCTGGAAGAAAAACTCCACCACCACCTCCTTCTTAGTCCTGTTATCCCAAAACCCACATTCCTTCTAGCACTGATGATGTTATCTAGTTTGATAATAAAATGTCTGCAAGAAAACCAGCACCTTCTCCTCCTCCTTTTTTACACAAACCTATTATCCACAAAATCCCCATTCCTTCCAGCACTGACGATGTTACCTAGTTTGGTAATGAAATGTCTGCAAGAAAACCTTCTCCTCTTCCTCTTCCTCCTCCTCCTTTCCACAAACCCACTCCCTTCTAGCACTGATGATGTTACCTAGTTTGGTAGTGAAATGCCTGCAAGAAAACCACCAAGCACAGAGAGCATCAACGACCCTACAATTCAAACCCGAGCTACAAATATTATCTTCCCCAGAGAAATTTTCTATTTTTGAAAGTAGCAGTAGAGCCTTTGAAGACAAAGACTCAAAACCTCTTTTCTTTCCCTTTCCCACCAGAGGAATCCATCTACAGGATAATTCATCTCCCTCCCCCAAAAGAAATTCACTAAGAGGGAAGAAATGGTATCACAGACAACAAGGCACAATGTGTTGATAAGATCAACTTCATTACACAAATACAATTGCTGGAGTTATTGATTTGTTTCTGGCCTTTGCCGTGGCCAAATATGTATGTATGTATGTATGCATATACTGTATGTATATTAAGAATTCCAGTTAATAATCCAAGTTAGACCTTCTTGTAGTTCTACATACAGATGGGAAAGATACCTCAAAGCAACAGTAGATACAGAAACCAGAAACTGTCACATTCATTGCAGATGTTTGCAAAATTGTTTAGGAATCTGACAAGCACCAGGGTCGCTGAGATCAAGTGTACAATTTCATCAGCTGCTCACAGCCTCATCTGCCTGATGCTGTCCTGTTTCAGAAATCTTCAAAAATTAGTTGCAAAAATGCAAGAATTATTTTATCAAGGGATGGAGAATAAATACGGAAGTTAGAAATTTAAAAAAGGTTAGCGAAAAATAATAAATATGTGAATAGGATTAAAAATGTAAAGATGGGAATTGTTATAATAATTAGACACATTATGTATATCAGTATTACGTAAGAGTAGAGTATCAATACTAAAGTAATGAATATGTATAAACTGTAATTGTTATGGCACAAGATATTTGTACCTAGACGATACACTGTTTAAATGGAAGATGGATTGTTTGTATAAAATAAAATAATTATATTTTTAAAAAATTAGTTGCAAAAATGCGAACTCTTGAACATAAAGGCAGGGAGAAGGGAAAGCGCTTTCAGACAAATAGAATAGAACAGAATGAAAAATAGAATAGAACAGAACAGAATAAAGAATAGAACAGAAATAGAATAGAACAGGAATAGAACAGAACAGAATAAAGAATAGATAGAACAGAATGAAAATAGAGTAGAATAGAATAGAACAGAATAAAGAATAGAATAGAACAGAATGAAAAATAGAACAGAATGAAAATAGAACAGAACAGAATAAAGAATAGAACAGAAATAGAATAGAACAGGAACAGAACAGAACAGAATAAAGAATAGATAGAACAGAATGAAAATAGAGTAGAATAGAATAGAACAGAATAAAGAATAGAACAGAACAGAACAGAGAATGATGATAATAGGATAATAAGGTAAAAGTTATAGTGGATGAAGATAGATGAAGGAATATAGACAAATGTACAGATAGCTAAGACTTATGTAAAAGTATGTATACCGTCACGGAAGCATTGTAATGAATGGAAATGATGTTGTACATAAGAAAAATTGTTTAATAAAAATTATTTTTTTAAAAAAGAATAGAATAGAACAGAATGAAAATAGAATAGAACAGAACAGTATAAAGAATAGAACAGAAATAGAATAGAATAGAATAGAATAGAATAGAATAGAATAGAACAGAGCTGGAGGGGACCTTGGAGGTCTTCTAGTCCAGCTCCCTGCTCAATCAGGAGATCCTATACCATTTCAGATAAGTGGTTGTCTAGTCTCTTCTTAAAAATCTCCTGTGATGGTGCGTCCATGATTTCTGGAGGCGACCTAGTTCCACTGGTTAATTGTCTTCACTGTTAGGAAATTTATCCTTAATTCCAGGTTGTTTCTCTCTTTGGTTACTTCTGTTACTGTAACCTTAGAATAAAAGTAATATTAGTATTTTGGGTTTTGATTTCCTGGTCTGGACCACCTTGCAGGCACCACCTGAGATTAGATTGGCCCTGGCCTTGCTGGACTTTCCAAAAACTTTTATTTTTTTTTATTTTATGCATTTATTTGTATTCCTCCTTACTCGCTTTGCAAATAACTCAAGGTGACAAACATATGCAACACATCTTTCTATTTTCCCCACAACAATAACTGCGTAAGGTTGGCTGGATTGGGAGAAGTCCAAGGTCACTCAGCTGGCTTTCATGGTTAAGGTAGGACTAGAACTCACTGTCTCCTGATTCAAAGTCACCCAGATAGGTTTAAGTTTATGTTTAAGATGGGACTAGAACTCACAGTCACCTGGTGATTGGATTTTATGCCTAAAGCAAGACTAGAACTCACAGTCACCTGGCGATTGGCTTTTATGCCTAAGGCAAGATTAAAACTCACTGTCTCCTGGTGATTGGCTCAAAATCACCCAGATAGGTTTAAGTTTACTTAAGATGGGACCAGAGTTCACATTTATGTTTAGGATGGGACTAGAACTCACAGTCAGCTGATGATTAACTTTATGGCTAAGGCAGGACTAGAACTCACTGTCTCTTGGTGATTACCCAAACTTACCTAGCCTGCTTTCGTGCCTAAGGTGGAACTAGAAGTTACCCAGGTATGGGTGATAGTGAAACCAAGATGGGTTGATAATACATTATATTATTCTTCTATTCACTCGGGTAGCAACTGTATTAACATAGCAATCGAGCAGTGAATGTTATTCTATGTGATTCATTTTGCTAGTTGTTACAGTAATATATTATTGTATTTATTTGCTTCACTCTGTTTTTGTTCTTTCAAATGTTGCTGGTCATTGACTGAATAAATATTATTGATTGAGTATTCTTACTATCAGCTGTTATTTCTTTTTTTTTTTTTAATTCTGTGTTTGGAATTGATTGTTGTAATAACTTTATATTGTGAGTTTCTTTTTAAGCTTTGTCAATCACTGAGACTCACTTTGATGAATAAGTCAGCCTCATGAATCCAAATAAATCAGTAAATAAATGAACTTCCTAGGTCAACATATGATTTACAAACTAAAACGGTCCTAAACAGCATCCCATTTAAGTATAATATGTCATTTTAACAACAATTACAATTCTAAACATAGTTATGCAATGCAATGATTATATATATATATATATATATATATATATATATATATATATATATATATATATATATATATATTTGTTTTCGGAGATTTTCGCGGGTATTTGTATGTGGATCTTTGGTTCTTCGGGTTTTCTCCCGCGTAGAGTTGGAAATATCTAGGCGACGTTTCGATGAAGTCTCATTCATCATCTTCAGGCTTGTGTCTTCGGTCTTGTGCTTCTCAGAGTGAATTCACTCTGAGAAGCACAAGACCGAAGACACAAGCCTGAAGATGATGAATGAGACTTCATCGAAACGTCGCCTAGATATTTCCAACTCTACGCGGGAGAAAACCCGAAGAACCAAAGATCCACATATATATATATATATATATATATATATATATATATTTGTAATACATTTATATAACTATCATTTTTTAAAGAAAAACTACTTATTTTGTATAAAGTTGCTCCTTATTTCATTGTAAAATGCTATACTGTATTTTCTTTTTCTTTATTGTATTTTGCTTTCCTTTTTTTAAATATGCACTTTTAATTCCCCCCCCCCATTTCTTTGACAACGTATATATCTTCATGTTTGCCTTTCGTTCTGCCTTTCCTTTTTTCTCATCACTATTTTAAGAACAATCATTTTTTTTTTAAGGAATCTCTTGAGAAACACTGCTGAAATGGATTTCGCTCTAGCTGACGATGATTTTTATTCACAGTACATTTTAATTGCAAAACATGACTTTAGGCTGGGGCAAACGTGTTCTCTAGAAATGATTCTGCTTTGGGAAATAGGACCGTTTTTTTCAGTGCCGGACTGGTGTCCTAACCATCTCCTGATATTCAGGTAACATTCTGACATTATGCTAGGCCAGAATACCACTAAGCTCATGTCCAAACAGGATCCAGAATATTAGCTGTGTCTCTGGATACACCTGTGCAAAACCATCTTTATTTCAAAAATTGGCTTCACTCCTTTAACCGATCTGTGATTCAACTGAGGTCACTTCAAATGCAATCCAACCAAGTCATGATCTACTGAATAGAATAACAGAGTTGGAAGGGACCTTGGAGGTCTTCTAGTCCAACTCCCTGCTCAAGCAGAAAACCTTACACCATTCAGTGGATGTCCAGTCTATTTTTGAAAAGCTCCACGACTTCTAAAGGCAACTTGCCCACTTCTAACTGTCAGGAAATGTCTCCTTAATTCCAGGTTGCTTCTCTCCTTGATTAGTTTCCATCCATTTCTTCTTGTCCCGCCTTCAGGTGCTTTGGAGAATAGATTGACCCCCTCTTTGTGGCAGCCCCCCCTTCAAATATTGAAACACTGCTGCCATATAACCTTAAGTCTTTATTTTCATTAAACTGGACATATCCAATTGTTGTGGTTAGTTGGCAGCAGGTATGGACTGCTGAGGAGAGCGAAGACTCAGATGAGGGGCCAGGACCATCAGGGAATGGACTGCTGCCTTCAGAGATTGTGGGGGCTGGCAGCAGCAATAAGGAGGTTCCCGAGGAGCCTGTGCCAAGTGCGTGTGCGTGCAGGATTGCTCGTAGGAAAGAGCAGCTGCAGCAGCACGGATGACTTGGGGGTAAGGCTACAAGGTAATGCCCCGTCCTTCAAGAAGATAAAAGCCAGCTGTGAACAAACAAATTTTGCAGAAGGCAACGAAGTTTTGAATTCAGCCTCATGGACATTACAGTTGGTATTTGAAGAGTCTTGTGTTGTAACCTATTTCTTATCTGTTGTTTTTTGTCAGACTTGAAAAAACTTGGCAAGGCTCTTTCTTGTCAGAGCTAATTAGTTGGAAGCAGCCTTTTATCTGTGAAGAAACAGGATTCTTAGCTGAAACATAAAAAGGTTATACTACTGCCTTTATTTGGTGTTTGCTCTCTTAGAACCAGGTTTGGGTCACAACACCAATTCCAGCAACCGTTCTTCCTATGTTTTAGCCTCCAGTCCCCTGATCAACTTTGATGCTCTTCTCTGCACTCTAATTTTTAGAGTCTCAGCATCTTTTTTGCATCATGATGACCAAAACTGGACACAGTATTCCAAGTGTAGCCTTACCAAGGCATTATAGAATGGTATTTAAGTGATCTTAAGTAATAAAAGTGATTTTAAATAATAAAGGTTCTGTAAGCATATTCCAAGCTCATACAGGAAACTATTAAGGGAAGTACTTCTCTCGGTATATCAAAAACCTCATTTCATTATGAACAGAAGCATAACTGTGCTGTGTGTGTCTCTCTCTCTCTCTCTCTAGAGAATATGCATTCATCATAGGGAGGAATTGCAACGCGAGGCCATCAAACAGCAAAAAGAATGGTGGAAGCTTTTCATATCGTATGAACCACTCCAAGAATCTGAATAAAAACCTACAAGGGAATTCTGAGAGAGTCCCCAGTGAATCTTCATAGCTCCTTCCTATGAAAGCCTAAGTTGCTTTTAAAGCTATATCAATTGATTCCCACAGATCTTATGCAAAACTCAGATTAACAGAATTGGAAGGGTCCTTGTAGGTCGTCTAGTCCAACCCCCCCCCCCCCCCCCGCCCAAGCAGGAAACCCTACACCATTTCTGACAGATGGCTATCCAGTCTCTTCTTGAAAGCTTCCAGGGATGAAGCTCCCACAACTTCTGAAGGCAACTTCTGTTCCATGGGTTGATTGCTCTCACTGTCAGAAAATTCCTCCTTATTTCTAGGTTGAATCTCTCCTTGATCAGTTTCCATCCATTATTCCTTGTCTGGCCTTCAGGTGCCTTGGAGAATAGCTTGACCCCTTCCTCTCTGTAGCAGCCCCTCAAATATTGAACCATTGCTCTCATGTCTCCCCTGGTCCTTCTCTTCACTAGACTAGCCATGCCCAGTTCCTGCAACCGTTCATCGTATGCTTCAGCCTCCAGTCCCCTAATCATCCTGGTTGTTCTTTTCTGCACTCTTTCTAGAGTCTCAAGATTATTCAACTGAATTATTCAATCAGTTTCCATCCATAATTCCTTGTCTGGCCTTCAGGTGCCTTGGAAAACTCAACATCGCTGAGAAACATGATTTACAACTAACATTCACAGCTTCCCCATCGTCACACTATCAACATTCGGGTGCTGGGCAACCAGGATATATTTACTACAGTTAATTGGTGGGGGGGGGGGGGTGTCATATGAATGATAATAGAATAATAACAGAATAAAAGAGTTGGAGGGGACCTTAGAGGTCTTCAAGTCCAACTCCCTGCTTAAGCAGGAAACCTTATACGGACGCCATTTGTGGCTTTCCAACAAGCAAAGACAACGATGGAAGCCAGATTTGCTTACTGACCCCGTGATTCACTTAATGCTTAGAGTGATTCCCTAAATAACTGTGGGCAAGAAGGCCATAAAATCAGGTCTGAGTCACTTAACTGCTTTGCTGAACAGCAGAGATCCCGGCCCCAATTGTGGTCCTAAGTCAAGGACTACCTGTATATTTTTGCAAGAACCAATATCAACCATCAGTCTAGAGCCCCCCCAAAACCTTTTGGGTAGCAGAGGATCGGTTCAATGGAGAGAGGTTTTTCCATGGACCGGAAGGGGCGTGGCATTGCATACTGCCTGCATCCCATGGATGGGGCTTCCCTTGTTTGTGTGGACCAGTTGCTGCCATGCTATGTGTCAACCCTTGAAGCTGGCCTGGCCGAAGCCATCTTGGAGCTTGAGTGCTGCCGCCACATTGGAGCCGAGGGATAGGGAGGGGGTGGGATTAGAGATAGCTGGGCTGGACAATGAAACTTGTTCATAATTCTTGCTGCAATAAACTGGTGATTCTAAGCAAGACATTACTTCTGAGCGTGTGCAGAAGGCCAGACATTTTAACAAAAGCAATAGCGCTTAGACTTATATACTGCTTTACAGTGCTTTGCAGCCCTTTGTAAGAGGTTGCCTCTTGCCCCATCCCAACAAACTGGATCCTCGTTTTACTGACCTCAGAAGGATGAAAGGCTGAGTCAACCTTGAGCCGGTCTGGATCAAACTCCTGGCAGTGAGTTAAGACTTGCAGTACTGCATTCTAACCACTGCATGCCATGGAAAAAAGGAAGGAAGGAAGGAAGGAAGGAAGGAAGGAAGGAAGGAAGGAAGGAAGGAAGGAAGGAAGGAAGGAAGGAAGGAAGGAAGGAAGGAAGGAGGAGGGAGGGAGGGAGGGAGGGAGGGAGGGAGGGAGGAAGGGAGGGAAGGAGGGAGGGAGGGAGGGAGGGAAGAAGGAAGGAAGGAAGGAAGGAAGGAAGGAAGGAAGGAAGGAAGGAAGGAAGGAAGGAAGGAAGGAAGGAAGGAAGGACAATAATAGCCCTTAGACTTACAGTATATACTGCTTCATGGTGCTTCACAGCCCTCTCTAAGCAGTATGCAGAGTCAGCCTCTTGCCCCCAACAATCTGGATCCTCATTTTACCCACTTTGGAATGAAGGCTGAGTCTACCTTGAGCAGCAAGAGTTATGAACAAGTTTCATTGTTCATATGAGCCACGATGGCGCAGTGGTTAGACTGCAGTACTGCAGGCTGTTTCTGCTATCCGCCAGCTGCCTGCAATTTGGTAATTCAAATCTCACCAGGTTGACTCAGCCTTCCATCCTTCCGAGGTGGGTCAAATGAGGACCCAAATTGTTGGGGGCAATAGGCTGACTCTCTAAACCGCTTAGAGAGGGCTGTAAAGCACTGCAAAGCGGGGTATATAAGTCTAAGTGCTATTGCTATTGGCAGCATTTTTTCTCCTTTCATGCTTACAGCCTCCTCAACAGCTTTGGGAGACTTCAAATATTCCTAGAAACTCTTTGATTTGCACTTAGCATATTGAAATGCTGTTGGAATTAAAAAAAGAAAATGTGGCTTAGAAACCAGAAAACATAAGCAATTCTTCTTCCCTGCCAGAGCCTATCAGGGACACATTTTGCATTTTAATTTCCTCTTCCTGAAACTGTGAAGTTGTACAGTACAAAGAAAAAAACTGAATGTTCCTAGAGACCATCTGTAAGCTGCTGATACGTGCACAAAAACCTTCCTTACCAGGCATACATTCCAAAATATTCTGTAACCCAAATCGAACTGTGAGATCTGCTAAGAAACATACAGCATCTTGCTCTACAGACAACCTTCCTATATCCTAGTTTACTGCTAAGCAGCAGACATCCGTAACTCTAAAAACTTTAATAATGTAAGTATACATGCTTAGCTGAAATCCCAGCAATTCTTGGGTGGTTTGGGAATAAAAAGATTTTAAAAAAACAAGAAAAACATGATTATGAACAAACACAAAGAATAGAAAATGATGAGGATGGCTGACCCACTCAGTCTACAGCTGACTTCACTCAACCTCATCAAAGGCCTAAAAATCAGATGAATCTTACTCCTTTATCTTTGTTGTATGTTGCCCAGAGTTATTTGTGTGGTGAGATGGGCAGCTATAGAATTGGATAAATAGATTGAAGAGATGAGATGAAATGCCATGGACCAGCCCTCACCCCTCTTTTTCTCCTTCCCTCTCTCATAGTCTCTCATTCTTTCTTTCTCTCAATATCTCTTTTTCTATTTCTCCATTTCTCTCTCATTCTCTCTCTCTCTCTCTCATTCTCTCCTCCCCTCTTTTTCTCTTTCTCAGCCTCTCTCATTCTCCCTCATTTTTCCTTACTCTTCTCCCCTCTCTCATTCTCTCTTTCTCTCATTCTTCCCCCTCACTCATTCTCCCCTCTCTCTCATTCTCCCTCTCTCTCTCTCTCATTCTTCCCCCTCATTTCTCTCTCCCTCTCCTTCCCTCCCTCTCTCCCTCCCCATCCAAATCACATCAAATCAATTTTATTACGGTCTTAGACCAACCTAGTCACCACTTTCCCTTCTTCTCATCTAAGACTTAGCCTTCTATCATGCTTTGCTATGCTAGTATTAAAATAATTCAATTCCTTAATTTTCTAATACAATCCAAGGACAACCTCAAGGTGGATAAAATTTGTTAAGTTATGTCACTCTTTACCAAAGAGTAAAATCAGGAGACAGAAGTGACTTGGAACAGAGACCAGAAAGGGATCTGGAACAAGGACAGCAAATTTCATGCCAACACAGTTTTTAGCCAGATGGCACACAGCACTTCAGCTCAGCAGTTGGAAAGGGCTAAAGTTGTTTTCTTAAAGGGCTTGTCAAGGTCCAATTCTCAAGTCTGGTTTTGGAAAGACAGGGTGGACCTCAGCACTTTTTAGAAGAAGCTGGAAAAAGATATTACGGAGAAGTAAAGGGGTAGACAATGACTTATTTTAATATAACTGAGACATTTTAAGGAAAGATGCTCTCTTAGGTACCATTAGATGTTTTAATGTTGACCTCCAACAGGACTTAAAACTTGGAGAGATGCAGCAATATTCAAAAGGTATAATTTTCCTAGGATTCCAAATTGCCACCAATCCATCTGATGCTGATTTAACAAGCAGTTAAAAGTTAAAAAGCAGATCGCCAAAATCATCCATCATGCACAAAATCATAATGACAAATAAACATTGTTCGGTGCAGCAAAAGCTTTTGAAAGAAACCTTTTAAAAACTTAACAAAGGGACTTTAAAATCAAGAATATCAGCAGCATAAACATCCAAGTCCAAATGGACCCCACAAAAGCAGGCTTCTGAAGAATTTATAGTACAATTAAAAGCTAGGGATAACAGAATGATAGAGTTGGAAGGGACCTTAGAGGTCTTCTAGTCTAACCCCCTGCTCAAGCAGGAAACCCTATCCCATTTCAGACAAATGGTCATCCAATCTCTTCTTAAAAACTTCCAGCATTGGAGCATTTACAACTTCTGGAAGCAAGTCGTTCCACAGATTAATTGTTCTCACAGTCAGGAAGTCCTAGGTTGCTTCTCTCTTTGATAAGTTTCCATCCATTGCTTCTTGTTCTGCCTTCTGGTGCTTTGGAGAATAGCTTGACCCCCTCGTCTCTGTAAGAGCCCCTCAAATATTGGAACACTGCTATCATATCACCCCTAGTTCTTCTTTTCACTAGACTAGAGTAAACCAATTCCTGCAACCATTCTTCACATGTTTTAGCCTCCAGACCCCTAATCATCTTTGTTACTCTTCTCTGTGTCCTTTCTAGAGTCTCAACATTTTTAAAAATTATCTCGTGGCAACCCAAACTGGCTGCAATATTCCAAGCGCCGTCTTACCAAGGAAATGAACTGCAGAAAAGAGAAATAATGTACCACTTACCGCCATCACAAGCTCAAACGGGTACTTGTAGACTCTAACAGGGGACTGATATTTTTGCACCATTTTTACTTCACGATGCCTACGAAGAATGAGAAAAGCAATCTGTTAAACCCTCCGCTCTCCGCACCAAACCCATGGAGGAAAAAAAACCTCGATTTTTATAACGGATCTTCTGTGGGAAGTTAAAACAGGGGGAAAAGAAAGCAGAAGTGCGTTTGAGACAGGTTGTCTAACGTGAATGGCCAAGAAAAGAAAATGAATCAATCCCAAATAGATCAACAGCTATAATCCCTTTTCTTTATTTTGCTGTCACCCTGTCACTACTCATAGTTTTAAAGGCTGCTAACCCAACCCTTACAAGCTGTGACCAATTCATGCTCAATTCGCCTGCTATTTAGCCACAGGGAGAGAACAAGTGGAAAGAGGGCATACTTTACAAAATGTTCTAGGGCTACATGGTTGAGAAAATTACAGCATTCTGACAAGTGACTCAACACCAACTGGTTTACCTTACAATGAACAAGAGACGCCTGCGGGATTTGAACCCCATCTCTGCAGCTCTTAGCACTGCTGGAATTTTTCCTCTCTGCCCCCATAGATGCTGCTCTGAACCCGCGCACACATGGTTGTCCTCCAAGAATCCATGAAAAGAATGAAGCTACTCTTAGAAAAACTAATTAAATTGCTTTCTGCAAACGCAGTAGTATATGCTGCCTCCGCTTGGCACTGAATGCCCCCGAAGGTTACAAGCTCAGAATGGCTTCTCAATTTGGTTTTTTTTCTTAGTGCCTGCTACGAAAAAGGGAGACAGGTAGTCCTCGCTTTACGACCAGAAATCTGGCCCCAAATTTCTGTTGCCAAGCAAGACAGTGGCTATGTGAATTTTGCCCCACGTTACAACCTTTCTTGCCATCGTTGTTAAGTGAGTCACTGCAGTTAGCAAGAGGTTGTTAAGTGAAACTGGATTCCCCATTGACCTGGCTTGTCTGAAGGTCGCGAATGGTGATTCCCTTGACCCTTGGGATCATTGCAGAACCATCATAAATATGAGTCAGTTGCCCGGTGTCTGAATTTTGATCACATGACTGTGGAAATGCAGCAACGGTCATAAGCGTGGAAAAAATGATGGCAAGGCATGTTTTCCAGTGCCCATTTTAACTTTGGTCACTAAAGGAACTGCTGTAAATTGAGGATTAGCTGTACATTTCACAAATGCTTGACAACCCCCCCAAGCACGAAGTCAGGCATCGGGACACAAAATAATTAATTAAAGAAAGTTGCCGTTAAGTGATATAAGAAGACAAGTAAGTAACCTGGATTGTCCCTGGGACTATGTAGGACAGACAGATTACAAGAACACAAGCGAGCAGCCAGATGAGGAGACCCGAACTCATTGGGTAGCCTCACACTGCAATGAACAAGGACACACATTCAATTTCGCAGCTACTAAGATTGTTGGATGAGCAGGCACAAAAACAGCCAGGGAAGTGATTGAAGCCTGGGAAATAGGTCCCTCGTCAGTCAACAGGAGTGCTGATTTACCACCAATCTATCAACTACTTGAGGGACGCAGTGGCTCAGTGGCTAAGACTCTTGTCAATCAGAAAGGTCGGCAGTTCAGATCCCACTGCAGTTCAAATCCCTAGCGCTGCATAATGGAGTGAGCTCCTGTTATTAGTCCCAGATTCTGCCAACCTAGCAGTTCGAAAGCACCTAAAAAAATGCAATTAGCAAAATAGGAACCCCTTTGGTGGGAAGGTAACAGCGTTCTGTGCGCCTTCGGCGTTCCATCATGCCAGCCCCATGACCACGGAGACGTCTTAGGACAGCACTGGCTCTTTGGCTTTATAACAGAAAGGAGCACCGCACCCTAGAGCTGGAAATGACTAGCATGTATGTGCGAGGGGAACCTTTACCTTTACCTATCAACTACTTAAAAGGTGAGGTCTGGGCAGCACAAGCAGCCAACAACTTCAAAGCCAGCCATCAACACAGCCCAATCTAAAAAGCCATCTACAACCAACACCATATAAACACTGTACACAGAATAGCACATGCTCTGCTAGAAGTTTCCTGAAGATGGGCTCCAGCTCAGAAGACCAAAACTCTGGTCCCAGTGACACACCCAGATTGGACCCTAAGTAACCTGGGCCCACCTTTTCAGCTTAAAAAAAATAAACACCATTGGATGCTCTCAAGAAAAGGTTGCTACTCAAAAGTTCTGCAAAAAAAGAAAGGAGAATGTACCTGAAATTTAAGCGTTGGCTTGCATTAAATCCATAAATTTTCATTGAGTAACCATCTGTGTGATGCACTCCTGGATAAAAGTTATCACTCGCTGGTACTACATTGGTAAATCCATCTAGAGAGAGGGAGAAAAACAGAGAGAACAAGCATTGGCCAACGCTAGAGACAGAATCAAGAATACAGAAGCTATGTTGGGAATTACATAACAGATATTTGAACCTAGAAGGAAGAGAGAACAGCTGATGATATGAAGCTCTCAAAGAGACCTTGGAATGTCTAGGAGCTGTGCAAGCTTTGGCAGCCCAAGAATGTTAGCACTAAATCCAATTTAATGTGGGTTCTTCTTGGTGATCATCCATTTATAAATTTATTTATTTATAAGTGGCAGATTATCAAGGCATGGAATCTTTTTGAAATGACTCTGCCTAGGAACCATAAATAAAGGGTTGCATGGATAAAGCTTCCAGCTAGAAAAACCATTAGATTAAAATTAAATAATTGCTATCTGAAACAAAAACAAGTCAAAATGTACTTAAAAGAGTTTGAGCAAAGATTCTGAGCCAGTACAACTGAGTATGAAAATAGAAATATATTTTTTCATCCTAAATTGAAGAATGTTTTCGTGCTGAATTTAATAGTTGATTCCCAAACTTATACAAAATTCAGGAGATGGTTATGCCGGCTGGGGAATTCTGGAAGTTGAAGTCCACACGTCTTTAAGTTACCAAGATCAAGAAACACTGATTTATGTGTGAGTTGTGTGGCCATATAAATTTGTTTCATAAATAAATAAATCACCCCAAAGTCAACTCAATGGAGGCCCTCATTGTTGTTTTTTAAATAAAGTTTTATTAATTTTCTATTACATTTATTGAGTGCTTAATTAATAAACATCGTGTTGTCTGGGTTATTTTGTTTGCTTAACAAATACAAATTATATTCCTAATCTTTATCCTCTTTTTTCCAGCCATTGATAATATTAATTCCATGTTTGGTAATAGCCTGTCTCTTCTTTCTGTTTAATCTTCAATATAAGTCTGTCCATTTCTGCACAGTCCGATATGTTCTTCAGTACCTCTTCATCTATTCTAATGGTATTTCTTCATTTTTCCAATGCTGTGCAAATACAATTCTCGCTGCTGTTAATAAATGCAATATTAAATAGACACCTTGTTTATCAAATTATTCTGGTACTATGCCTAATAAAAAAAAAGTTCAGGTTTAAGATCTACATGATTTCTTGACATCTTTTCTAGCCACTAGTGCCCCTCATTATTAAGATAATAATCATCTTGTCATCTTGTCGGGGATTTGGGTGGCCGAAACATTTCATAAATAAAAATCAATAATCAATCTGCAAGAATCTTTTTATTTTATTTTTTGGGGGAAGAAAAGGAATACAGTACATATAAACCCAGTGTGATTTCTCCTGCAGCAGAAACCCGTTTTTGAGTTGTTTCAACTTCAGGAAAGTTTGATTCTCCATCTCTCCTTCCCTACAGCTTATGACTAAGTCATCCATTAGCTTTGTATCTCTGAAAGCAAACCAATTCTTTCGCCCGCCTACACTGCCCACACCATCAGCCAGCCTTCCCGAGCCTTGCTCCTATGCATTTATGCAAGCTTTTATGATCCTTTCATGCCGGCGATGAATAGATCCATTTAATCTTAGCAGGGAGAGCTTCTGAAGCAGGGTTGGGGCAGCTCCCAGCCTCTTCTGTCGCCCGTGCAAATTGTTTAGCTTTCCCGACGTAATTGATGGCTGACATCGAGGCAACCAACAGAAGGTTTTAATCAAAGTGGTGCAGGCAGGCAGGCAAGCAAGTTGTTCTACCTCTTCCAAAGCAATCCAGCTGTTTAGGTTTCCAAAAGCTCCGGCTATCTTTACATTCTCAACCCTTATATAAATAGGCATTCTCAAAACTTCCTCTCTTCCTGCCTTGGAAAAAAAAACTCTCTTTGGAGGTTTGCAGTGCAGAGCGAAGTGCTTCCGACGTTGTCAAGAATTATCTTAATCTTCTGGGTCAGTTTGGGAAGCAACAGCAAGGGAAAAAAATGTTTGGTGCATCCTAAAAAAAATAATAACAACCTATTTATTTTGAGAAGCTGTTTTGCCCCGGAGTCTGCTTGGTTGAATTCCTGCAGTTAGTGGCAGGTGGTTATCAACACACATGCGTGTGTAAATATACCTGCGAACGTATCGGTCTAGGGAGAAAACGCTGGTAAACATGAGACCTCAGTGGATGTATTATGCAAGAATAACCTGGAGAATTCTGCATGTTTTTATCAGGTTCGCCTGATCTACCAGTTGCGGCCCTTCCTAGATCGGGACGCCTTACGCACGGTCACTCACGCCCTTGTCACCTCTCGCCTGGATTACTGTAACGCTCTCTACATGGGGCTCCCTGCGGGGAGCACCCGGAGACTCCAACTGGTGCAAAATGCGGCCGCGCGGGTGATTATGGGGGCGTCGCGAAGCTCCCATGTGACGCCTCTCCTGCGCGAGCTGCATTGGTTGCCGGTGGCTTTCCGGGTTCGCTTTAAGGTTCTGGTTTTGACCTTTAAAGCGATCCATGGCATTGGGCCAGGCTACCTGCAGGACCGCATTCTGCCGGTGATCTCCAACAGACCTGTGCGTTCCCACAGGGAGGGCCTTCTCCGGGTGCCGTCGGCTTCCATGTGTCGTCTGGCGGCCCCCAGGAGTAGGGCCTTCTCTGTGGGGGCCCCCGCCCTCTGGAATAGTCTGCCCCTAGAGATACGCACCAGCACGGACCTGAGAGCCTTCAGACGGGCGTTAAAAACTTGGCTCTTTGAGCAGGCTGGCCTAGGCTGACACAAGATTTTAACTCTGTCTCCCGTTTTAAATTGGGTTTTAATATTTGGGGTTTTTAATTAGTTATGGGGGAAGGTAAACTTTTTAATTAAAAGAGCCTAAATTATTTAATTCATTTTAATTTTTGTATAGTGTATTGGGGTAGGATCGGCTGTGCACCGCCCTGAGTCCTTCGGGAGAAGGACGGTATATAAGTACTTAAATAAAATAAATAAATAAATAAATGTCTGCGAGAGTATTCAGTAGCTCATGTAAAAGTCTTCCTGGGCTGGATCAGATACTACTCAAGGTGCTTTCCCACAACAAAAATGAAAATCCAACTTTTCATGATCTCTGCAGTTAGAATTTCATGTTCTCTGCACATCAGAACAACTAGACACAAGAACAGTTTTTCCCCCAAAAGCCATCACTCTACTAAACAAATAATTCCCTCAACACTGTTCAACTATTTACAAAGTCTGCACTACAATTACTGTTAATCTTCTCATCACACCTTATTACCCATCCCCTCCCACTTGTGACTGTATGACTGTAACTTTGTCGCTTGTATCCTTATACAATTTATATTGACTGTTTCCTAGTATGATTTGATTGCTTACTGTACCCTATGACTATTATTAAGTGTTGCACCTGATGATTCTTGACTTTTGACAAATGTATCTTTTCTTTTATATAAACAGAGCATTTGCCCCAAGACAAATTCCTTGTGTGTCCAATCACACTTGGCCAAAAAAGAATTCTATTCTATTCTATTCTATTCTATTCTATTCTATTCTATTCTATTCTATTCTATTCTATTCTATTCTATCTTCTCTTCTATCTTCTCTTCTATCTTCTCTTCTCTTCTCTTCTATTCTATTCTTTCTATTCTATTCTATTCTATTCTATTCTATTCTATTCTATTCTATTCTAATCTAATTTAATCTAATCTTCTATTCTATTCTGTCTTCTATTCATTCTATTCTATTCTATCTTCAATTCTATTCTATTCAAAGTTATGTCACTGAGAAAAAGTGACATGACTGTTTTTCACACATACAGTCGTTTTAGCCTCCCCTTGGCACACAATTTACATCTGAATGCTTGACAGCTGCCTCACATTTATGACCGTTGTTATCCAGGAGTCATGTAAACGTCTTTTCTGAGTTTCTGACAAGCCAAAGTCTATGGGGAAACCAGATTTGCTTAACAACCATGTTACTAGTTTAACAACCGCATTCGCTCAACAAATGAAGCAAGAAAAGTCATAAAATGGGGCCAAACTCAGCTAACCACATACATTTTGGGCTCAATTCTGGTCGTACATCGAGGACTGCCCACATTAAAGCCGGTGGGCATCCTCCAGATCCTGTCCACAAGAAGTCCTCGACTTGCGACCACAATGGGGACAATGTTAAGTGAGTCACACCCAATTTAACAACCTTTTTTTTTTGCCATGTCTGTTAAAGAGATCAGTGCAGTTGTTAAGTGAATTTGTATTTATTTTATTTTATTTATTTATTTTGTCAAAAGCTTACAATGCAATAGAAATAAGAATAAACATGTTTAAAAACAAGAAATAGGAACTAATAATTGGGGACATTAGGACAGTAGGCACGATAGTGTGCTTATGCACGCCCCTTGCAGACCTCTTAGGAATGGGGTGAGGTCAATAGAGGTTAGTTTGAGGGTAAAGGAGTGGGGGTTTGAGCAGGTGACCATAGAGTGAAGTAGTGAGTTCCAGACATGGACCACTCTGTTGCTGAAATCGTACTTCCTGTAACCAAGTTTGGAGTTTAAGTTTATATCTGTTATGTGCTCTTGTGTTGTTGTTAAAGCTGAAATATTCATAACTGGTAAGACATTGTAACATATGATTTTATGTACTATGCTTAAGTCCAATCTTAGTCGGCATAGTTCAAGGTTGTCTAAGCCAAGAATCCCAAGTCTGGTGCTATAGGGTATTCTGTTGCGAACAGAAGGAATGTGTATTCTTCTGGTAAAATACTTCTGGACTCACTCAATTGTATTTATGTCTAATGTACAGTTATGAATCATAAGTTATGTGAATCCAACTTCTCCCATTAGCTTGACATTGTTGGAAGCTACAATGGCACTGAAAAAGCCTGGTTCTCAGGCTTACAACCTTGCACTATTTTCCAAGATCATGTGATCAAAATTAGGGTAATTGGACAACTGGCATATATTTATGATGGTTATAGCTGGGGGTCATTGCAATCCTCGTTTGAGACCTTCCCAGGCAGCTTCCAAAAACCAAAGTCAACGGGGCAAGCCAGATGAGTTGAACAGCTGCGTGATTTCACTTAACAAGGTCAGCAAACTGTTTAACAACCATGGGGGGGGGGAGATCATAAAATCAAATGTGGCTTACTTAACGACCATCTTGCTTTAGCAGTGGAAACTGCTCATTGTGGTTGTAAATCAAAAATCACCTTCAAAGGTTTGGTTGCAACAGGGAAACATGTAAACATCAGCTTTCTACTTGAACACTGGCCCCATCTAACAAAATGAAATTCAGTGTGGAGAAAAGTAAAGTCCTACACTTAGGCAAGAAAAATCAAAAGGGCACATATAGACTGGGTGAAACCAGGCTCAATAGCAGGAACTGTGAGAGGGATCTTGGAGCTTTAGTGGACAACCAGCTAAATAGGAGCCAAGAGTGTGCAGCAGCCGCCAAAAAAGCCAATGCAATCCTAAACTGCATTAACAGAGGGATTCAATCAAAATAAAGTGAGATACTAATACTGCTCGATAAAGCCAGGGGTGGGATTCTACCAGTTTGCACTTATTCATTAGAACCGGTTGTTAACATTCTAAGCAGTTCGGAGAACCGGTTGTTAAAAGAAATTACTGGCCTAATCCTGTAAGGAAGGCAGGAAGGAAACATTCTGGTGTTGCTTACAGAAACTGCCTCTCCGTTAACCCTTATTACATTCTTGGCAGGACTAGACTTCCTGTCTCAGGAACGTCTCTGGAGTTTTTTTCCCCTCCTTTCCTGGTACATTGCTTGTGAGGAGTGACCATTCAAAGTTACAATGGCACTGAAAAAAATTACTTATGGCCATTTTTCACACTTACGACTGTTGCAGCATCCCCACAGTCATGAGAGGCCAGGCGAGGAGATGCATGCCTCGATGTGAGTGATATTGAGTTGGCCACACCCAGCCAATAACATGACCACCAAGCCATGTCCACCCAGTCACATGACCACCAAGCGTATCCCACCACCTAAGCCACGCCCACAGAACCAGTTAAAAATTTGAATCCCATCCCTGGATAAAACCTTAGTAAGACCACACCTAGAGTACTGCATCCAGTTTTGTTCACCACACTTTAAAAAAAAAGAAGTTGAGACTCTAGGAAGAGTGCAGAGAAAAGCAACCAAGATTATTAGGGGACTGAAAGCTAAAACATATGAAGAACAATTGCAGAAACTGGGCATGGCTAGTCTAATGAAGAGAAGGACCGAGGAGACACGAGAGCAGTCTTCCAATATTTGAGGGGCTGTTACAGAAAGAAGGAGGTCAAGCTATTTTCTAAAGCACCTGCAGGCCAGTCAATGAATAATGGATGGAAACTGAACAAGGAGAGATTCAACCTGGAAATAAGGAGAAACTTTCTGACAGTGAGATCAATCAACCAATGGAACAGAAGTTGCCTTCAGAAGTTGTGGGCGCTTCACCCCTGGAGGCTTTCAAGAAGAGATTGGACTGCCATTTGTCAGAAATGGTGTAGGGTCTCCTGCTTGGGCTGGGGGTTGGACTAGATGATCTACAAGGTCCCTTCCAACTCTGTTGATCTAATCTAATCTTGACTCTGGAGATTGCTTTATAGAGTTTCAAAGCATCTTGTTTCTAGTATCTCAGCCGACTTGGAAGACTCCGGTTGAAACCAATTGTCGGAAGGGATTGAATATATTTTATGTTCCCTGCTTCATTATGGAAACATTCAGAGAGAAGGTCACTTAATTACTGCTTTCTTAAGCCCCCTTCACCCACCAGGCTGGCTCTGTATTTCGAATAAATGATCTGCTTCTCCATTCAATATTGATGGACTCGTCTCTCTCGGAGCGCTATTAATTATTTATTTCACATGTCTCCCACTCATTCGGAGGTGAAGCTCAAATATTTGCTGGGTGAACCCATCATGTTCTAATCTATGTAAGAAAAGATAGACTGGAGGGAGGAGCAGGCGGAGCTGTGGAACTGGACGAGGAATCTACAAAAAGGAATCTCACCTTGAACAAAATCTGGACATCAACAAACAGCTGATGCTAACCCGAGGACCAAAACGGAGAGGTTGAGACGGAATGGTGGTATGCAGGAACAGTAAAGCTTCCATCTTACCCAAGGCAGTCCTTAGAAAGTTGCTGCTGAATGCTAGTGGGATCTATTTGAAGCCAACAAATGCTCCCCTTCCAAAAGACCAAGGCCAGTTGCATTTCTAATACACAGGATATTTTGGTCCCAACACCCCCAAAGCTGAAGGACATTTTCCTTCCTTCCCCATTTCTTTCTTTAAAAAAGACAGAATGCACCAGAACGAGAAGGGCTCAAATCCTATCAGATCCTTCACTACATCTGAACATCTTTTTTTTTTATTGACATACGGGTAGTCCTCACCTTATGTCCACAAGCTGAGCCCAACATTTCCATTGCTAAGTGAGAAATTTGTTAATTGAGCTTTGCTCTGTTTTACGGCTTTCCTTGCCACATTCGTTAAGTGAACCACTGCCGTTGATAAGTTAAGTCACCCGGTTGTTAAGTGAACCTGGCTTCCCCGTGGAGGTCACTTGTCAGAAGGTGGCCAAAGGCGATCACATGACCCCAGGACCGTTGTAAATGTGAGTCAGTGGTCAAGCATCTGAATGTAAATCATGTGACTGCAATGGTCACAAGTGTGAACAATGATCATAAGTCACTTTTTTCAGTGCCATTGTAACTTCAAACGGTCACTAAGTGAAGTGTTATAAGTTGAGGAATACCTGCAATTCCAATGTACAAGTTGAGTTCTGCAACTAGCAAGAGACATGCTCAAGTCTATCAGATCCAGTGATGGGATTCAAAAATTTTTTTTACTACCGTTTATGTGGACGTGGCTTGGTGGGCATGGTGTGGCTTGGTGGGCGTGGCTTGGTGGGTGTGGCAGGGGAAGAATACTGCAAAATCTCCATTCCCACCCCACTCCTGGGGGAAGATTACTACAAAATTCCCATTCTCTCCCCACCAGTGGTGGGATTCAAATATTTTTAACACCGGTTTGGTGGGAGTGGCTTGGTGGGCGCGCTTTGCGCGCATGCACATACTTTGCACTCGTGCACATGCCCAACACATGCTTTGTGCAGGCGCAGAGGCATTCTAACTCATCTCCTGCAAGCCTTGCACGATCCCGGTCGCTTCAGCAGCTGCCACACGACACTCTTCTGTGCCACGCAAAGCAGCTGCGCTTCAAATTCAGAGGATAAAGGTTAATATAGAAGCTCAGGTGGGCGGGCAGGTGGGCCCAACAGCAGAGCAGCGGAAAGAACCGGTTTGGTCTCCGCTACTTGTCGTGGCTACCAGCTCGGCAGAACCGGGGCAAACCGGTAGAATACCACTACTGCTCCCCACCTCACTAACCTGCTTTCCAGCTCCATTCTCCTGTGCAGGGCAACCAAAGAAGACCCAGCCGATCAGCTGGGACTCAACGGGAGGCAGAGAATAGAAGGGGGCGAGGCCAGTCAGAGGTGGGATTTGCTGGTTCTCTGAACTACTCAAAAATTTCCACTACTGGTTCTCCAGAACTGGTCAGAATTGGCTGAATACCACCTCTGATCAGATCCTTTGCTACCTCTGAACTGATTTTATTGATATAATTCCGACATACAATTTCAGTTCTGTAACTTTTTGGAAAGAAAAGGGAGGAGAAGTCGTTCAGCGGCGCCTTACATTCCCACACTGGCATGTTCTAACAATCTTCGGAAGTTGTGGGAGTTTCATCACTTGAGACTTTCAAGAAGAGATTGGACTACAATTTGTCAGAACTGATGTAGGGTCTCCTGCTTGGGCGGGAGGGGTTGGACTAGATGACCTACAAGGCCCCTTCCAACTCTGTTAATCTGTAATCAATAATCTAACCGAGATAGAGGAAACCAAACTGATCTTTGGATTATCTCGGCCTGCTGCCTTGAAACCTGGTTCACGGTTCGCAGAGATTGCCTTTGCAGGTTGCTTTCTGAAGGCAACCTTAGCTGTAGCAGAAATAAGGTGCAGGAGGAAAGAGAAGGTTGTGAGCCGACACATTTCAAATTATCGTTGTTAAAGGCAAGTCTAAAATCGGTGGCTTTTAACTCCACGCAGGTGGACTTCAATTCCCAGAATTCCCTAGCCCAGCAAGATTGAAAAACATTGCTTTAGATGGTGCATGAAAAAGCGAGTGTGTTTAATTGCTCTGGCAGAGAATACTTTACTTTACTTTATTGTCATTGCATCTCGTACAACAAAATCAAACACCATCTTCAGTGCACATCATGACCATGAAATAAACACACACATCCTTCACCCTCCACACATTGAACCAAAAAACCCCGACACCACACCAACACTGCACTATACAGCAGAATTCAAAAGAGCTACTGCCCTGGGACAGAAGCTGTTTTTCAGCCTATTTGTCCTTGTTTTTATTATTACCCTGTACCCCCTGCCAGATGGTAATAGTTCAACGAAAAAGGATGCCCAGAATGAGATGGAACTTTGAGAATGTTTTGAACTTTCTCAAGGCAGTGGGAGCTATAAAGCTCTTCCAAAGAGGGGAATAATAACCAAATAATAACAGAATAACTGTATTGGAAGGGACCTTGGAGGTCTTCTAGTCCAACCCCCTGCTTAGGCAGGAAACCCTACACTACTTCAGAGAAATGGTTATCCAATCCCTTCTTAAAAACTTCCAGTGTTGCAGCATTCATAACTTCTGGAGGCAAGTTGTTCCACTGATTAATTGTTCTAATTGTGAGGAAGTTTCTCCTTAGTTCTAGGTTGCTTCTCTCCTTGATTAATTTCCTTCCATTGTTTCTTGTTCTGCCCTCTGGTGCTTTGGAAAATAGGCTGACCCACCTCTTCTTTAAATAGCTAATATATTGTTATATTCTGTAATATAATAATAGAGGGAATAGTTAAGCCAATCAGGAACCCATCATCAATCCTGTTGCACCAACATTTGGATGCCTAGCACCCCGGTCTCCTAACACGGCTTTCAACAAGCTTACTTCAAGCCTGACAAACAACAATAATTAACCGGATTGCTTTGATATATGTTGCACAAAAGAACACTTTTCTTTTCTTTTTCCCTTGCTTTCTTTTTTTGCAAAAGAGCACAGAATTCATTTGAGGCTGTCTCAAACTACTTACCGTAAATAGCAGCCCTAGCTATTTAAAGCAAGCAGGTTTATGAAAATCTTGAAGCTGGATTGAATGTATCTTTCACCCTTCTTGCAAGACTTATCATTTAATTGCAGAGTAATTTTCTGCTTCTACCTACCAATAATGTCAGGCATAAATACATTTTATTTCCAAGCATTAACTCATTCCTATGAAACTTAGTTATTTTGGGTTCATGCAAGAAGCCAGTATCTTTGAAATGGCCTGGATAGTACCAAAACAGAGGGATTTTTAAAAAAATCAGTAAGGGATGAGAAGATCTGCTTTTGGAAATTTGCTACCCATCCATGTACTTTAGAAATACCAAATTTGATGGAAGGACACTTTTAACCCCATAATGGATTAAAGGCTGATGGAGTTAGCAGAGATGGCTAAATGGATTGTTTCGATTAAAATTAAAAAAAAAAACACAATTACTTTTGTTTCTACTTGGAAACAACTGCTGGACTTTATGCTTGAGGTGGAAAAAAAATGAAAATTTGATTTTCGGGGATTTACCGATTCGATAGATTTCTTGTTATAGAAATGGCTAGTTTGTATTATTATATTAAAAGTAAGAAAAGTTGGGGTTTGATTATCTTATTCTACTGCATCAAAGGGAGTTGGAAGTCAACATTTTTTCTTCCCTTTTCCCTCCCCTACTTTTCCATTTTGTAATTTTGTATTTTATGTTGTAAACTAATAAAAAAAAAGAAATACCAAACTTGGCTGAATTAATAATAAAAGAGAAAATCTCCTTTGAATCTCCTTTGAGAAGGTCAAGCTGTTTTCCAAAGCACCCGAAGGCCAGACAAGAATAATGGATGGAAACTGATGAAGGAGAGATTCAACCTAGAAATAAGGAGAAATTTTCTGACAATGAGAGCAATCAACCCATGGACCAGAAGTTGCCTTCGGAAGTTGTGGGAGCTTCATCCCTGGAGGCTTTCGAGAAGAGACAGGACTGCCATCTGTCAGAAATGGTGTAGGGTCTGCTTGGGCACAGGTTGGACTAGATGACCTACAAGGTCCCTTTCAATTCTGTTAATCTGTTAATCTGAATCAAGGTTGCTTCTGCCCTTGATTAGTGTCCATCCATTGTTTCTAGTTCAGCAAAAACATCTATCTTGGCTAGTAGACAGTCATGGTTTATTATTGCTTCCTTCCTTTCACCCTGGTCTTTCCAGACTAGTTGATAGATCAGAAATGTTGTGTGGAGGCCTCTCAACTGAGATTTAAGCAGATCCAACCTGCTTAGCTTCAAGCCATCTTGTTCTGGAGGCCACCTTTTGAGAGAGAGAGAGAAAGAGAGAGAGAGAGGGAGGAAGAGAGGAGGGAGGGAGGGAGGGAGGGAGAGACTGATTTTGGGAGACTGATGCACAAGTAGCTGGGAGGAGGAATCATGGACCTTTGTTTTTGTTCATGGCACAGCATGGCTATCCTATGCACAAAGGTGAAAATATTTGACTTTACCTATCAGGCAAGAGTGGATGGGGAAGAGGATGGAAACTGCTGAGATGGCCAAATTGACTGCTTTGATGAGAGACAGGACATTGTCAAAGGTTGATGAGGACTAGAAACCTCTTCCTGACTTTTTGTTTGTGGGAAACAGAAAAAACAACAACCAAGTTACGATATATACGGTTTTGATGGTTCAACTAATGGATTATAGAAAAAAAAATAAACAATGCTGTAACCATGGAGTAAGAGGTTAATTTATATTCGTACTTTTAACTGCTATGAAGGAAAATAGGAAATAACTTCATATTTTTTCCTTTTCTTTGAATTCTGACTTTTTGTCTTTGGTCTTGTCTTTCTTTCTTTCTTTTTCTTTCTTTCTTTCTTTTTCAATTCCAAATATTAGTACTCATTAGTTTCTATTCTATTCCAAAATTCTAGCAAAGTTTAGAAGAGTGAGGGAGAGGAGAGAGAGAGAGGTGAAGGGAGGGAGAGAGAGGGAGGAAAGAGAGCAGGGAGGGGAAGAGAGAGAAAAGACAGACAGGGGGAGGGAGGGAGGGAGGGAGGGAGAGGAAAGATAGGAAGAAGAGGGAGGGAGAAAGGGAGGAAAGAGAGGGGGAGGAAGGAGGGAGGGACAGAGTGTGGGGGGGAGATGGAGAGACAAAGAGAGAAGGGGGAGGGAAAGGGAGAGAGGGGGAAAGAGGGGAAGAGGGAGGGAAGGAGAGGAAAGAGAGAGGGGGAAGGAGGAAGGGACAGAGAGAGTGGGAGAGATAGAGAAACAGAGAAGAAAGAGAGAGAAGGGAGGGAAAGGGAGAGGGGAAAAAGAGAGGGGGAGGATGGATTGAGGGAGAGAAAAGAGAGAGGGAAGGAGGGAGAGAGAGAGGGAGGGAGAGAGGGAAAGGGAGAGGTGGGGAGGGAGAGAGAGAAAGAGAGGGGGAAGGAGGGAGGGAGGGAGAGGGAAAAGGCAAGGGAGAGAGAGAGAGCAAGAGATGGATTGCCTCAGCTTCCAGTCAGCTTCATATGGGCTGTTTGAATGTGATCGAAGTGTTACACCTACACGCTGAAAGAGGGTGTTAAGAACATGTGAGAACAAGACAAAAGTGGTGGGTGGGTGAGTGAGAATTTCACAAGCAGCTACTGTGGATACCAACACGCAGGATGACAAGATTCAGAATACAAATACCGACAAGAAGGAACCCAAGACACAAATTATACAGTGTGTTGGAGGCTTCGCTGCAAAACCACAAGCTCTCTGGTCTGTCCTGAATCTCCAAGAACACATACAAATGAGGGGGGGGAGCATGAAGATCAGTAGAATTTAAACCACGGTTTCTGCATTAAGGCACAACCTGGCTTCACACCACATTAAACCATACCGTTTCAACATGTTTCTAAGCTACAGAGGCGAAATTCATTTCTATTCCGGCAACCCGATGTCTGATGCATTGGATCCCACTTCACAGGGGGGGGGGGGGGAATACGAATAGAAGATGCTACAAAAAATATGGCACTTTTTGGGCTTAGAAAGAAGGATTCAACAGCAGCAAGTAGGGGGGAGGGAATCTATTGCCGAAAGAGGCCCAGGAAAGTATACTGTTATATAATTAGCAGCTCCAAGTAAAGCACAGGGCTGAGTGTAAGACTGATACGGAGCCAACTTCATAACCATATTTAACTTTGAGAAATGCTTGCTCATCGATCGATCGTGCCCTTCCACATCCGGAGACCACTGGCAAAGCAAAACTGGATTAGCGTCATCCTGCTGCATTCAGCGCAACGGAAAACATCCGTTAAGAAAAGAAACCGAAGGCCTCTAACCTGGCCAGAGCTGGGCTTCTGGCAAGGAAGCATCAGAATTGCTGTCGGAGAAGAACAAGCTGAGCTGGAAGGCGGGGGTTAAACATGCCATCAGTTTGGAATCGTTGCGTTCCCCAACGAGAGACCTAAGTCCAACCCTTATGAATTTCAGTGACTCTTATCAAGGGCCAATTTTGGCTTTGAGAAGTGGCTTGGTCATCAATCGATTGTGCCCGTCCACACCCGGAGACTTAGCTTTGATTGTTAGTTGACGAGATTCTTGTATTAGAGATAGCAATAATAAACTTTTCCATGCTCTGAACTCAGGAAATGCTCTTGGTTATTCGCCCGTGACAACGGCATCCTGAAATAGTTCACACGGTATTTCTGAAGTTGTGTTTTCTGTGATTGCCAGACTCACAGTTTCTACCTCACTACGCTGACCTTCATCTCTAAAGATTTAGAAAGCAGGAGAATTTAAAGGTAGCTTCTTCACCTGCTTCTTGAGAAGTGTTGTGGTTAGACGGCAGCAGCTGCGGACGGCTGAGGAGAGCGAGGATTCAGATGAGGGGCCAGGACCAATCAGGGAGTGGACTGCTGCCTTCAGAGATTGTGGGGGTTGGCAGCAGCGATGAGGAGGTTCCCGAGGAGACTGTGCCAAGTGTGCATGCATGCAGGGGATTGCTCGCAGGAAAGAGCAGCTGCAGCAGCACGGGTGACTCAGGAGTAAGGCTGCAAGGTAATGGCCCCTCCCTTAAGAGATAAAAGCCAGCTGTGAATCGGACATTCTTTGTAGGAAGCAAAAACGTTTTGAAACTCCAGCCTCGTGGACATTGCAGTATCTTAAGTTGGTATTTGAAGACTCTTGTGTTGTGAAATATTTCTTATCTGTTATTCTTGGCAGCCTCGCACAGTTTTGGCGAGGCGTGTGCTTATCAAAGTTAACTCGTTTGCAGCAGCCTTTTAACCGGGGATTTGTAAGAATCATTAAAAGGTTTCTGTTCCCTTTGGTCCATATTTGTTTTATTGGAAAAGGATTTGGGTCAGAACAAGAAGGTAATTTTCCATATTGGTACCTTTTAGATAACAAAGTACTAAGAGTCCTACTGGATCAGGCCGTGAATTCATCCCATTATTGATTTCTGGCAATGTATAATCAACTGATAATAGCACATTCCAAATACAACAATTTTCACATACATCAGTGATGACCAGGGTGTTATAGTAAAATGTCTTGCAGGAGCTTCCTTGATAGAATCCTCTATTAGGAATCCAGATGCAGACCCACCACACCAGAGGTGGGTTCAACCGGTTCTGATTGGTTCTGGAGAACCAGGAGCGGAAATGTTGAGTCATTTGGAGAACCAGTCAATCCCACCTCTGACTGGCCCCGCCAACCCCATCTCTTCTCTGCCTCCCATTGAGTCCCAACTGATCAGCTGGGTCTTCTTTTATTGCTCTGCACAGAAGAACAGAGCTGGAAAGCAGGTTAGTGGGGTGGGAAGGGAATGGGGATTTTGCAGTATCCTTCCCCTGCCACACCCACCATGCCCACAGAACCGGTAGTAAAAAAAATTGAATCCCACCACTGCACCACATGTAAAAAAAGAGACATAGCTTATTGTTTTTCAAACCTATCTTCAGTTGAATTTTATTATTATTATTTTTAAAAAAGGGAATTGGGACATAGTAATTGTGTTTATACACTACCAGCCTTGCCACTGAGTGTGTTGGGAAAAATCAGTGGAGTATGTCTCTCATTAATGAAGGTGAATATACATGTCCCAAGATAATGTTGCAGGATCATTAAGGGTTCCGGCACAAATTCAAAAGCTCGGAAGACAAAATTGTAGCTGGCTGAAGAATTCTGGGAATTGAAGTCCACAAGTCTTAAAGTTTGACCAAGTTTGGTGACCCCTGCTCTGATCCCAGTGACTGACCCAGTTTGGATTTTTTCTCATTATCCTTCAGTACCAATAATGATTCGAGCACACCTATCCGTAGGGTGTTTAATTCTGGGAATCATGTTTTAAGAAGATCCTTAATGAACTGCAGCAATTATGTCCCAAGAAAAGCAAACAAAATAAAGAGCACAGAAGGAAAATCTTATGAAGAACTCTTGGAGGCATTGGATATATTTAGCCGGCAGAAGAGATGGATGGAGAGGGGGGGGGGGGAGAGAGAGAGAGAGAGAGGACAGCTGCCTTCAAGTATCTGAAGGGCCGTCATGTAGAAGATGAGACAAGAGAATTCGGGGTTATTCCAAAACAGAAGAAATCATGAGTCTGAATGACAAGGAAGGGCATTTTGGTTGGGTGTCACAGGGGGAAAAAAATACACTCATGGTATGAGCTGTTCCGCAATGGATTGTGGAAGCGATGGTGTAATCTCCTTCTCTGGAGGGATCTGAAGAAAGAATATTCTTTCTTCAGAGAGATTCAAAGAATCTTCCGAGGTATCAGAAGAAAGCATCTGAAGAAAGATGGTGAGACCAACCTTGGAATACTGTGTCCAATTCTGGACACCACAATAACAAATAAAGATGTTAAGACTAGAGCAAGAAAGACGATTAGAGGGTTGCAGTGGTGGGATTCAAAATTTTTTACTACCGGTTCTGTGGACATGGCGTAGTGGGCGTCGCATGGCTTGATGGGTGTGGCAGAGGAAGGATACTGCAAAATCCTATTCCCTCCCCACCCCCACTAACCTGCTTTCCAGCTCCGTTCTCCTTTAGAGGGCAACCAAAGAAGACCCAGCCAATTAGCTGGGACTTGGGAGGCAGAGAAGAGGTGGGGGAGGGGCCTGTCAAAGGTGTTTTTTGCCGGTTCTCTGAACTACTCAGAATTTCCACTACCGGTTCTCCAGAACTGGTCAGAAGAACCGGCTGAATTCCACCTCTGGAGGGCTGGAGGCTAAAACATACAATGAAGAATTAAGGGAACTAGATATGCTTAGTCAAACAAAGAGAAGGATTAACCGTGATACAATAGCCTTGGTGGTGCAGGCTGTTAATCATCTAGCCCTTAGCTCAATTGCCTGCAATTAGTGCAGGTTCGAATCCCACCAGGCTCAAGGTTGACTCAGCCTTCCATCCTCTAGGTAAATTGAGGACCCAAGATTGTTGGGGGCAATAAGCTGACTTTGTAAAAATGCCACTTGGGGGGGCCAAAAGCCCTAGTAATAAGCAGGCATATACAAAGGAATGAAGGCTATTGCCGAGCACTTAGCATGGTGCTCCAAAGACTGTAAGCCGCCCTGAGTCTCCGGAGAAGGGCGGCATATAAATGTAATTAAAAAAAAATATATAGCAGTCTTCCAATACTTGAGGAGCTGTCACAGAGAAGGTGTGTGTGTGTGTGTGTGTGTGTGTGTGTGTGTGTGTGTGGTGTCAATCTATTCTCCAAAACACCTGAGGGCAGGAGCAGGAATAACAGGTAGATGATCATTAAAGACAGAGCCAACTTAGAACTAAAGAAAAATTTCCTGACAATGAAAAAAAATAATCAAGGGAATGGTTTACATCTGATGTCTTGGGTATTCTATCCCTGGAGGTTTTCAAGAAGAGATTGGACAGACCTTTTTCTGGGGTGGAATAAGGATTCCTGCCTTGGGCAGGGGGTTGGACTAGAAGACCTCCAAAGTCCCTTCCAGCCTTATGATGCTATAAATCTCTCACTCTCCCTACATAGCCCTTCCTATACCCGACATTGTATTGGCCTCCAGAGATATATTCTGATTCTCCTTAATGATGTGTCCTTCAAGGACAGGGAGACAGAGGGTGTGTGTGCCTGGGGAAGACTTTCTCCATTAAATGCTACTAAGAGATGCATATCCCTTTTCTTTTTCCCAAAGTTAGAATCCCATCTGTCTGTGCAAAAAACAACCCCAACAAATCCATTTAACAGAGGAAATGAGGAGGCAATGAATGGGGAGGGGATTTACCACCCCCTTCAGAGCAAATGTGCAGTAATAGCAAACACTGATGTAAAGGCCTCTGATATAAAGATGGATTGATGGAATATTTTAAGTCTCTCCCTCTCTCTCTCTCTCTCTCGCTACACTTTCATTTTGATGTGCACAGCAAGGTTTGCCAAATGTGCTTCATCTAGAGATGGAATGCCATCCCTCTCCGAGTTTGCATCATGCATCAAATTATCAGTTCACCAAAGCGGGGTAAGTGAGTTATTCTAGAATAAGCAGGTCGGCGAAAAACTAGCCAAGATTAATGCATTATTTTTGGAAATCATACCAATGCATCTGCTCGCTCTCACCCCGACCTCCTTTAGCATCTTGTGGGAACAGCGCTGCACGCAGAGAGAGATATATAACGACACCCAGCCATAGGACTAATTTTAGGCCCTGCTCCAAAAACCACCGACAGCCAGCAACTGCTCTCAATAAATATTTAACCGTTCAACCTTAAAATATTAAATATTAATTGCCCTCCAATGTCAAGCATTTAATTTAAATGATCTGCATTTAAATCATCCATGCTTCTCCTGCGGGCTGTCCCTTTCCTTATGGCCTGGGCTGCAATTTCCCATCCTCTTAGTCTGCACGCCCATGGATCATGGGCATTGTAGTCCAACCCATCAGCAGAATGGCAGGTAACGAAATAGCTGCGGTGGGGGAGAGGTTATTATTCATCTGACCACCTTTGGAGGTTAAGTCTGAAAAATACAGCTTCCTCTAGGAAAAGGGCGGATGTGAAGCTGCAGAAGGAAACATCTCTAAAATGTCTCAGCCCCCCTTATGCCCCCACCTCTCTTTAAGAGAAACACTTTACTTCTGGTTCAATGCACAGAAGTCTCTTTCATTACTAGAGCAAGGTGCTTTTTTCCTAGGCTGCTGCTTGGACCTATCAGGTGAATCTGCAGCCCACCTGGAGGCACCCCTTCTCATGCTCCACAAGTCCAACCCTGCTTACCAGCTGCAGATCAGATCTACTAGATCTGACCAACTCTACCAGATCAGCCACGGAGCATGGTATGGCCACCCCTGCTTTGATGGGTATTCTACACATACAGAAACCTGCTTGTGGAAATATTCACACGTGGAAATGTAATCTACTGACAGTTGCAGAAATATATAATAAAAGAGGAAGGGGGAATGAGGGCATACAAAGGCACATATAGGGACATACATATGTGGATGGATGGATGGATGGATGGATGGATGGATGGAGACAGATGATAGATGATATAAAGATAGATGATAGATGGATGATAAATATGCAGAAGATAGATTGATAGATAAAAAGAGATACATTTGATAGATAATAGATTATAGATATAGATGAATGATAAATGAATGATAGATGATAGATAGGCAGGCAGGCAGATAGATGGATAGACATAGAGATGAGAGATGAGAGAGATGAGATAGGTAGGTAGGTAGGTAGGTAGGTGGGTAGGTAGATAGATGGATAGCTAGACAGACACAGTCAGACAGATATATAGATGACAGATGATAGGCAGGCAGGCAGAGAAACAGATGGATGACAGATAGAAATAATGATAGATAGATAATAGCTAATGATAGAGATGATAGATGATAGAGATGATATATAGATAATGAGAGAGAGAGAGAGATAAAGGATATAGATGATAGACAGACAGAGAGGCAGGCAAACAGAAGGATGGATACAGATGACAGAGATTGCCATATATACATATATACATGCGATATATAGATACATGCAGGCGTGTTTGCACACATCCATGATCCACACAACCCAAACCGCCCTAATGCATCCATCCTCGCTCTTTACAACTAGACCGGCTTCTTCTGCGGGAAGGGGGGGAAACCTATCTGGACCGGGCGCACTTGTATCCCATCCACCCCCACCACCCCACACACTACCCCCCTGTCAGCTAGCGAAGGAGATCCGGACCGGACGCCTTCCTTTCCCCACCTGCCGTCACCCACCGGTCACTCGGCGGACACAGCCAGCCCGGCATCCTCCTCCTCCGCCTCCACCTCCGCGTCTCGCTCTTCGGCGGGTGCAGCAGCAGCAACAGCAGCAGCGGGGCCGGAGCTGCTCGGCCGCGCGGCGACGGCTCCCTGGGCGGCAGGCAACGGGGCAGAAGCCGCGGCGAGGCGAGCCGTGAGCGGGGAGGGCCAGCACCGCCCTCGGCCGGCGCGCTTCGCCCAATCAGACGCCGCACCAGCCCGCACTCCGCACTCCTTCGCGGTCCTCCCCCCCACCATCTCCAGCGGCGGTACCTTCCTGGCCACGCCCCCTCACCGCTGCGGCGGAGGTGGGGTCTCAGGCCCCGCCCCCTCCCTGCTGGACCACGCCCCTCCTCCCCACGGTAGATAGACAGGTGCGCTCCGCATCACCTTAAGCCGCGACACGTCGGTCCCTTGGCCTGACTGCTGGTGTCCTTGGAGATCGCTGAACAGAGGGGCGGGGGGGGGGGGCGGAGAAGGATTTAGGAAGGGAGACCACCAGGTGATGTCAGGCTAGATGTGTGTTTGCGGGAGGGGAGAGAGAGAATGGGGATAAAGATCCGGGAAGGAGGGTTTCCTGCCTGAGCAGGAGGTTCTCAGATCTCAGATTAACCGAGTTGGAAGGGACCTTGTAGGTCATCTAGTCCAACCCCCCACCCAAGCGGGAGACCCTACACCATTTCTGACAAATGGCAGTCCAATCTCTTCTTGAAAGCCTCCAGTGATGAAGGGTGGACTAGAAGACCAATCATGCCTACTGTCCCTGTCCTATTGTTTCTTTTTATTTTTCTTATAAGTATCTATCTCATGTATTCAAAACTATATTTATTCTTATACTTGTGTCTTGTAAGCGATTGACAAATCAAATAAATACTAAATAAATACTAAGACCTCCAAGGTCCCTTCCAACTCTTATTCTGTTAAATTCTGTTGAGCCGTGGCCGAGCACTCAGCTCTTAAATAATGATCTCATCGCTGAATTAATCCGATCCAATTAATGGTTTAATTAATCAAAATGATTTTGACACCAGTTTTGGTCACCCCGCTACAAAAAAGGATGTAGAGATTTTGGAAAAAGTTCAGAGAAGAGCAACTGAGAGGATCGAAGGCCTGGAGATTTAAATCGTATGAAGAGCGGCTGCAGGATTTTGGTTCGGGTTTAGTCTAAAACAAAGAAGAATTAGGGACAACATGATAGCAGAGTTCCAGTATTTGAGGGGCTGCCACAAAGAAGAGGGGGTCAAATTATTCTCCAAAGCACCAGAGGGCAGGACAAGAAACATTGGTTGGAAACTAATCAAGGAGACAAGCAACCCGGAATTAAGGAGAAACTTCCTAACAGTGAGGATAATCAACCAGTGGAACAGCTTTCCTTCAGAAGATATAGGGGCTTCATCACTGGAGGTTTTTAAGAAGAAACTGGACAGCCATTTGTCTAAAATGGCATAGGTTCTCCTATGACAGGGAGCTGGACAGGGGCTGGGCCGTATCTAACAAAATGAAATTCAGTGTAGAGAAAAGTAAAGTCGTACACTTAGGCAAGAAAAACCAAAAGGACACTTATAGACTGGGTGAAACCAGGCTCAATAGCAGGAATTATGAGAGGAATCTTGGAGTCTTAGTGGACAACCAGCTAAATAGGAGCCAGCAGTGTGCAGCAGCAGCCAAAAATGCTAATGCAATCCTAAGTTGTATTAACAGAGGGATACAATCAAGATTAATACCACTCTACAAAACCTTAATAAGACCACACCTAGAGTACTGCATCCAATTTTGGTCACCACATTGTAAAAAAGATGTTGAGACTCTAGAAAAAGCACAGAGAAGAGCAACCAGGAGGATTAGGGGACCGGAGACTAAAACATATAAAGAACAGTTGCAGGAACTGGGCCTGGCTGGTCTAGTGAAGAGAAGAACTGGGGAGACAGGATAGTAGTCTTCCAATATTTGAGGGGCTGCCCCAGAGAGGAGGAAGGGGTCAACCTATTTTTCAAAGCACCCAAAGGCCATACAAAGAATAATGGAGGGAAACTGAACAAGGAGAGATTCAACCTGGAAATAAGAAGAAACTTTCCGACAGTGAGAACAATCAACCCATGGAACAGAAGTTGCCTTTAGAAGTTGTGGGAGCTTCATCACTTGAGGCTTTCAAGAAGAGATTGGACCGCCATTTGTCAGAAATGGTGTAGGTTTTCCCGCTTGGGTAGAGGGTTGGACTAGATGACCTCCAAGATCCCTTCCAGCTCTATTCTAAAAATGCAGGAAGCAAAGAGGAATCCTCGCTTTACAGCAGTTTGTTTAGTGGCCATTCAAACTTACAACGGCACTGAAAGGATTTTTCACAGTTACGACGTCTGCAGCATCCCTGTGATCAAAACTTAGATGCTTGCTTGGCAACCGGTTCATATTTACGACCATTGCTATGACCCAGAAGTCATGTCTTCCCCTTTTTGTGACCTTTGGACAAGCAAAGTCCAATGGGGAAGCCAGGTTCACTTCACACCCGGGTGACTAACTTAACAAGGGCGGTGATTCACTTAACAACAGAGGCAAGAAACGTTCATCAAATGAGGCAAAACTCACTTAACCTGCGTCTCACTTAAGAACAGAAATTTTGCTCTCGGTGAGTGAGGACCACACACACTTCTGCATTTGGATGCAGAGAAGATAGCAGTATTTTGTGTGCGATGTAAGGAAATGTTTTTATGATGGTAAGCAGGAGCCGGCATAATGCACTTTTAAAAGTTAAGACGGAGTTAATAAAATTCAGATAAAGCTATGACGATCTTGAATGCTTTTCTGTAATTAGAGAGGTAATAAATTTGACAAATAGCATCCAGCCAGGCCTAAAACTTGGCCAAACGCCCAGTAAGACTTGGCAGATCCTTTCTCATATGATCCTCATATCTAGGTGGCCCGAACATATATATTTAAAAATATATGTGTGGTTATATTAATTACTAGCTCGATACCTGTGCTTTGCTATGAAACTTTGTGATCGGGCTTAGATTTTGGGGAGGAAAATTGGGGTGCGGGGAGGGAATCTGCTTCTGTTTATCAGCATCCATTGGGATTCATCTGGCTAGCATCCTGTCAGTGTGTAAGAGAGTTGAGAGCTGCTTGGAAACTGAAAGAGTATTTGCTGTGTGAGCAAGGACACAGCAAGGAGCCTGGGCGTGGCTTAGCTCAACTATTCTGTACTAAAGCTGCTTGGTGCTGTGAAAGTACAACTGAAACTCTTCTCCTCTGCTTGTATTTGCATTTGGAACAGATTTCTTTTTTTCAGTTGGGGAGGGGGAGTAGAACTCTTTAGCATGTTAATTGCTGTAGAAGAAATACTAATGAAATACTAATGATCCAATGGTCATTTCGAAAAATCCTTTCTTAGCGAGCACCTAGAAGCCAAGAGGAACATACATGCCAAATGTCAAGTTTGTAGACTTTATGGTTCTGGAGATTTTGTGATGATGCGTGAGTGGTATTTCATTTATATATATATAGAAGAAGATAATATTATGCAGGAAACTTTTAAAGGCTCAAATAGCCTTGTTATCACCACCATCATTCTAGCCATTGTCTACCCAACTAGTTTTTGGAGAGGAAAATAAGGGAAAAAAATTGTGCCTCTGCCTACCAGCATCCATCGGTATTCATCTGGCTAGCATCCTGTCAGTGTGTGAGAGAATTGAAGGCTGTTTGGAAAGTGAAGCAGTATTTGCTGTGTGAGCAAAAAGGACACAGCAAGGAGCCTGGGCGTAGTTTAGCTCAAGTGTTCTGTACTAAAGCAGCTTGGCGCTGTGAAACTAAAACTGCAACTCTTCTCCTCTGCTTGTGTTTTGCCTTTGGAACAGATTTCTTTTCAGGTGGGGAGGGCGAGTAGAAGATAGAAAGGCCTGCACATGGATTAGAGAACAAAAGAAAGTGTATGATGCCATCAAGAGAGTAAAAGGATTGCAATGGAAATGGGCTGGTCACATAGCAAGAAGAATGGATGGGAGGTGGACTAAAGCGGTCATAGAATGGATCTCACTTGATCAAAAGCATCCGTGAAGGAGAGCGAGAATAAGATTGATGAATGACATCAACAAGTATGGTGGGCCCAATTGGCAAAAGAAAGCTCAGGACCATTTTATTTGGAAACATGAGGAAGAGACCTTCATCCTGCAGTTGGATAGACAGTGGCTAGAATGATGGTGGTGATAACAAGGCTATTTGAGCCTTTAAAATCTCCCTGCATAATATTATCTTCTTCTTCTATATATATATGTAAACGAAATACCACTCATGCATCATCACAAAATCTCTAGAACCGTAAAGCCTACAAATTTGACATTTGGCACCTATGTTCCTCTTGGCTTCTAAGAAAGGATTTTTCAAAATGACCATCAGAGCATTAGTATTTCTTATATTATTATTATTAACACGCTCTGATGCTAAGGAGTTCTACTCCCCCTCCCCACCTGAAAAGAAAACTGTTCCAAATGCAAGCAGAGGAGAGGAGTTTCAGTTTCACAGCACCAAGCAGCTTTAGTACAGAACAGTTGAGCTAAGCCATGCCCAGGTTCCTTGCTGTGTCCTTCTTGCTCACACAGCAAATTCTGTTTTAGTTTCCAAACAGCCCTCAACTCTCTCACACAGTGACGCTAGCCAGATGAATACCGATGGATGCTGGTAAGCAGAGGCAGAATTTTTTCTCTTCATTTTCCTCTCAAAAAACTAAGCCAGACCACATAGTTTCGTAGCGAAGCATGGGTATCGAGCTAATTAGTTTATATATTACCCTATATTAGTTTATATATATATGATCGTAATGACGATGATGTTTGTATGTTAACACCTTGGACATAAGGGTGGGATTCAAATTTTTTAACAACCAGTTCTGTGGGCGTGGCTTAGTTGGTGGGTGTGACTTGGTGGTCGACCATGTTATTGGCTGGATGTGGCCAACTCAATATCACTCACATCGAGGCACGCATCTCCTCGCCTGGCCTCTCGACTGTGGGGATGCTGCAACAGTCGTAAGTGTGAAAAATGGTCATAAGTCACTTTTTTCAGTGCCATTGTAACTTTGAATGGTCACTCCACACAAGCAAAGTACCAGCAAAGGAGGGAAAAAAAACTCCAGAGAAGTTCCTGAGACAGGAAGTCTAGTCCTGCCAAGAATGTAATGAGGGTTAACGGAGAGGCAGTTTCTGTAAGCAACACCAGACTGTTTCCTTCCTGCCTTCCTTACAGGATTAGGCCAGTAATTTCTTCTAACAACCGGTTCTCCGAACTGCTTAGAATGTTAAGAACCAGTTCTAGCGAATAGGTACGAACTGGTAGAATCCCACCCCTGCTTGGATACCTAGAGAGCACATTGCTCAACATAGAAAGGAAATGTATGATATAAAACAATAAAAAAAGATTTTTTAAAAAAAGAAATTGCCAAAGAGGAGTGGAACAGAACTGTTCCAATGGTGAAGAGCCCTGTCCAGGGTGTTTAATATAACCTAATTATTTTTCATGGTGAACCAGAAATAAGGCTTTTTGGAGTACTTTGAAGAACCTCACAGGATCAGATAAATCAAAGTTTGATCAACTCGAGCATGGAGAATTCTACATCCTTGACATACCACCATTCATTTAACCATTGTTCAAAATCACAATGGCACTGGAAAAAGCGACTTATGTCCTTATACTGACACCCCATCATTGCATCCTCACCAGTTACGTGATCAAAATTTGGACAGGTGGCAAACAGCATTATAACTGAACTCACTTTTCCTGCTGCTGTTTTGTTCTCGCTGTGAGTCTTCTCTTTCCAATGAGATCAGGGGTCCTATAGGCAGAATGATGCTGGAGGTGGAACTTGAAATACTGCAATAATTCATGGAATGGTATTTTAATGGATTTTACTACCCCGAATGTACAGTATTAATTGCATCGTTTGTACTCACCTGCTGTTTTCGAGCACCGGGTTAAACTTGCCTGGACTTGGAAATGAAGCAAGATCGGGTGTAATTACTGCTTAGACTGGAGCCTACCAGGAAATCTCAGGGCTTCATTTAAGTTGTGGCATTTAAAAAAAAAATCCCACGCAAAGGCAATAATAAATTATATTTGAACTTTTGCAAAGAAACCGATGTGAAAATGGATTAAAAGTCAGCAGAAGGCAAGCTGGGAAAGGAGAGAAGGAGAAATCACCTCTTTGTACCTGATAATAGTCCTCGATATATGACCACAATTGAGCCCAACATTTCAGTTGCTGAGCGAGACACATCTTAAGTGAGTTTTGTTCCATTTCATGACCTTTCTTGCCAGAGTTGTTAAAAGTGTTACTTTGTGGGAGCTTCATTTATTCACAGTGGCAGCCCAGAAACAGGATAACTGCTTGGCTATATGACAATTCGCCACGGCCAACTCGCCACAGCCAACTCGCCACGGCCAACTCACCGCAGCCAACTCGCCACAGCCAACTCGCTACGGCCAACTCACCATGGCCAACTCACTATGGCCAACTTGCCATGGCCAGCTCATCATGGCCAACTCGCCATGGCCAGCTCATCATGGCCAACTCGCCATGGCCAGCTCATCATGGCCAACTCGCCATGGCCAGCTCATCATGGCCAACTCGCCATGGCCAGCTCATCATGGCCAACTCGCCATGGCCAGCTCATCATGGCCAACTCGCCATGGCCAACTCGCCACGGCCAACTCACCATGGCCAACTTGCCACAGCCAGCTCATCATGGCCAACTCACCATGGCCAACTCGCCATGGCCAACTACGTTAGAGTCTCCTGCCTGAGCAGGGGGTTGGACTAGAACACTTCCAAGATCTCTTCCAGCTCTATTCTGATTCAATCCAGCTACCCTCACTCCCCATTGACTTTGTTTATTGGAAGCTGGCTGAGAAGGTTGCAGAAGATGATCATGTGACTCCTGAGTGCTGCAACCATCATAAATATATGCCAAGTTGCCAAATGCTCGAATTTTGATCATGTGACCCTAGGGATGCTGCAAAGGTCATAAATGGGAGGACGGGTCATCATCAGGGGTGGGCTGCTGGGGGTTTGCAGGGGTTTAGGAGATCCCCTAGCTAAGATTCTGCAGTTTGGAGAACCTCCACATCCCATTCCTGGCTGGCCCTGCCTACCCCTCCCCTCCCAGGAGTCCCCATGTGGCCCGGTTTGGATGGAGATAAGTACAGGGCCTGCACAGATGCTCGAGAAGGGCAAAAAACGGGCCTCCTGGAAGTTCAGGAAACCAGAAACAGGCCCCTTTCCGGCTTCTAGTGAACCTCCGGAACCTGGGGAGACATTTTTCATGCTCCTGGAGGCTCGGGGAAACCCTCCAGGGCCCGGGGAGGGCAAAAACATACCCACACCCCTCCGTGGTGCAAGAGGCTGACTAGGCCATGCCCATCATAGCCATGCCCACCCAGCAACCGGGCAGAGAACCCATTGCTAAAATTTTGGAAGCCCACCCCTGGTCATCAGTCACTTTGTTTCAGTGTTGTGTAGCATTGAACCAATCGTTCAACGAACAGCTGTAAGCCAAGGGACTATTTGTGATGAGGTTTCTAAGACAGAAGTCAGGGTTTTCCAAAGAAGGGGAAATCATAGCAAGAAATATCTGTTACTCCTATTGCATTTGTACAATTCTGTTAGCCTCTCACTAACTTTATTTAAAACAAGTGGTTCAGATCCTGTCTTACATCCTGTACGTTTTTTTAAAAAGTACCATGTATAACTGCAGAAAAAATAACCTGCCACCTGTAGGTTGTTTTACCACCCACCTGCCTTCAGTCGAGGACCTGTATACTGCACGAGTCAAAAAGAGGGCTGTGAAAATATTTACCGACCCTTCACATCCTGGGCATAAACTGTTTCAACTCCTTCCCTCAAAACGATGCTATAGAGCACTGCTCACCAGAACAACTAGACACAAGAACAGTTTTTTCCCAAAAGCCATCACTCTGCTAAACAAATAATTCCCTCAACACTGTTCAACTATTTACAAAGTGTACACTACTATTACTGTTAATCTTCTCATCACTCCTTATCACCCATCCCCTCCCACTTGTGACTGTAACTTTGTTGCTTGTATCCTCTGTTTCCTAGTATGATTTGATGTTGATTGTACCCTACGGCTATCATTAAGTGTTGTACATTATGATTCTTGATTCTTAACGAATGTTCCTTCTTTATGTATACGGAGAGTATTTACACCAAGACAAATTCCTTGTGTGTCCAATCACACTTGGCCAATAAAGTATTCTATTCTATTCTAATTAAACCACAGCGATAATAAAATCAATTTTAATACCCGGAAGAATCCAGATCATGTTGGAAAGAAAATGAATACTCCATCTAATGAGCTGGAAACTATCGACCTTTGGCAGTCGGTCTGCATTTTTAAAATATGTATATATTTTCAATCTCCAAGGTGATGTTATGTCATCACAGAAGTGAGTGGGCAACCTTTGCAGTAGATATGTTGATAGAAAAAGTAAGGCCAGTCCATACCTTGTATCTTATTTTCTTTGATTTGAAATGCAGAAATGAAATATTCATGTTTCTGTTCTGACCCAGGCTTAGCAGAACCAAGTAGCAGATTCCCAAACCCCCTCTTTATTTAGTTACTGTGAATTCATGGCACTCACACGCAGAAAAGTCCCGGCAATAATCCTCCCAAGGGTTAATTGCAAGAACAGACCTTATCAGTCTTTGGATAGTTGCCAGGCCGAGAGCTTCCAGTTGCAAAGCTGCAAATTAATTCCTGGCAAGGAGGGCACGAACCACAATAAGCAAATCTTCATAATAATAAGTGAAGTAATTGTCTCCTGCAACCACCACTCCCCTTTTGCTTCTATTTATTCTCCAGGGAGGGGCCATTCAGCATCCACATATGTCTTTCCTTCCAAATTGACCCTTGTTTCTTAACTGTTCCCTTCTCCTGGCAGCTCTGTGCATGCACATATCGGAAACAGGCTCCAGCTGTTCTTCTGCTCCACAGATCTCCGATGGCAGCTGATAACTGTTGGAACAGCCCTGGCCCCTTTTCTGCCTCCAATGCAGAGCCCTCATCAGAGTCTTCCCCAGACTCCAGAACTGGCCCATGTTCCTCCCCAACCTCCTCACTGTCTGAATCTGCCACCATCTCCGCTGGCAGCTGGCGGTCCACAACAGTTTCTACAGCTAGATAATTTCTGCCAGATTTAAACAACTGAAATCTTAGAGTATCTTGAGGACTAGGAAGGAAGAGTTGAAGAACTGGGAATATTTATCTCTGATTTGGAAGTTTTTAAGAAGCAATTGGACAACCATTTATCTGAAATGGTATAGGGTTTCCTACCGAGAGGGGAGTTGGACTAGAAGACCTCCAAGGATCCTTCCAACTCTGTTGTTATTGTTATTGTTTAAGAATTAATCTTCAATTTGTTTCAGAGTCTGAGACTGGTAAAAGTTTAACAGTTCAAGTCCTAACCAAGAGCCGAAGAGCTGTTAAGGTACCATATGACTATATAGACAGTTCCGAGTAAAGTGGGGTTTTTTTTCAAAGTCAGAATATTATGTAGGTCTGGTAGATACCTTGACCCAGAAGGCATCAAGTCCAAAGAGAATCCCAAAATTTAATAGACAACATGATGTGGATTGCTGGACACAACCTGTATTTTATATCAATGGATGATGTTGGATCCTTTGGTATCTGCTTGTACCAAATGTAATGTGGTTCTCACAGTTTGAGAAAAATCAGTACGAAAGGTTCAGAGTTACAGGAATTTCAGAAATTCCTGGAGACTCTGGCATCTACAGGAGTGGACTGTAAAGAGCCAGGGAACTGACCAAGAGATCACTGGAGGAACTCCAGAAGCAAAAAACAAGTTAAGTCCAGCGAGAGAGAGAATATTACAAAGAAACACGGACTAGCATCTTACTCAGCTCCATGAGATATAAGAGGAAGGAGGAGGAGAAGGAGGAGGAGGGGGAGGGGGAGGGGGAGGAGGAGGGGGAGGGGAAGGGGAAGGGGAAGGGGAAAGGGAAGGAAAAGGAGGCTTTTTGCATGCAGAACCCTTACATGCTTCTGGACAGAACTTCTGAAAGTTCTTTTAAAAAGAAAAAAGAAAGTTAGTATAAAGAAAAGAGCATTTTGACTCTAAGGTTTGTTCACATCAGGCTCAAAAAACCAAGAATGACATGTGGAGTTATTTTGGAGTTGTTCCTCTATTGTTATCTGCCTAAAGACAGAATCTTGCCGGATTAAAGTGATTGTCTTCAATAACTATAGACATGCCTTGTGGGTTGCTAGAGAGGGTCTCACCTTGCTCTCTTCCTGCCCACCAGACAGTTATGGTGTTTCTTTGCCCTCTGGAAAGGAGCCCTTCCTTCCTGGATTACAACCCACCATATCTGTGAAAAGGAAGGAGGGAAGGAGGGAGGGAGGAGAGAGGGAGGAAGGAAGGAGGGAGGGAGGGAGGGAAGGAAGGAAGGACGGAAGGAATTTTTCTCTTTTGCCAAAACTCATTTACAACAGATTTAATTAAACTACAGATTTGCTTCCAGAGAATGCAGGCATGCCTGCCAACTTGGTTGGCTTTAAAGAATTAAACCCATTCATGATGTACAAAGCTATCAGTGGCTGCTAATCAAAATGATTCAATGCCAGCTGCCAAATAAGAAGCACCATCCAACTCAGAATACGAGGGGGAAGTGCTAGTCTGTTCAAGTCCTTGCTTGTTAGAGATAGCTGGATATTCGTGATGAAAGCAAAATGCTGGACTAAATCAAGACTTTTTGGCTTGACCCCAAAAAAGGTGGCTCTTCTTTTTAAAGAAAAGTGAAAATCATACACAAGTAGGTTGGTTTCAAAATAAATCCAGCCATCACTTCCATGATAGGGAAGTGCACAATGGGAGATTCAACATGAACTCAAGTGCAACATCCCCCATGTTATGTAATTCTAGGCTACTCATGTGATGCCAACTGTTGGACCCCTACTAACCTCACAGCATTCCTTACACCCAGCATCCCTGGGCCCCCTCTTGACCATCATACAGGTAGTCCTTGACTTATGACTCTAAAGAAACATGCCCATCATAATTGCAAATCATGACAATCATAAATTGGGTCACCCGCATAACCGAATCAATTTTATGACACATTTTATGGCCATTGTTAAGCAAATGACATGGTTGTAAAGCAAACACCACTATCGTTAAGCAAATCACAGGTTTGCTATGGGCTGATTTTGGCCAAAGACCAGAAGTAAATGCCGCTTTTCAGCAAAACCATCATAAAATACTTACACTTTATTTATTTGGCCAAGTGTGGCTAGACACACAAGGAATTTGTCTCTAGTACAGAAGCACAAAATGTAGACGTATGAGTGTGGGACACTACAAACAGCCATGAATGTAGGCTGATTGCCAAGCATCATGAAATGGGGTCATGTGACCATGGACGATAGCTTCTGTGAGACCTTCAGAATGAAATTGGAAGGACCACCAAGGACGTCCATCAGAACTTCTAATGGCTGCTAAGCAAGTGGTCATAACTCAAGAATTATCTGTAGCCAGTTTGCTTGCTCTCTTCAAGAGCACACTCTATGAGAAAGAGTCACCACAACAGAGCATCTTTCCCACCGCTCTGGATGTTGTCTGGCTGGAACACCCCAAAAAGAAGACATGGAGAAGAAACATTCTCAAAATAGCCCATCAAGAGTTTCTCCAGGCTAAATAAATCTGGAGCTGGAAGTGTAGAGGGGATTCTGCTGGATTGTACCCTGTTTCCCTGAAAATAGGACCTATCCTGAAAGTAAATCCTGGCTTGATTTTTACGCATGTGACCAATACAAGCCCTACCCCCCAAAAGAAGCACTAATTAAGATTCCACCCACTCCAGAGAGGACGAGTAAAAATTAAGCTAGGGTGGGGATGGGAGGGTAGAGCTATCCTACTACTTACCTTTGGACAGTTGTAGCCAGACCTTGCACACCCCAACACCTGCCTTGCTGACTCATTTCTTCTGCAGCCATCAAGGCTGGCAAGGATTTCCAGAAGACCTCTGTAGCTGATAACAAAGCTCCAGATCGATCCAGAACTCTGTTATCAGCTGCAGAGGCCTTCAGGAAAGCCTTGCCGGCCCAGAAGAACAACTTCCTGAAGGCCAGTGGTGGGATTCAAATTTTTTTACTACCGGTTCTGTGGGCATGGCTTGGTGGGCATGGCAGGGGAAGGATACTATAAAATCCATCTTTCCTCCCCACCCTATTAACCTGCTTTCCAGCTCCATTCTCCTGTGCAGGGAGCCAATCAACTGGGACTCAATGAGAGGTGGAGAATAGATGGGGGCAGGGCCAGTCAGAGGTGGGATTGGCCAGTTCTCTGAACCACTCAAAATTTCCGCTACCGGTTCTCCAGAACTGGTCAGAACCTGCTGAAGACCACCTCTGCCTCTGACAGCGAAAAGGAGGCCAGGTGTGCAAGTGAGGCTAATCAGTGGATGACATCCCCAGAAAATAAGACCTTCTTTTGGTGGAAAAAAATTATAAAACAGGGTAGTAGCCTCAAACTAACTGTTCCTTCTTCACAATGAGAAGACCTTGAGAGCTGAATATCTCCAGGCCCTTGAACAAAGTTCATAATCTTAAGTCTTAAAAATGAAGGCTTCTTGTTTAGAGGAATTGAGAGGGGTCCACCCAACAGCAGAAATGAGAAAGAGACATTGACCTGTAATAAACTACCAATGGATTTCTGGTCACTCTTTTTTTTTTTAAAAAAAGAATCTTGAATAATTCAAAGAATCCTTGGAGAGAAACGGGGTTAAAATCGATCCAAATGCAAATCATTTTCACTGACTATCCATTCAGGATTGGGTGCATAGAGAGGATGACCGTACTGATGATCATTTTTATTTCTCTATCTCTTCTCTATCTATAATTCCTTCCACCCATAAACCAAGAGGCATCTGGTAACTCCTTTTCAGGTGAATAAAATTTAATTACAGGGCATAAACTTTCACGAGCTCTCTAATTAAATCTGTTAGTTGGGAAAGATGCTGCCAAACTCCTGATTTGGAGAGGGGTGGAGTAACCATGGAGTAATAATACATTTCATCTAAAAAAGAGCCCAGAATTGTGCAGAAAACAGCATTAATGCATACATACAGACAGTGCAAAAACTAAGCGAAAATGTTACCCTCCTCACCCCCCTTAAATCCCAGTTAAAATGTCACAATGGCTTCAGTGACAGTTCTCTGGTTACGCTCCCCAGCAAGGGCTTAGATAAATAAGCAAAATAAAGCTTTACAGAGACCTATCCGAACAGAATATGTAGAACAATTTGCCTCCTGAAGTTCTGGAGCTCCACCAGCAGAGGTTTTTCAACCAAGGCTGGACAGCTCTATGTCAAGGAGGGTGTGAGGATACCTGCCTTGTGGAAAGGGTTGGACTAGAACAGGGGTCTTCAAATTTGACAGCTTTGAGACTTGTGGACTTCAACTCCCAGAATTCCTCCTCCAGTCATGTTAGCTCGGGACTTCTGGGAGTTGACGTCCACAAGTCTTAAACTCGCCAAGTTTGAAGACCCTTGGACTAGAAGCTCTCAAAATGCCTTCCAATTCTAGGATTCTAGGATTCTTAACTGCCCTCCAGAAATGGCTTTCCAGATATCATAACTGCCATTGTTCTTGTTCTTCCAGACCAAGCAGTGGAGAGAACTGAAAGAAGGTCCCTTTTGAAGGAGCGTTGCAGTGGACCAGACATGACCCAAAGTCTAATTTCTGGAGGAAATGGTCCCACATTCCTCATTATTCATAGTCGGGGATCTCTCATCTGCTTGGCAGTTGTCCCAATCTTGCAGGAGAGCTGTCAACAAAAGCAGAAGATACCAAAACATCACCAGGTCACCGTCAACCCAATCAGCATCTAATCTAGAAATGCCCTCAAGGTTCCTAACCTTTGCTCAGAATAGAAACATCAGCAGCTGGTAGCAGACATGGCTCCACTCACCCCTCTTGAATTTTTTAATATCAAATTTTAATCTACGCCGAAGAATTCAATTACATCCTCGCTCACACACAGACTCTTAACTCCTTTTATCCGACAAATCTGGGTCTCCATTCACTTCCCCCATTCATCTGCTTGTTTTCCTGCTGTTACTCCAGTTCTCCCCCTATAATGGAGTGTGAAAAGCAGGATCAGATATTATTCCATCATCAGCCATCCCAGGAAACTTGGTAAATGTCATTTTACGAATGAGGAACCCCCCCACCCCACTTTACCAGCTACAAGTGATCCTTGACTCATAACCACAAAAGAGAGCAGAATAGCTTTGCTATAATCAAAGTGGTTGTTAAGATGCCCAATTTTAATGACTTTTCGCCGGAGTTCGTAGACAAATCGTCACAGCCGTTAAATGAATCACGTGGTCTTTACGTGAATCCTACTTTTCCCATTGACTTTGCTTGCCGGAGGTCTTCTGAGAAGGTCATAAATGGTGACACACGCCCTAGGAAGCTGCAACTATATATACATGCTGGATGTCAAGCAACTAAATGGTGATCATGGGACCGGACTATAGGGATGCTAAATTGATTGTAAATGGAAGGATTGGATGTAGCTCACATTTTTCAGTTGCTGTTAAACCTTTGAGTGGTCCCTGAATGAATGGTTGTAAGTTAAGGATTGTACTAGGGGTGGGATGCAAATATTTTTGCTACTGGTTCTCTGAGTGTGGCTAGGTGGGCATGGCCATGTGACTGGGTGGGCGTGGCTTCTTCTTTCTTTTTGTGCAGCACACACACACACATACACTCCATTTTTTGCCTCCTGGGCCTCAGGGAAGCCTCCTGGGCAAAGCAGTAAGACAGCAAGAGGGATCCCGGCACAGCTGATCATCAGAACAGCTGATCATTGGGAGGAAAAAAGAAATACTCATTCGGCCGAACCGCTAGCTGTATTTTTACTACCGGTTTGGCTAAACGGTAGCATTTTTTTACTACCAGTTCTCCTGAATCAGGCCAAACTGGTAGAATCCCACCACTGACCTGTACTCAAGAGGAAGGTAGATGTGTAACTGCTGGAGCAGTGGTTGCCCAACATTCTCAAAGATCCATCTCATCCTTGGCACCCTTTTTTTGAACTATTACCATCTGGAAGATGGTACAGGACAATAAAAACAAGGACAAATCAGCTGAAAAACAGCTTCTATCCCAGGGCAGCAACTATATTGAATTCTACTGTATAGTGTATAGTCACAAATTGACTTCTGTGGACCTTACTTCATACTTAAGTAGTCAGTAGAGGGGGCGTGCATAAGTGCACTAATGGGCCTATCGTTCCTGTCATTGTATTTTTATTCTCTTATTCTTGTTCTCATTTTTGTTTGACAAATTCCAATAAATAAATAGTGAAATATTAATGCAATATCAGGGCTTTCCAATTTAATTGTATAGAATGTGAACAATGTGTGTTTTTATTTTTATTTTTATGTATAATGTACACTGAAGACGGCATTTAATTTCATTGTACGAGGTGCAATGACAATAACGTAAACTATTAATCTAGATCTCACTAGGGCAGGGCACCCCAAATCTGAGTAAATTATGCCAAATTGGGTAAAAGTAGTTTTTCTTTGGGTAATGACACACAAACCCATCGCAAGAGGGACATTTAACTTGACTTTAATAATGGCCAGGTGTACTAAAATATCTCTCAAATATTCCTATTAAGATGAAAAATTGAAATCACCAATGGTACTTGGTGTGAATGATGTAAAGATCATTGAAGGCTATTGTTTTTATAATACAGGTAGCCCTCAAGTTATGACCACCTGTTCAGTGACTGTTTGAAGTTATGAGGATGCCAAAAGAAAGGACCTATGGCCGATCCTCAAAATTCATTACGATTGATAGAAGAAAATATTTGTATCTCGGGGTTGAACTGTGAGCTCCTTGATGATGTCTCCGAACTTAGTGGCTTTCTTGTACACATTTCATTACCAAACTAGGCAACACGCTGATAACACTGCCTAGTTCGGTAATGAAATGCCTGCAAGAATACCACCAAGCTCAAGAGAGCACCAAGGTTCCCACGGTTCAGTAAGACATTCTGATAAATAGTTTTCAGTAATGAAAGAAAAGGTTTAGGAAGGCCTGCAGTAGGTCAAATTGAGATTCTCTTGATTTGCAATAATCTAAACCACATCCATTGGAGGCAGGCAAGGAATCACCTCTATCCAATTGCAAGCCAATTTAATTGGAACTTGTAGGATATAGTTTTGTTTAGTTCAGATTCAATATCCTGTTGAGGGATATTTGTTTCATCTCAGAGCAAGCCCCCTCATGGCCAAATGAAGTCAAGGTGTAGAGTGATGGTCAAGGCAAGATACAATCAGAATTTCAGCACCTTGGACAGGGCAATGTTCCTGCAAGACTTGGGAGAAATCTTTCTTGCTTTCGAGTTCTACCATCCTCCCAGCTGCCATGTACTGCTATAATAACAGAAAAGAAACGCTTCCCAGAAGTGTTGCCTACAAATGGAACTTACCGTCTCTTGTAGCATTTGACAATGAGTTATTCTCCAACAGTCCATTACCTTCTGCAATCAACATTTGGGCAAGTTCTGAAGACAGAAGGGTAGTTTCTGAGACATCTTTCGTCTTGTCTTCATCCTCTTGGCTGTTAATCCTTAGGAGGGAAAATATGATTGTTTGTGAATTCCTACTTCGTAGACTCCTAGTGTAGTGTAAAGGACTATGAGAAGACGGAAGACCTGCAGCCTTAGACGATGGTTAGATAAAACATACCCAAGCCCACAGAAAGAAAAAGAGTGGAGAAAGCATCTCAGAAGGGACTCTCACTAGTTCTCTGGAAAATAAAGGTAAGAGGGAGGAGAGAAAGATGCCTTCAGACTTGCAAGATTCTATTATAGTGATATACTGGTGTCCAACTGCTTTCAAACAATAGAATAGAATAGAATAGAATAGAATAGAATAGAATAGAATAGAATAGAATAGAATAGAATAGAATAGAATAGAATAGAATAGAATAGAATAGAATCTTTATTGAGAATAGAATAAAATCGAATCTTTATTGAGAGTAGAATATAATATAACAGAATAGGATAGAATAGAATCTTTATTGAGAATAGAATAGAATAGAATAGAATAGAATAGAATAGAATAGAATAGAATAGAATAGAATAATTTATTGGCCAAGTATGATTGGATACACAAGGAATTTGTCTTAGTGCAAATGCTCTCAGTGTACGTAAAGGAAAAGATACATTTGTCAAGAATCATCAAGTACAATACTTAATAATAATCATAGGGTACAATAAACAATCAAATCATACTAGGAAACAGTCAATATAAATCGTAAGGATATAAGCGACAAAGTTACAGTCATACAGTCACAAGTGGGAGGGGATGGGTGATAAGGAGTGATGAGAAGATTAATAGTGATAGTAGTGCAGACTTAGTAAAACAACCTAAATTTGACGTGAATTTTGAGGGTACTCAAAATGAATTTGACGTGATACTCAACACAATTTGTCATGAAAATTTTGTCCCAGCACTCATTATTTATTTAGCACTCAATACAGAAGCTAAATGGCTGAGAATCTTTCTTAGACATCCAGCAGAGGTGGTAAGAATGAAGCTCAAGGAAGTCCTTACCTCTTTCTGGGTAAAGAGCAAGATGAGCTCAGTAATCTGTGGGCATGCTGGTTAAAAACAAAGAATGAAAAAGTGTGTCAGGATTGCAGAAATGTGACCTCACCAGTAGTAGCAAACATCTGTTTTCTTTGCTGAATTCCTTTATTCTGAGGGAGACCCATTTTTCCACCGAGAGGAAAAATAGAAACAAAAATCATTTAAGAAAGTGAATTGAAGTCCAAAATTAGATCAAGGTCAGTCGTTTTAGTGCTAAAGTTCAGCTGCCAAAATGAAAAAAAGACTATTTGACTCCCAACCTTTAATCTTTAAGCAGGAGATATGTTTTTAATGGAAAAAGTAAATACCCCACACACACCAAAATAAGGACATGCATGGTGCTATTGTTAAAATTAAAGGGAGATAGCATTTAGCAATAGCATTTAGACTTGTATACTGTTTCACAATGCTTTTACAGCCCCTTTAAGCAGTTTACAGAATCAGTCTCAACAATCCAGGTTCTCGTTTTACTGACCTGGGAAGGATGGAAGGATGAGTCTACCTTGAGCCGTTCAGGATCGAATTGCTGGCAGTTGGCAGAATTAACTTGCAATGCTGCATTCTAACCACCATGGCTCTTCTCAATTAAATTTTTACTTTAATTTTAAACTACTTGTCATTTCCCAAGATAAAAAGCTCTTCCCCCCAATTTCCAGAACATGACTGTGAATTTAAATCCATTATAATGTTAGTTGTCCTGATGTGGTTTCTTCTACACAATTTTCCCCAATGAACACATTTTTCAGCCTAAAGCCCCGTGTTTTCTTTTTAAACTCAAATTTAAAACTTTTGCATCTTTTTTTTTCTTTCTTGCCGCAATCTGCTCGAAACACTGTTCCTTTTCAGCCACATCTCTTGCAAATAAATGGTTCTATTCATGCAGAATTGGAACCAGATAAAGAAGGAAACTAGGATACAGGAAGCCCTCAATTTACGGCCACAATTGGACCCAGAATTCCCGTTGCTAAGCAAGATGGCTGTTAAAGGGAGTCATGACTTATTTTATGGCCATGTTGTTAAGTGAAACACTGGAGTTGTTAAGTGAGCTACAAGGTTCTTAAGTGAATCTAGTTTCCCCCATTGACTTTGCTTCTGAGAAGCCAGCTGGGAAGGTCGCAAATGGAGATCACATGACCATGAGTCGCAAATGGAGATCATAAGTACAGTTGCCAAGGGCTCACGTTGTGATCACGTGACTGTGGGAGATGCTGCAATGGTCATAACTGTGAGGACTAGTCATAAGTCACTTTTTTCAGGGTTATTGTAACTCTGAATGATTGTTAAACAAATGATTGTAAGTTAAGGGCTGCTTGTAATCTGTTCCATGCTACCATCCATATTGATTTGGGAACAATATTCTTGTGACAGATGATAAATTCTTCTAACAATAACAATAACATCCAGCGTATTATTTTCCCCATCTTTCATAAAATTCTTCTTGAAATAAATGGGATGATCTAGTCCAGGGGTTGCCAACCTTTTGAACCTCAAGGATCACCAAATTCATAATTTCAAATCCCACGGACCAGAAACCCTGGAAAAATTCCCAAAAAAGTCTGCAGGAAAATTCCCCACCCCATTTTCCTACTGATCGATCACTTTTTATTTGGGATCACAGGATACCATCTCCAGCTCTGTTCTCAGAGGGAGAGAGAGACTTTTGGCTTCATGAAAGGAAAGCAGCAGAAGCAGCAGAAGTCTTTCTTTTTCTCCCCTAAACTCTGCCAGAAATGAATCTTTGTGAGACTTGTCACACCGGTGCAGCCTCTTGGAGCAGGATGCCTTGCAGGGTCCCAAAGACTCATTTCTGGTGGAGTTTGGGGGAGAGAAAGAAAGACTTTTGCTGCTTTCCATGCGTGCAACCAAAAGCAGAAGAAGACAGAAGCAGAAAGTAGCAGCCCGGTGGCCAGGCCAGGTGCGTGGGGCATGTGGAGCAAGTTCCCCCCAATGCCCTTTCCCCCCTCCCCTCATTACCTCATGTTGTTCTCAATGCAAGTGACGCAAGCCTTGTGTTCCCATGGACCATGTGGGCAGCACAGCCTTGCGTTCCCGCGCAGCCTGGATTAATTGCTTTGGGGGTGACATTTCTCTATGGACCACCAAAATTTTCTCATGGACCACCAGTGGTCCCCCAGCCCACTGGCTGGTGATCACTGATCTAGACCAGGGGTGGGCAGCTGCAGTCCCTTCACAGCCTGTGTCCCAAAGATTGTTTTTCAAGAGGCAACTGGACTTTCTGGAAATAATGTTATTATTGTTATTATTAGAATAGATTTGTCACATGTGTCACAAGAATATTGTTCCCAAATCAACATGGATAGTAGCATGGAACAGATTACAGGTAGCTCTTGACTTACAATTATTTGTTTAATAACCATTTAAAGTTATAATCATCATCATTTAACGACCCCATAATCCTTTGCAGTGTGGAATCAGGGCAACTGAATGGAGCAAGCAGAGTGTTTTAATGGCCGGATGTCCCTCCTGTTGCCAATGCAGAGTTTTGTTCAGCAGATCTATTCTCAGTGTGCCCAGAGCGAGAAATATCTGCCTCTCCCTAGGATCGAACTCACAGCCTCCTGACTGTGAGGCGAGAGCTCCACCTCTAGGCCACCCAACTACTCTATTCAAAGTTAAAATTCCCCTGGAAAAAAATGTGTGCCAAAGATGCTTTTTCAAGAGGCAATGGGACTTTCTGGAAAAATGCTATTTCTCTTGAAATAGCAGACCAGATTTTCCAGAAAGTCCGGTTGCCTCTTGAAAAAGCATATTTGGGACAACTGTGACCTGCATGACTGAGAATCTCCATAGATATTTACAACCTGTGGATTCAACGCCCAGAATTCCCGAGCCATTCCCAAGAGCATGGGTGGCGCAGGAATTCTGGGAAATGGAGGAGCCACAGACACCCACTCCTCATCGGGACACCGAGTTCTGATTGAATCTGAACAGATCACCTGAACAAACAGTAGCAGTTTCCTGTTGTAAGTTTCCAGGTGTTTCTGGGCAACCTCAGATTTCTGCAACTGCTCGTTCACTGAGGACAGATGTTTCTTCAGTTCTAAGGCATCGCTCTGATTTTGGGGGGGGGGGTAGAAAAAGAGAGAAAAGATAGAAGGATGAGGTTAGAAGAGAAGATGACTAGTTTTAGATTAGCAATTTGACAGACATTTGCTCCCCTGGCTGTTTACAAAATAAATTTTGCTCCAGAACCAAAATGTTAGTAAAAGTATGATGGTGACACAGAGAAGGGTTTTTATTATTTTGTAATTGAGACTGAAGATGGGCATTTAATGTTGTGGTACGAGATGCAATGACAATAAAGTAAAGTAAACTAAATTAGAGTCCAGAATTGTTACAAAGCAAGATACCATCCTTTGGTTGTTTCTACTGTTTTTATTATAGACTGCTTTTACTTTTATTCATTGTTCCGGATTCCTTCAAAACTGACTGCATTAATTTCAGGGACAAAAATGTAAAATAGTTTTGTGGTTATTTGGAAACTGCTTGTAGACTTTCTGAAAGGAAAAAAAGTGATATTTTGACTTTGCATCTTGACAATGAAGTGAGTTATTGTTATAGAAAGGGCTGGTGGTTATTATTTAGTATAACTGAAAACAAATGATACTATTAACTTTATTATGTATCTTACTGCACCAAAACAAGTCGGAAGTCATTCCTTTTGGTTTCTTTATTTCTTTTTTTCCCTTCACTCACTTTATCTCCTCTATTCCCTTTCCTTTCCATTTTTCCAAAACCATTATTTCCATTGGTATTTTATTCTTTATTTCTATTTATATCTAACTCCAAGCAGATGCAGATTGCTAGTTGGGAAGATGCTCCATCACTGGTTAGTTGGGAAGGTGCCCCATCACTGGAGGTTTTTCGGAAGAGACTGGTCAGCCAATTGTCTGGAATGATATAGGGGTCTCCTGCTTGAGCAAGGGGTTCGACTAGAAGACCTCCAGGGTCCCTTCCAACTCTGTTATTCTATGAAGATTCCGGTGCATAGGCGTGGGTAGTGATAAATCAAATTAATTAGATCTTCAGGTGTGGATCTGATCTTCCACACCTGTCATTTCTTGAGCCATTTAAGGTACTGTATTTTCTGGCGTATAAGACTACTTTTGAAACGAAAAAAAGTCAACCAAAAATCGGGGGTCGTCTTATACGCCGAGTATAATTTTCCAACTCGATCCTGCACCAATCACTGCAAGGCTGCTCAGACCGCCTCTCTAACTCAGCCAATCCAAGCAGGCTTTTTATGCATGCAAACGAATTTTCCAACTCGATCCTGCACCAATCACTGCAAGGCTGCTCGGACCGCCTCTCTAACTCAGCCAATCCAAGCAGGCTTTTTAATTAAAAAAGAACTGGTGTTGCCTCGGAAGTGGGGGGGTAGTCTTATACAGCGAATATAGGCCTAAATCTATGTTTTAACTATAAAATTAGGGGGTCGTCTTATACGCCGGTCGTCTTATACACCGGAAAATACGGTACAACCTATGACCACAATTGAGCCCAACCTTTCTGTTACTAAGTGAAACATTTGTTAAGTGAATTTTGTTCCATTTTATGACTTTTCTTGCCACAGTTAGAAAAAAATGAAAATAGAATAGAAATGGAGCTGGAAGGGATCTTGGAGGTCTTCTAGTCTAGCCCCTTGCTCAAACAGGTGAACCTATACCAGTGGTAGCTTATCTTTTTGGGCTTCTGTGCCCAAATTTGCATGTGCACACGCACTCATCTGCCAGCACCCAGAAGGCAATGCACACGGCCCCCCCAGCGCATGCACGCACCATCCTCCCCCGCCACCCCACTTACCTGCATTGTGCATGCACGCACCTCCCAGCTGAAGGGAGGGCCTTCTCCGGGTGCTGTCGGCTTCTATTTGCCGTCTGGCGGCCCCCAGGAGTAGGGCCTTCTCTGTGGGGGCCCCCGCCCTCTGGAATAGTCTGCCCCCAGAGATACGCACCAACACGGACCTGAGAGCCTTCAGACGGGCGTTAAAAACTTGGCTCTTTGAGCAGGCTGGCCTAGGCTGACACAAGATTTTAATTTTGTCTCTCGTTTTTAATTGGTTTTAAATATTTGGGGTTTTAACTATTTTATGGGGGAGAGGTAAAGTTTTTTAAATTTTAAACAGCCTAAATTATTTAATTCGTTTTTAATTTTTGTACAGTGTATTGGGGTTGGGATCGGCTGTGCACCGCCCTGAGTCCTTCGGGAGAAGGCCGGTATATAAGTGTTAGTAATAAATAAATAAATAAATTTTGGGGCCTTTTTTGGCCTCCCAGAGGCTGGAGGGAAGCCTCTGCATCCTTCATAGGCTGAAAAATGGACCCGTTTTGTCACTTCCTGTATTTCTGGAACGGGCCTGTTTTTCGGCCTACAAAGGCTTCAGAGGCTTCCTTCCAGCCTGTCGGAGGCCAAAAAAGGCCCGAAAATCAGCTGGGTGGTGAACGCATGCGCAGTGAGGCAAGTTTGCCTGGGGCTCGCATGCCTGCACAAATGGCTCTGTGTGCCACCTGTGACACGTGTACCATAGGTTCACCATCATGGACTTATACCATTTCAGACAAGTGGCTGTTCAGCCTCTTCTTAAAAACATCCAGTATTGGAGGCACCTACAACCTCTGAAGGCAAGCCCTTCCACTGGTTAATTGCCCTCCCTGTTAGGAAGTTTCTCCTTCATTCCAGGTTGCTTCTCCCTTGGATTAGTTGTTAGGTGACTCGCTACAGCTATTTAAGTTAGCAACACAGTTGTTAAATGAAGCTGGCTTCCCCACTGACTTTGCTTGTCAGAAGGTCGCAAAAGGGGATCACGTGACTCCAGGACACTGCAACCGTCATAAATATGAATAGGTTGCCAAGCTTCTGAATTTTGATCACATGGACCACGGGGATGCTGCAATGGTCATAAGTGTGAAAATGGTTATTTTTTTCAGTGCCATTGTAGTTTCGGTCACTAAATGAAAAGTTGTGAGGACTACCTGTAAATGATACGCTATAATTGTACTTTTAACAGTGCTGTTTTAACTTCGAACGGTCATTAAATGAGCTGACGTAAGTTGAGGGCCACCTGTATAGTTTTTAGCAGCTTGAGAAGGAAAACCCAGGTCTAAATCAAATGCACAAATCTCGATAAGCCATGATATGAATTACAGAGTTGGGCTTTTGCAGGCTGCCTGTGTTTTGTAAAGCGTGGTTTATAAGTTAACGTTTTCAGTAAACTCTGCCAATTGTGGCTTCTTCAATGAATCTGTTGTGGCCTATCAGCCGCTGGCTCCTCCAGCAGCCGAATCAGATGAGGAGGAGGAGGAAGATGTGGAAGTCAGGGTCAGCATCAGGGTAACCCGGGAGCTGTGGGGGGGAAGAGGAAATGGAACCGGCATGAGAGAGACAGAGGTGGAGCCTGAGCCATCTGTCAGCTCTCAGACAGAGAGTCAACAGCCCCCAGGTCTGGAGGTGGCTGATGAGGAAGAGGAGGTCCAGTGCCTGATGCACAGATGTGCAGAAGGCAGAGGAGAGGAGAGCAGCGGGAATCTATGAGCCGGTCCTTGGGAAGGAAGAGCCACAGCTTCTAGTGAAGGGGACAGGATTTGTTAGCCTGTAGTGAGAGAGCAACTTTTTGCTGGGGCTGCTGGCACTCCTAACAAAGGAGGTATAGCTTCAACTTCATAGGATTTCTTGTGTTTGGGGAGCTGGGTCAGAACACAATCCTTATGCAAGACAACCACAGTGCAAGGAAGGAAACCAGATGGTTCTTTTTGTTTTGGCCTGACCTCTGCTTCCAAAAGCTCCTTGTTCTTCTTCCCCATCAGCTGAGATTTCAGCTCCTATGATCTCAGCTTCCAACAGATGGATGACTTCTTCGTAATCCTGCTCCGCGCTCTGGGCTCGCCACCGGAAGACCTCCGCAGCTTGCAGCTTGTTCTGTAGACATTGGTTCTCTTGGAGGAAGCTCAATGCCTTCTAAGATTTGGGAAAGAAGAGTAAAAGAGATATAGAAGTCATGACATATGTGAGAATGACCTTGGGAGATAGAAGGAAGAGCTGCAGACTAGGCAACGGTTAGATAAGAGGCAGTGGAGCCCATAGAAGGAAACCGGCTGGGACAAACATCTCAGAAGGGACTCTTCCTAATTTATTGGAAAGTAAAAGCAAAGGAGGGGAGAATAAGACCTGCAAAATTCTGTCACTATAACCTTACAATAAGGGGGTGTGATGTCTCAGTGATTAAAGACATGAAAATATATCAGCTGGAAAGTTGACAGCCAGGGTTGGAGACCTCAGTGCCACACAATGGGGTGAGCTCCCATTCTTGCCCCAGCTCCTGCCCACCTAACAGTTCAAAAGCATGCAAATCATCATATTCTTTTAATGACCCCATAATCCCTTATGGGGTGGAGTCTGGGCAACTGAATGGAGCTAGCAATATGTTTTAATGGCTGGATGCCCTTCCTGTCATCAATGCAGAGTTTTGTTCAGGAGATATATTCTCATTGTGCCCAGAGAAAGAAATATCTGCCTCTGCCTAGAATCGAACTCACAGCCTCCTGTTTGTGAGACAAGAGCTCCACCTTTAGGCCATCACGCCACTCCTTCAAAAGCATGCAAATGCAAGTAGATAAATAGGTGCCACTTCGGTGGGAAAGTAACAGCATTCCATGCACCTTGGCATATATTCATGCTGGCTACACGACCACGGAAACATCTTTGGACAATGCTGGCTCTCTCATAACCCCTTTATGTTTTGTCTTGAAGGAAGTCCTCTTCAACTGAGAGGGAGCAACCTGTCAACCCTGAAGCTGACCTGACCAGAGTCATATTGGAGCTTCAGGGTTGCCGCTATTTCTCATAACCACAGAAACTAAGAGCAAACATAATGGACATAATTTGCAGCTACCTATGGTAGGTTTTCTTAAATATAAGGCAAAACTTTTTGATACAGGAGTAAGGTGTGTCCAAGAGTGGAATTATTTATCTATAGGTATTGTGGGTTCCCTATCTTGGAAGGTTTTGAAGAGGAGACGGAATCACCTCTCATGGATGGTTAAATTGGTTTTGCTAGACACTGTAGAAGGTTGGACCAGATTATCCTTGAGGTCCTTTTCAATTCTACAATCCTATGGTACTTGTCTTCTCAATCTCTGCTATTAAAAGAGGGAGAAGGGTTAGAACAAGGAAAGATCTTTGGAGCGATGATGATCAGGATTAATATTTGGGGATGGTGGAAAGGAACATAGACACATTTGATAGAAGCCATGAATTGAACTTGATTGAAAAAAGAACATTGTTCAGAGCTTGTAAAAAAAAATCACCATATATCCAATTCCTCTTTACAGAGTCTGAATTCGATGGTGACTCCAGCTCCATCTGTCAGGAAGACAAGTAGTCCTCGAGCTACGACCGCAAGTGAGCCCCCAATTTCTGTTGCTAAGCAAAGCAGCTGTTAAGCGAGTTTTGCCCCATTTTACAAATTCAGAGCCAGTTTTTTTTAAAAATCCCTGGAGTTGTTAAGAGAATTGTGTGACTATTAAGTGAATCTGGCTTCCCCCGTTGACTTTGCTTGTTGCTACAAATAATGATCATATGACCACGTGACAGCGCAACCATCATAAGTACATGCCAATTGCCAAGCACTTGAAAATCCCCAAGCATTGCCAAGCATTTCCCCAAAGTTCCATTTTATTAGAGATATCATATTGGCACATCTGGGAAAACCCGAATCTGACAGTTCTGGGTTTTCCCTTCCCAAAAGAAATTCAAAGATCCATCCCCTTGCACCCACCAGTCTATCACATGGCCCAATGAACCATTGTCCCAACTGGAGACATCCCTCCAGACACTCTTCTCCAGGTGCAGGGTAACATGTCCTTGACTCTCTGAAAAAGAATGTTGTTGAGTCTAATCTTCCACCTCTCTATGAAATCCTTGGTGGTGCAGGCTGTTAATCATCTAGCACTTAGTGCAAGCTGCCTGCAATAAGGGCAGGTTCGAATCCCACCAGGCTCAAGGTTGACTCAGCCTTCCATCCTCTCGGGGTAGGTAAAAGGAGGACTCAAGATTGTTGGGGGCAATAAGCTGACTTTGTAAAAAAATGCCACTTGGGGAGGCCAAAAGCCCTAGTAATAAGCAGGCATATACAATGGAATGAAGGCTATTGCCGAGCACTTAGCATGGTGCTCCATAGACTGTAAGCCGCCCTGAGTCTCCGGAGAAGGGCGGCATATAAATGCAAATAAAAAATAAAATAAAATAAAATATAAATAAATAAATAAATCCCCCCCTCCCAAATTCCCAGGCACTAAATGTGGCAGCCTCGAAACTTCCAAGTAAAAATGCAATGGGCTATCCCCCCTTTGCAACACTGACTGTGCCATAGAGTTTATAGAGGGGGCAAAATTACTAAAACCAAAAATATACTCCATGACTCCTAAGGAAATAAAAGAGCTACGGAACTATATAGGCACACACCTAGCCAGAAGTTTCATCCAACCTGCAAAATCCAGAGCGGCTGCACCCATACTATTTAAAGAAAAAAAAAAAAAGATGGGGGGTTTGGTCTATGTATTGATTTTAAGGTGTTAAATTGCATTCACAACACATACCCCCTCCGCTCATGAAAGACATGTTAGGACACTTAGCAAAAGGGAAAATGTTTACCAAATTAGATCTCCGTGAAGTGTCTTATAGAATCCCCATCAGAGAAGGAGATGAATGGAAGACTGCTTTCAACACCCCCTTAGGCAGTTTTCAGTTCAGAGTAATGCCATTTGGACTACAAGGAGCCCCAGGGGTCTTCATGCAGTTCATAAATGAAGTCTTACATCAATATCTGTATAAAGGGGTCCTGGTCTACTTGATTGACATTCTTATTTACAATGAAACTCTAGAAGAACACATCAAGTTAGTAAGAAAAGTATTAAAAAGACTGTTAGATGCAAAGACTGTTAGATGTATGTGAAGCTATCCAAATGCAAATTCCGTAAAGAGTCATTGGATTATCTTGGCTACCGCATTTTAACTCAGGGGATAGAAATGGATCCAGCCAAAGTGAAAGCTGTTCGTGCTTGGGCCCCTTGAGGTGGAGATTTATTACATCAAGCAACATTGAATTACTTATATTAGAGAATGTGACTTTTGGGGGTTGTTTCTAACTTTTAATATTGTAGGGTAATTCCTGGTTGTGTCAGATCCAGAATTACCATGGACTTTGCCAATTTGATGCTTTCTTAAATAAAAGAATTTGTCTTGGAAGGTGGACTTGGTTCTTTTCTTTTTAAATGGATTTCATCACTTGGAAACCTGACAAAAATATGGCTTCCAAGGCTGACAAGTCCCTTTCTTCAGTGGATAAGTCCCTTTAAATGAATTGTTGTAAGTTAAGGACTACAGAGTCCTAGCCTTGGCAGCTGTTGTCACCATCGTAAGCCTTAATTATGAACATCTTCAGGTCAATGAAACAGAGGTGTACAACCAGTTTCCATCACTGACCTGATTCAATTTGTGAAGATCGTCTTCCGTAGACTTCTTATGGCTTTCCACCTCCTTCAGGAGAGACTGGGGAGGAGGGGGAGGGAGGGGAGGGGGGAAGGGTTACAGTGTCATCAATCCAGACAGTGCTTTCTAAAAATAACAATGATCATAATAATAATCCCCATCCCAGTGGACTTATGACTTCATGTTCATCAAACCTTCTTCGAGTTTGGTCATGGTCTCCTTAACTGTCAGCAAACTAGTTTCAGCCTTGGAAGCCATATTTTACTCGGAAGCTTCAAGACTGCCACATTTAGTGCCTGGGAAATTGGGAGGGGGGATTTCTTAGAGAGGTGGAAGATTAGACTCAATAACATTCTTTCTTAGAGAGTCAAGGACATGTTGCCCTGCACCTGGAGGGGAATGATTGGGCGGATGTCTCCATTTAGGATGATGATTTGATTGGGCCATGTGATGGACTGGTGGTTGCCGGGGATGGTTCTTTGATTTTCTTTTGGGAAGGGAAAACCCAGAACTCTCTAATTTGGGTTTTCCCAGATGTGCCAGTATGACAACTCTAATAAAATGGGACTTTGACGAAATGCCAGTCTCAGAGTATTATTGGGTTGGAGTTGTTAGTTGGAACGCTGACAACTAGGTTGGTCTACCCTGCAAGGCTCACCATGGATTTCTGATCTTTTCATAGTTAGTCAGAAAAGGTGTTACCAGACCTCTTGATTTTGACAATCTTAGAACAACATTAGCTCTCTTCCTACTTTCAGTTATGTACAATATAGCTAAATTTACATGATGCTACATCTAGCAGGTAACAAAGATCTGGAAAAAAAATCTTCCTTTCATTGTGTACAATCTTTCAGTTGCTTTAATGACATCTTGTTTTTTTTATAATGTACTCAATTATAATTTCAACTTTTTAAGCTTTTGTTGGGCATTTTAAACTGCTGCTTTTGACTGTAATGTAGATGTCCATCCATCTGTCCACAAGGACCAAATTGCTATATGTTACTTTATATGGAGGGTTGGTTTAGGTCCCATGGTGGCACAGTGGTGAGAATGCGGGATAATTCTGCCCACAACCTGGAGTTTGATCCTGACCACCTCAAGGTTGACTCAGCCTTCTATCCTTCTGAGGTCAGTAAAATGAGGACCCAGATTGTTGGGGGGCCATAGACTGATTCTGTAAACTGCTTAGAGGGGGCTGTAAAGCACTGTGAAACAACATGTAAGTCTAAGTGCTGCTGCTATTGCTATTATGCCAATGACCATCATCAATTTACATGAAATTAAGCCTTTTGGTTGAGAGCCTTACCTTCAGCCTCTGGACTTCCTCCTGTAACACCACCATTTCCAGCTGTAGGTTATCCAGCTTCTCGTTTTCACTGGAACTGACAGAGTCAGACATCTGTAAAGAGAAGTTGGTGCAGCCAAGAATGCTGATGAGTAAGCCAAACTAAACTATACATTCAATTCCTGCAACTGTTCTTCATATGTTTTAGTCTCCAAGACCTTAATCATCTTAGTTGCTCTTCTCTGCACTTTTTCCAAAGCCTCAACATCTTTTTTTGTAAATTGGTGACCCTAAACTGGGTGCGGTATTCTAAGTGTGGCCTTACTAAGGCTTAATAAAGCAGTACTAATACTTCATGTGATTTTGATTCTATGCCTCTGTTTATACAACAAAGATTGTATTAGCTATTTTGGCTGTTGATGCACACTGCTGGCTCATATTTAAGTGATTGTCCATTTGGATTGTCCCTTTTTGGGGGTGAGCTGATTCCTTGAATAACCTGGACCCATGCCATGCAAGCCTTTAAAAGTAGTAAGCAACCATCAAAATAAACATAGAAGAGTGCAATAAAGCTTTGCATAGTTCAACACTAACCGGAGAATGGAAAGCAGATGTGTCCAGCAAAGTAGCCACTTCATGAGGACTGAAAAGTGCAGAATTTAAATGGAGCTCAGTGTCTTCTTCTGGTAGCAAGTCCTTGAGAACATGGAGGAAATCTGGGTTCGAAAAGAAAGGAGGGACTCAGGCAAACCAGAAGGGCTGGCAACAGTGATCTTAATTTAGCGGAAAGTTTAGAAAACATCATCTCCTCTCTGCTCATAAAGGTGAAGGTTCCCCTCGTACATACATGCTAGTTATTTCCAGCTCTAGGGGGTGGTGTTCATCTCTGTTACAAAGCTGGAGAAAAGCCAGCACTAGTCCGAAGACGTCTCTGTGGTCATGTGGCTGGCATGACTAAATGCCGAAGGCACATGGAACACTGTTACTTTCCCACCAAAGTGGTCCCTATTTTTCTACTTGCATTTTTTAGATGCTTTCAAACTGCTAGGTTGGCAGAAGCTGGGACAAATCAAGGGAGCTCACTCCGTTATGAGGCACTAGGGATTCAAACCGCCGAACTGCTGACCTTTCTGATTGACAAGCTCAGCATCTTAGCCACTAAGTCACCACGTCCCGCTATGAGTCTCTGCTTATAAAAATGCTGAATTCAGGAGAATTACCTCCTCAAGTAGCCATTAGAGGGAGGCCTTGCTCAACTTCTCAGTCAATGCTGATATACTGTAAGCAATCCTGGAATGGACTCTTCTTTTGCTTCCTAAAGCTCACCCAGAAATTGGGAAGAACTCTCCAAAAATTATGTCTACTCTTCTAATTAAAGGCATCTCTTCTTAAACTCTTTTCTACCACCAGGTTGCCTCTCTCAACACAGCATGCAGCTTTCCTACTCTTTGAGATGTACCCCAACCATCTGGCACAGCTATTGCTTATTCTAGCTGGGGATTAAGATAGTCAAAGCCCATTAGATCTGTGGGGTTCATTTAAGGAAGGCTGCAAAAAAAGGTAAAAATAAATTCACGATTAAAACCCAAACAAAGAGCCAAAGATCTAGAGCAGGGCAACTTTAAGATTTATGGAGTAAAGTTCCCAGAATTCCTCAGCCTGCATAGAATTGAAAGAGTTGAAATCCACACTTCTTAAAGTCTGTAGAGATCTTCCGTCATCCAGATCCTGGTTGTCCCAAAGGTGCTTTTTTCAAGAAGCAATTGGACTTTCTTGTTTTTCCTTGGAAGAGGTTTTGCTTCTTATCCAAAAAGCTTCTTCAGCTCTGACTGGATAGTGGGGAATGGAAGGATTTATACTTCTCACAGACAGTTGGCCATTTTCATCCTTTTGGAGGGTCGTTGAAGCACTTAGTGGTTTATCTGTCTCCTTTTAGCTATACAATTTGGGATGGACACCCTTTGAATGGTGTGGGAATAGGAACTGGATTTCCAGAGGAAAAATTGCAGACTACACGAACCAGGAATCACTAACTCAGGTGACCCTGAGGACACAGAAGTTTCAGACCTGCAAGATTGATGTTAGCCCTTCAAGGCAGTTTAGACATGAAACATAACCAGGAATGCTAGCTCTATCTCGTCTATAAAATTACATTAACAGAATCTTGAAAGCTGAAAGTACTTCTACATTTTTTTTCTCACCTCCATAGGCTACTGTGCCTTGGGAATCAGTTGTCAGTCTCTGACGTAACTGCTTTTTCTTCTCTTCACTCATATCTAGGTTTAAGCACTGTAACATCTGGAAGCCAAAAAACAGAAAGTGAGAAGAATGGAAAGGAAAAAAATTGAAGAAACATCAATATTCATTTAGAAATGTGGTCTCGCTTTCCTGGTATCTCCATTCACTTTCTAGACAGCCTCCAGAAGGTTGCAGATCCAGGATTTTGAGCTATGGCCATGCACTGGGGGATTTTGGAGCTGAAATCTACACCATTGGAGGACACTCATGTTAAGTAAGAGTGTTCTGCTACATCCACAGTCATCTTTAAGATGGAAACCTTCTGGAGCAATCAGCTCTGCATTAAGCCTGATCAAAATGGAAGACTTCCTTAAAAGAGGACCCGACTCCATTGCAGGGCCTTTAGGAAAAAAGCAGTGGGTGGAGGTGCCATTTCCCCATGGGAGCCTGGAATCTGAAGAGGAAGAGGAGCTGAAGCCGAAGGAGACTGAGGGGCAGCTTCATTGGCTTTGGAAGAATGTGGGGAGGAGGTAGGCCAGGATTCTTCAGGAATGGGATGGCTTGCTACTAGGGCCATGGACAACCAAGAAAAGCAGGCAGTGGAAATGAGGAGCAATGAAGCTCAGGCAATGAGTAAGGACCTCCCCCTCTTGATCCACGAGCACAGAGAGTGGAGAGGAGATGGGAACAGTGCAGGCCAACCCAACAGCTGGGGAGGAGAGCACCCCACTCCTCTTCACCTGGGGATTGAGACGTAAGGAGATGCTGTGGGGAGGGGCATTTGTCAGGAACAAATGCTGAATTCATGGACTTTTGTGTGCCGTTGCTGACGTTTGGAGTTTCCTGGACTTCTTGCTTTATTTCTTGCTTCCTGGATTAGTTGCCTTGTTCCTTTGGTTCCTGGACTCATCAACTTATTCCCTTGTCCTGCTGGATTTCTTGCTTTGCAGCTGTTGTGCTCACAGCATTTTGCTGGACCCTCTGCAAGCAGAGGCTGCAGGATGTGTGTGTGATTATTTTGTTCTGGGACTTGCGATAACATGGGAGCATTTGGGGGAAAGTTGGCGCAATAAAGGGGCGATTTGAACTATCAGCTGAGTGTGTTTTCTCTGTGCCTCGCCCCGTGTCATCACAGAAGGTTTCCAAGTATGGATCATGGTTTAGAATCAATATATGTTCTTCATTCAATGAAATTAATCCATTAAAATATAACCTGAAGAAATATTATAGGTGCATAAAATGTACTTAGAAAATGACAGGGATGTCTTAACACAAGTTAACTTGGCCTCCCAAGATATAAAAAACCCAATCCTTGAATTCAATGAAACTTAAATTAGTTAACTTATGATGAAGGAGCCTACACCAATCCTAGATTCAAATCCTTTAATTTGTCTGGAATCGCTGTTTGGGTTGGACTCACCAATTCAAGTTTGCCATCCTTGAGACGAACTTGAGGGTCCAGAGGTACTTTAGGCTTAGGGGTTGAAGGTGATTCCTGGCTTGAAGGAGAAGCAGAAGCTGTAAGGAAGAGAAAGAATGAACAGAGCCAGCCAACTAGATATGTCTAGCCTAACGAAGAGAAGGACTAGGGGTGACTTGATCTCAGTCTTTCAGAGGAGGTCAACCAGTGGTGAAATGCTACCGGTTAGGACCGGCTCATCTGATCCGATAGTGAAAAAAAGGCTCCAACGATCAGCTGAGAGGAAAAGGAAGAGAAAAGTGCAGGATCGGTCCTCCCCCCCCCCCCCCCGTGCTTTTCTCTTCTTTATCATCTCAGCTGATTCGTGCGGCAGGGCCTCAGCTGGTTTTGGAAAGCTGCACACATGCGCATTAGGTGCGCGATCACTGAACTGGTAGGGAAACTGGTAAAGTCCCACAACTGGGGTCAACTATTATTTAAAACACCCCAGGGTAGGACAAGAAGTAACAAATGGAAGATTAACAAAGAGAAACCCAACCTAGAATTAAGGAGACCATTCCTGACAGTGAAACTATCAGTGGAATGGCTTGCCTCCAAAAGTTGTGGATGCTCCATCATTGGATGTTTTCAAGAAAAGATTGGACAGCCATTTGTCAGGTTGGTATGGGGGTCTCCTGTTTGAGCAGGAGATTGGACTAGAAGGCCCCTTCCAGCCCTAGCATTTTATGATTCTAACTTTTCTTTCCTCAGGTATCGCCCAAAAGAACTTTGGGAAAGTTGTGGGGGCAAAAGATGACTGAAAATGGTTGTGCCCAAGGTTAAAAATGGACTGTGTCCAAAGTAAAAGAAAACATTTCACCTTTAAACCTCATCAACTTTCATATTTTTTTCATCCCATCTCTCCCACAGAACCCAGTTATTCCATTCTTAATATTAAAGTGTTCCACAACAGTTGATAGCAGTTGAAGACAGCCTGGGCTGCAGGAAAATCTTTGGAAATGGGCCTCCAGTTATGCCGTCTACAGAATCCCAAACTGTTTTGCAGCGGCAATGAAGAGGCACACACGTTTAGTGATTCAGTCTTTTTGTTTATTTCCAGGATGCCGACTGACTTGGTGGCGCGGCAGCCCTTCTTTTAAAGGACTCCCGCGCCTAAGTCAACCAATGACGGGGCGAGGATCTCCCGCCGGAATGTAGACCAATAAACAGTAAGTATTTCAAATATTAACCAATCCAGAACACCCCTCCCTCCTTGGTCCAGTCTGACCAATCAGGAGCCGCGCCTATGTTACGTAATCACGTAGATAGGCGGGGCTCCTGTGAGTCCGACTGGACCTGCGCGGCTCAGTTGCGTCGTTACCATCGGCTGGTGCGGAGGGACCTGTTGCTCCTCTCGCCTCCGGCCCTGGAAACTTCGAGCAGGTCGAGCCGGCTGCGTCACAACCAACGGGCCTAACTGGGCTAGTTGACGTGGCCATGCCGCTCCCTGCTCGGCCTGGATTATCGACGACCCTGTCAGATGTTTCAGCGGGACGTTCTTCAGGATCAGGTGCGTAGCAGCGCGACCCGACCGGAGCTAGAGTTGAGGGTGTGTGTGTGTGAGTTAGGGTGTCATTGTCTGTTAGTGGGCTTTCCTTATCCAGACTGTTTGGTGGATGTTCCCCTTCCCCCCCAGGAAAATCGCCAGGTCTGGGGTGGGTGCGAGTTCTAAGTTGGTCTATGTGTCGTTTCCAGCTTTTGCCATCAGCGGTGGTAAGCCGGTAAGAACGGGGCCCGGTTAGATGTGTGATGGTGGCTGGCACCCATAAGGGTTGCCCTACCAGGTTTTTAGCGTAAACTAAATCCCCAATTCGGAATGTTCGGACTTTGGTTGAAGAATCTAGGGGTTTCTCTGGAGTGTAGGTGGGGTGTAATCTATCGAGAGGGGAACGTAGCTTTCTCCCCATAAGTAATTCGGCAGGGGTTTTGTTAGTAGTGCTACTGGGTGTAGTGTGTTGTAGGAACAATAGTTTGTCGATGCGTGTTTGTATAGGGCCCTGATCTAACTTAAGAAGGGTCTCCTTGGTAAACCGGACCATGCGTTCGGCCCGTCCATTCGCTGCCGGATGTGCCGGCGCGGTTAAGGCATGGCGTATGCCCAAACTGGCTAGGTAGCCCTCAAATTCTGTAGCCGTGAATTGAGGGCCGTTGTCAGATACCAGGACGTCTGGTAAACCGTGGGTGGCAAACCAGTGACTGAGCTGTCGGATGACAGCTTCAGAAGAGGTTGATTTCATGAGGCTCACTTCTAACCAGTTTGAATACGCGTCTACCAGAATCAAGAAGGTATGTCCCTTAGTCGGGCCTGCAAAATCTATGTGGACTCTAGACCAAGGGCCCCTAGGTAGATCCCACTCAGTAGCTGGTGCCTTTGGGGGTGAGGGCCGGGAAGTCTGGCAGGGCTGGCAACCCGCGACCCAGTCGGTAACATCCTTGTCTAACCCCGGCCACCATACATAACTTCTAGCTAGACTTTTCATCTTTACCACCCCGGGGTGTCCCTCATGCAATAGTTTCAATATGGAATTTCGCAGTTTTTTTGGAATGACCACTCGATCCCCCCATAGTACACAGCCTTTTAGTACTGACAGTTCCATTTGTCTCTGTTTAAATGGTCTGTGCTGTTCTTGTAACTCAGAGTCAGGCCAACCCTTCATGATCCACCTACTCACGGTATGCAGTAGGTGGTCGTTAGAGGTTTCGTGCGCGATGTCTGCTGCTGTCATCGGGAGGTCGGGCAGGGTCTCAATCAAAAATGTTGAAGTGCTGGGGTTTGGTTCAGGATCAGAGTCTGGTAACGGGCAACGACTTAAAGCATCGGCGTGCGTGATGGTCGGACCCGGGCGGTACGACAGGGTGTAATTGTAAGCGGCCAGGAATTCTGACCATCTTGTCATTCTGGGTGATAGAATGTGGGGAGTGGGTTTGTCACCCGCCAGGATACCTAGTAGGGGTTTGTGATCGGTGATGATCGAAAAAGATCGGCCATACAGGTATTCATGAAAACGTTTAATACCCGAAATTATGGCTAGTGCTTCCTTGTCCAGTTGACTGTAATTCCTTTGGCTTTGGGACAAGGTTTTTGAATAGAAGGCAATCGGAGCCTCTCTGCCGTTAGGTAGAAGGTGGCTCAGAACAGCTCCGATTCCAAAGGGGGAGGCATCGCAAGTTAGTAACAGTGGCAAAGTTTCATTATATTGAATTAACACTTGAGCTGAAGTGATCATGTCTTTAATTTTGTTAAATGCTGTTTCTTCCCGATGTCCCCACTTCCACGATGCGTCTTTGTCCAAAAGCCTATGCAAGGGTTCCGCCACCGTGGCTTTCTGGGGCAAAAAGACATGATAAAAATTTATCAATCCTAGGAAAGCTTGTAGGTCAGCCTTGTTAGTTGGTGTGGGGGCATTTTTGATGGCACGGGTTTTTCCTGTTGTTGGATGGATGCCATTTCCATCTATTAGGTATCCTAAAAACTCTATTTTGTCTGTGATAAGGGTACATTTGTCTTTTTTGACTTTAAACCCAGCCTCAGTAAATTTGGTCAGCACTTTTCTTAGGCGGTCTCGCAGTTGCAATTTGTGTTTAGCTGCAATTAGGACGTCATCGAAATACGGGATGACTCCAGGAATTCCTTGAAGGAGGCGTTCCATAAGAGATTGAAAAATGCCTGGTGCCACGCTAACGCCGAATTGTAGGCGATTACACTTAAATGCACCCCGGTGTGTCACAATAGTTTGGGCTTCAGCTGTTTTTTTGTCAACGGGCAGTTGCTGGTAAGCCTGAGCCAAATCGAGTTTAGCGAAAATCTTTCCGCCCTTGATAGAATGTAGCAAGTGTTGCACGACAGGCACGGGGTATGCGCTCTGTTGTAGTGCATGGTTGAGGGTCGCCTTATAGTCCCCACAAATACGAACCGACCCGTCTGCTTTTATAGGGGTCACTATAGGGGTCTCCCATTTAGCGTGGTCAACTGGCTCGAGGACCCCTTGCTTTACTAGTTTATCCAGTTGTTCTTCTATTTTTGGCTTTAAGGCAAACGGTACCCTTCTAGCCTTTAGTCTAATTGGGGCTACCTTGGGGTCTATGTTAAACGAAATCGGGTTACCCCGGTACTTGCCTAATTCTTCGCTGAACAGGTCCTGGAATTCTTGAATGAGATCTGCCTCCCAGTCAGCGTCTGTGATATGGTTGATACCGGTCATCCCTATTCCCAGCGGTTCGAACCATTCCAGTCCTAAGAGGCTGGGTCTGTTCCGGTCCACGATTGTTAGGGGAAGAATCTCAGTATGGTTGTTGAAGGTTACCTGGAAATGTCCAATCCCTACTACCGGAATTCTGTTTCCCTGGTAGTCTTTGAGTGTTAATTTCTGTTTGTCTAGTTCGCTTCGCCGTATGTCTGGGATCAATTTCTTAATAGTGTCCCAGGAAACCATGGAAAGGAATGATCCCGAATCCACTTCCATTTCACAATTTTTTTCTTCAATTCTTACTTGCACGTGGACTTTTTTAACGTTTTTTGTATTAGAGTGACCAATTATTATTGTTTGATGCGTTTCTTCCTTCTTGTAAGATGATTCTTTAAACTTTCTATTCCTTCCTTCCTGGCTCCAACGGTTGTTTGTTTTCTTTTCTCTCTCTCTTGGGGGAGGGCTTTCTCTTCGCCTGGGGCTGTAGCTTGATCGGGCTCTGCATACCCTTGCGATGTGCCCTTTCTTTTCACACTTTCGGCATATTGCATCTATGAATCGGCACTCTGATCTGGGGTGGTTTCCACCACAACGGTTGCATTCAAAATCAAACCGCCTGGTAGCCCGCTCTTTTTTCCCTCTCGCGGCTTTTAGGTGGCAAACCTCGTCTTCTTCACTACTGGTCTCAGTTTCAATATCCTCGTAGTGAGTTGAGGTTTTTCCTTGTTCATCATCAGCTTTGGTGGTTTCTTTGGATTTGTGGTGTGCAGCTTGATTAATCTGTTTCATTCTTGCTGCCGATTTGTGAGCGGCTTCGGCTGCGGTGGCTTCTTCGATGGCCTCTGTGGCTGTTATCTTGGGTCGGTTTAGCAACTTACTCTGCAATATTGGATCTTTTAAGCCTAAGACGATCCGGTCTCTTAGCGCCTCATTGAAATCCGAGAATTCGCACTCTCCACCTATTTCTCTTAAATCGGCCACGAAATCGGCGATAGGTTCTCCTTCTTTTTGGTTCCGGAGGTAGAACTCATGGCGCTTTATCAGGCAGGAAACTGTGGGCGCGTAGTGTTTCCTCAGGATCTTCTCTAGTTCGGGCCAAGTTAGCGTTTTAACATCGATTGGAGACGCTAGTGCCTTTGCCATCCGAAATACGGCTTGGCCGCAGTGGGTCAAAAACACCGCTCTCTTTCGGTGATCCGACACTCCGCTCAGATCGCTACTCTCCAAAAACATGAGGAATCGGTCCACATACGTCTGCCATTCTTCCTTGGCCGGGTTGAATTTTTCAGGCGGTGCGTTGCTTCCGGACATGATGCCGCTCGCTCTCCGCCGCTATGCACTCTCTAAACGTGTTGCCTTGATCCCACCCTCGTCGCCAGTGTTTTGCGGCGGCAATGAAGAGGCACACACGTTTAGTGATTCAGTCTTTTTGTTTATTTCCAGGATGCCGACTGACTTGGTGGCGCGGCAGCCCTTCTTTTAAAGGACTCCCGCGCCTAAGTCAACCAATGACGGGGCGAGGATCTCCCGCCGGAATGTAGACCAATAAACAGTAAGTATTTCAAATATTAACCAATCCAGAACACAAACATTTTCCCACAATAATTGTGGAGGTAGATTGGCCCAGAAACGAGTATTTGTCCCAAAGACACTCAGTAAATGTCTATGTGTCAACTTGTAAAACACTCCTATGCCTGTTTCCAAGTTGCCATGAGAAAGAGGGAGGAAAGACCTGAAGGAACATATGGCAAATAAAATCAGAAGGACATTCCAAGCTTATCTCACAAAGATTGTAATCTAGGCAACCGGATATGAAAATATCCCTTGAAAATCCTTTATAGGAGAATGTGATTGATGACACCCAGCCAATGAACATATTTTGTTGGAGAATCTGAATTATGATACCCCCAGGAGAGTGGAGGAAGACAGGGTCATAGGTGATCATAAATTATGTGTCTCAGAGTTGGCTCCATACAGGTCATGCCAGCATGTCGCTCCTAATAAATCTTTTCAAGTTTTTTGAAGCTTGGCTTGAGGCTTATGATTTAATTAGGGCAATCGCCAGAATCCTGACACGTCGATTCTAAGGCTAAAGAAGGAAGGGCTGGCTCAATGTCCTTCAAATGGATGCGCTTGAACCCAGCTTGTCTAAGTTACAATCTTTGTGAGATAAGCTTAAAATGTGCTCCTGATTTTATTTGCTGTATGCTCCTTCAGGTTTTCCCCCCTCTTTCTCATGGCAACTTGGAAACAGGCATAGGAATGTTTTACAAGTTGACACTATGATTGAAGGATGAGGCTTCAACTTGGATCTCACCATTCTTGGTCCAACACTGTCACCAATACACCATGGTGGGTCTTTAAGCTTTTGGACCCCAGGGAATCACATTCACAGGGAATCTCTAAATCTTCTTTGCACTCTGGAAAGAGTGCAGAGAAGAGCAACCAAGATGATTTGGGGGCTGGTGGCTTAAATGTATGAAGAATGGTTGCAGGAATTGGGTTTCTCTAGTTTAGTGAAGAGAAGGACCAGGGGAGACATGATAGCAGCGTTCCAATATTTGTGGGGCTCCTACAAAGATGAGGGGGTGAAACGGTTTTCCAAAGCACCAGAAACAATGGATGGAAACTAACCAGAAGGAGAGAAGCAACCTAGAACTAAGGAGAAATTTCCTAGTGGTGACAGCAATCAATCAACGGAATGGCTTGCCTTTGAAAATTGTGGATGCTCTATCACTGGAGGCTTTCAAAAAGAGATTGGACCACCATTTGTCAGGAAATTTATAGGGTCTCTTGACTGAGTAGGAGACTTCTAAGATCCTTTCCAACTTTATTATTGTGTGTATTATGTTCTAACAATGGTCTCAGGAGCTGGCATTCACTTTCCTATTATAATCCAATATCCCTCCTAATCCCAGTGCAAAATGTCTTTACCAGAAATGTTGCACTCTGGTGGGCAGACATCTGGAGATGGAGAAGTCACAGGAAAGTGGTGGTTGTGTCTGTTCTAAAAAAAAAATGGAAAAATGCAGGAGGAGAAAATTAATCAGGAAAGAAATAAAAGAGTGCGAAAAACTAAAATGAATAAAGAGCTTCCCTCTGGGTCTTCCAAAGGTGCTTTTTCAAGAGGCAACTGGTCTCTCTTAGCTTTTCTTTGAAGATGTTTTGTCAACTGCCATTTTATGCGTGTTTTGGGCCTATGCAGTAACAGACTGCCATGAACTGTGAGAAGTGGGAATGAAGGAGGGAATGTTTGGGGAAACGAAAATAAGTGGTAACTGGTCATTTGCATTCTTCTCGCTAAAAGGACACCGGCAGAAAACCCCACACTCCCTCACATTGATGGTGTTACGTCGTTGGGTAATGAAATGTCTGCAAAGCAAGAACTAAGTTCTGAGAGCATCAAGGATTCAGCAAATACTAATCTGGTCCAAACCTACTCAAACTTTCTGAAATCAGCCAAGACCAGCTAGATTCTGCAAGGTAGCTTGGTATCCCACAAGATTCAGCGGAGAAGTAGTTTTACTAAAACACAACCGGAAGTGTAGCCTGGTATGACTTTTTCCGAAGCACCCCGAAATTAGATTTGGATTAAGGTTAGTTGTGCTGAGAAATTCTTCACCTCTTACCTCTGTCTCCGGTGTACTTGGCTTTGCAACGCTGCAGTCTGTTAATCTGCTCTGAAGACGTTTTAAAACTATTATTATTATTATTATCATCCTGCACCCTGGGTGTGTAATCCTGTTCATAGCTTTTCTGCCTTGTTCTGGAATTAGATGGGTTCAAAGGCTAGGTAGGAACACGTTGATTAAATAAATCGGTGTGTTTCCCTTGCAGAACCTCACAGACTGCCCATCTCACAAGGAAAGACTATGATTAAGAATCTAGCGGTCTGTGGGGCGATTGGCTGTTTTCATAATAGAATTCTGGTTCCAAAATTCCCCCAAGAAACTAGTCAATCAAGAAGGCTGGCAGACCATAAAATAAGCCTGTTAAAACCGTTATGTAACTGTAATGGATCAAATGTGTTTACAAACATGCACCAAAAAAAGGAAGCGAGTAGATTGACACGTCTCTGAGTTCCTTAACTCTTTTTCCTGGACTCCCTGTCAGGTCCACCATCTTCAGCTTGGCGCCTCACTGGTGTCCTGCCATCAAAGAACTAAAGGGAGGAATAGGAATGGGCAATAAACCTATTTGCAGCTTGTGTGGGAATTCAGGAGGGGGGAATTCAGGAAGGGGGAAAGCAGATCAATGTGGGCCCAGTTCATACCCAGGTGTCTTCAAGGCCATTTACTCTGAGGATGAAAAGTTACCAGCCAAACACCTCAGAGTTCCCAAAACATCTCGGCGATATCACATTGGCTTGCTTTGGACAGGTCATGGTGGGGAGGGACAGGAATGAAGGAAGGAAATAGTTTTGTATTGATGTGCAGGAAACTCAGATTCTACCTGATTTTACTTCAACCAGCATCTCTTAATAAAAGTACCTTTCACTTCAACCAAATGTAGTCGAGGGTTTTCTTTCCCTGGGGGATCAGATTGGGGCAGGTCTGACACTCTCTTTTGCAGAGTTTCTCAACCTTGGCAATTTTAAGATGGGTGGACTTCAATTCCCAGAATTCCTTAGCCAGTGTTCCCCATTCAGTTAATTATCTTGGGGAACCTCAATGGCCACTTTTAATATGAACCCCAGGGAGTATTTAACTAAAGTCATCTTGCAGCGGGCATCTCAGAAGAACATTGGCTTTCCACCATTGGAGGGAGAGGAGAGAGAGAGAGAGAGAGAAGCCAATTTGATCCAAAGGAGTTCAGGAGAGAAGATGGCCAACTTTGAAAGTGAAGAACCTCAGTGGATGAATGAAAATCTGGAGTGGAACTCATCAGGAGTGGAATTCTTACCTCTGAGGATCTCACATGTACCTTCCACCTGCCAGGAGGAGCCATGCTGTTATCTCCTAGTCTTGTGGACATTGAGTGAGTACCGTTATTTGCACAGTGTCCTGAATGAAGTTGTCCCCTTCCTGGAATGAAGGCCACTTTTGTGTTTCCTTCATGCCTTGCAAAAGAAAAGAGCAACTTGCTTATAAGATCGGTGAGAAGGGGATGCTTAAAAGAAGAAGGCGGTTAATAAACCCAGAAGTACAGGTAGTCCTTCAGTTACAACCATTTGTTTAGTGACTGTTTGAAGTTACAACGGCACTGAAAAAGTGACTTATGACCGTTTTTCACACTTGCAACCATTGCAGCATCTCCTTGGTCATGTGATCCAAATTTGAAAGCTTTGGTAACTGCTTCATATTTATGATGGTTGCAGTGTCCCTGGGGGAGCAGGGTTCCTGTGATCCTCTTTTGTGACCTTCTGACAAGCAAAGTCAATGGGGAAGCCAGGTTCACTTAACGACTGTGTGACTAACTTAACAACTGCAGTGATTCACTTAGCAATTGTGGCAAGAAAGATCGTAAAACGGGCAAAAGTCACTCTGTTGTTTATTGTGTCTGAACCCGAATCAACTCCCCTTAGCCTAAACATAGTCTGTGCCATTATGTTGTTTTCAGAGGACATTACATTATCCAAACAGGCACCCAAGAATCATGAAATTTGCATGGCAAATTGCTGGCTAGGAATACTAGTAATAAAATCTGCAGATTAATAAAGTTTCCATCTGCCAATTACAAATGGCCACACTGTTTGTGTCCCCGCATATATTATGCTGATGTATCATTTTCAGAGTATATTCATGAACTGGAATTGAACATGGTAACAAGGTCAGCCAATGAATAGGCATAGCAACTAAATCAGCCAATGAGGACTGTTTGGAAACTGAAACTAGAAGTAGCCTAGGCATGGCTCTATATTAAGCTCTGCAGCTCTGAAGCGATGTTAAGCTCTATCTACTGAAAATGAAACTGCTTCTCTCCTCTGCTGTGTGTCTTGCTTGCCTGCTGAACTAAAGTGAAACTTGTGTCTGTTTCTGAGCTCCTGAGTTGCTGTTCTGCTCTGAACCTGTAACATGTCTGCTTCTGTTTGAGTTTGCTCCATATTGGAGAAATCTACAGCTGGTATTGTAAAATTTACTTTATATGTTTATAAAGAAGTTAAATGAAGCCTCTGTCATCTGTGTTTACTTTTCTGGTGCTGCATTTATGTTGCAATACTCTGAACAATTATGACCTCCTAGAATAGATTCTTGGCAGTGGTGGAATTCAAATTTTTTTTACTGCCAGTTCTGTGGGCGTGGCTTGGTGGGCATGGCAAGGGAAGGATACTGTAAAATCTCCAGTCAGAGGTGTACAGCCAAGTAAAAATGCACAAATATGCAAAATTTTGCAAAAATGCAAAAATAATAAGGTATGTCAGGATGTCTCGTGACTACATTACATTTACATGCGTTGTGAAACCACATCATGGAATCAGGAATGAGTTTCAGCCCTATGCCTCATAGCACATTGTGGTTAAGGTTTTGATCAGGAAGTATGAATAAGGATGATGCCATCAACTCTTCAAGATAAGCCAAATTAACTTTGCAAGAATTCCAAGAATGCTATTTTATTGTTCTAGATGCAGTGATAGAATCTTGAAATTTGTCCAAGTTTCTCCCTGCCCCATTTTATACCAAACCAAATCAAGGCAGGCTTATTTTGAGTTTCCTTCTCATAGTTCCTCCCATCTCTGTATAAATCTCTGTGTAATCTCTGTCTAAACTACACCCAAATCCTTTATTTACGGTTCACTCTTTGTTTCCCCCAGATCAACTCTAATACTTTAGATATATCTATTCCAACTCTATTTCAGATGTTGTGTTCAAAACCTGCAAGAGACCCATTTTAGTGATTAAGACACCAGGCTAGAAGCTGGGACACTGTGAGTTTTAGTCCTGCCTTGGGCATGAAAGCCATCTGGCAGACTTTAGACCAATCACCAGAGGATTGTGAGTTCTAGTCCTGCCTTGGGCATGAAAGCCAGCTGGGTAATTTTGGGCTCCTTTCTTAGCCCACCCATGTCATAGGGTTGTTGTTGGGAACATAAGAAGAGGAAGGGTGTGTTGGAGATATCCGCTACCTCGAGTTATTTGTAAAAATAATAAAGGAGGGATATGAATAAATAAATCAATTCCAAAGCAGCACTTTACCTGAATAAATTCTTTGCAACTATCCTTTTAGCCTCCTCGTGTGTAGCACCCACCAACGAGTCTTTATTGATAGCAATTAGCTGGTCCCCAACTTGCAGGCACCCATCCTAAAGAAAGCAGAGAGAGAAATAACAATGGGAAAAAAATCAAGTTGAGCAAGGAAAGATAAGAGCAATCTTGTTTCTTCAATTTTCCTTCCTTACGAAGGTCATTATTCCAACCAGAACACATTGAAGGAAAATCCCTGGCTCTGTTCAAAATAGAAATAGCAATAGCACTTAGACTTATAAACCACTTGATAGTGCTTTTACATGAACTGTAAGTGGTTTAACAGTCAGCATATTTCCCACAACAATCTGGGTCCTCGTTTTACCCATCTCGGAAGGATGGAAGGCTGAGTCAACTTTGAGCCTGGTGAGACTTGCAGGCAGCCGGCAGTCAATAGCAATAGTACTTAGCAGTAGTACTTAGATTTATATACTGCTTCACAGTGCTTTTACAGCCCTCTCTAAGTGGTTTACAAAGTCAGCTTATTGCCCCCAACAATCTGGATCCTCATTTTACTGACCTCGGATGGATGGAAGACTGAGTCAGATTTGAGCTGGTGACACTCAAACTGCTGGCAGCCGGCAGTCAGCAGAAATAGCCTGCAGTACTGCATTCTAACCACCTTGATTCAATTAGCGACATATATAACTTAAATCCTTTTAAGTATTTGTCCTACCTTATTGCAGTCTCCTTCCTGCTGAATGTCATGGACGTAAACCATTGGTCCATCTGATCGGTTGGTTCCTCCACTAACGATTAACCCCAAGTCAGAAAACTTTCTTATGGAGGTATTTTGGATCCCAGATCCAATGGAACAGCTATAAATAAAGAAGATGTTCGAGGAAGTTAGCCAAACACTCTAAAAAGAAACTAAATACATCTATTCTTATCCAAAGAACACATTTTGGGAAATGAATCTCCATGTGAAGGTAGTCCTTGGCTTACAACAATTTGTTTAGTGACTGTTTGAAGTTGCAACGGCACTGTCACAAGGGACTCACGACCATTTTTCCTACTTATGGCCATTGTCACCTGGTCAGATCCATCACTTTACCTTATCTATGGTCCCAGGATCGAAATTCAGATGCTTGGCAAGGGGCTCATGTCTATGATGCAGTGTCCCAGGATCACATGATCTCCTTTTGTAAACATCTGGCAAGCAATGTCAATGGAGAAGCCAGATTCACTCAACCACCACCGCTACTAACTTCACAATTGCTGCAATTCACTTAATGACTGTAGCAAGGAAGGCCATAAAACAGGGCAACACTTTCTTGACAGCTATCTTGCTTAGCCACAGAAATTTTGGACTCAATTGGGATTGCAAGTCAAGGACTACCTCTACAGAAAAATGACCTTCCACCGTTCAAGGTATAATGAACTAGCTCGATACCCAGGCGTTGCTACGAAATTGTGTGGTCGGGCTTGGTTTTTGGGAGGAAAATAAGGGGGAAAATTTTGGCTCTGCCTACCAGCATCCATCAATATTAACCTGGCTACCGTCCTGTCAGTATGAGAGAGAGAGTTGAGGGCTATTTGGAAACTGAAGCAGTATTTGCTGTGTGAGCAAGGAGACAGTAAGGAGCTTGGTCGTGGCTTAGCTCAACTGTTCTGAGCTAAAGCTGCTTGGTGCTGTGAAACTAAAACTGAAACTCCTCTCCTCTGCTTGTGTTTTGCATTTGGAAGCGATTTCTTTTCAGGTGGGGAGGGGGAGTAGAACTCCTTAGCATCAGAGCATGTTAAGAATAATGTACGAAATACTAATGCTCTGATGGTCATTTCAAAAAATATTTTCTTAGTGAGCACCTAGAAGTCAAGAGGAACTTACGTGCCACATGTCAGGTTTGTAGGCTTTACGGTTCTGGAGATTTTGTGATGATGCATGAGTGGTATTTCGCTTTTATATATATATAAATATAAAAGATCAGAAAGACAGATCAAGAAGATCCATGAATGTTTTTTTTTTATTTATTTACATTTATATGCCGCCCTTCTCCGGAAACTCAGAGTGGCTTACAGTCCATGGAGCACCATGCTAAGTGCTTGGCAATAGCCTTCATTCCTTTGTATATGCCTGCTTATTACTAGGGCTTTTTGGCCCCCCACTCCCCCAAGCAGCATTTTTTACAAAGTCAGCTTATTGCCCCCAACAATCTTGGGTCCTCAATTTACCTACCCCGAGAGGATGGAAGGCTGAGTCAACCTTGAGCCTGGTGGGATTCGAACCAGCACTAATTGCAGGCAGCTTGCAGCTAAGTGCTAGATGATTAACAGCCTGCACCACCAAGGCCCTTTGATGTATTTCCCCAGCAATTCAGTACATACTGTGAGATTGAGGGGTGGGTTTGTCCTGGATTTCCAAACAGCATCCCATGGGAATGGGTTGGACTCAGCAACAGGGGGCTCTGGGAACAAGATGAGGACCCAGATGAGGTGCTTCCCAAGGACCTGCCTGAAGAAATAGAGTCAAGGACAGCACTGTGTAAGATGGATGTAGCATTTGGATAACAAGTGGAACTGAATCAAGTGAATCAGAGTTCATCTAGTGATTTTTTTTCCATTTCTGTCTCAGGTCCTTAGTTGTGGTCTGGGTCTTTGTGCCAAGAATCCATACAGCTGTGCACAGCTGCCCGGTGAAATAAGCACCATGACCACAGATAACTTTTCATGCATCAGAGGGTCCATGAGCACCAGATGTTGGCATGACTTTGCTTATTATCCTAGCTGTAGGGTTCATGTGGTTATTTTGCCTGGATGATGATAGTGCTCTGACCCAGGCTTCATCAAACTTAATAAAACACAATGAATTTAAAAGTAAAATCTTTTTTAATGTGACACTGGGAATTACTTGCATTCCCAGCCAAAACTCATTATACACAGTTCTTCCAGATAAGAGCACGCTTTTCAGTGCTGTCAAATCCTGCCAAGAAACAGAAGTCCAATTAAGGCTAACATAAACCAACCCAAAAACCTAGAAAAAAACAACCAGAGTACAGAGCTTCACAAAGGACTCGGAGATTACTGAACTCTTTGTCATTGAGGGCTGACTTTTATCCCTTATGGGAGGGGCAATCACCTCCCAGACTTACTCCTGAGTTCTGCTTTAGCTGCTCTTGCCTTCTAGCAGCTCTGTGCATGCACGCACTGGAAACAGACTCTCCTTGTTCCTCTGCCTCACTGCTGCCAGACTCCAGAGGCTCCGGAGGCAGCACCCCACTCCCAGATGGCCCTGGCCCCATCTCTACATCGGATGCAGGACCCTCGTCCAAGTCGTCACCAGACTCCCTGACTGGTTCCCTTTTGTCTTCACTGTCCGATTCCGCTGCCATCTGCACCGGCTGCTGGCAAACCACAACAGATAGCCTTTGTTAGCATCTAGATCAGGGGTGTCAAACTCAAGGCCCGTGGGCTGGATGTGGCCCATGGCATGCTTACATCTGGCCTGCAGAGCCACCCTGGAAACAACGGTGCCTCTGCCAGTGAAAATGGAGCTCACGAGGCCGTACTCAGCTCTCCCGACCTCTGTTTTTGCTGGCAGAGTATTGCAGGAAGCCGTCGCAGCCGGAAATAGAGCTTGGGAGCCTGTTTTCCCAGGCTACCATAGGTGCCCCAAACATGAGGGACATCGAGCTGGCCACACCCACTTCAGCCATGCTCCCACCCCCGAGGTCAAACACAGCCCTCAATGAAATCAAGTTTGACACCCCTGATCTAGATCTTCCAATAGCCTCTACAACTCTATTTGAAACTCATCCCCAGAAGGAATGTGTAGCTTGGTATCGCTCAAGTTCCTTGAAGGTTTTCCCAAAATAGTTTAATGGGTTTTATTTTTTAAATGTTCTATATTTTTAAATGTTCAATATTCAGTTAATAAAATCAAACCCTCCCCCTCAAATAAACCCCCACCACAATCCAATTTTCTAGATGCACCTCTCATGAAAAATTGAGGTATTGTGGAGTTTTTAGTCATACAGAAGTGCACAGAAGACCAGATGAAAAGTCCTTAAACTCGCAACACGGGAATACACTCAACCAATAGTTTCAACTGGGAAACTGTGAACATCATAGTCCAGAGTTCCCCAACATTTCAAGCTTTGTGGACTGGCAGGGAGGGGAGAAAGGGGTGTGTGATGACCCAGGGTGTGGCACAAAGGCATCACAGTCCGATAATCAGTAGGAGTCCCTTTATTAGCTCCAACTTTGTCCCCAATATCCTGGTTACCTTCTGGCTGGAGAAAAACTCTCTCAGGAACAGCCTTTGGCTGCAGAAAATCAAGTCCAAATACGTGGTGAACAAAAACTGTAACTATAAGTCCAATCAAGGCAAAATGAGGTAATTTGTCTGGCAGGGTAGGAACAAGAATTCCAGATGTGAAGGAATGGCAGTAATTCAACATGGTTGGGAAGATGCCAGGAACACAGACAACCAAAGTCAACATAAGATAAACACACGTTTGCTCCCAGCAGCTGCCGCATGCAGCCTGCATGTCTCTTAAACTTTCTTCCCAGGTGTGGCTAATGAAGGGAATCAGGGCCCTTTCCTCCCCCATAAGCCACACAACTCACATTGCTCTCTTCTCCATTCCTCCCTGCATGCCCTAGGATAAAAAGGAGGTGGGCCTGGGTCTTCTTCTGAACTCTCTCTCTCTTGTTCTACTTCTTCCCTGATCTGCCCAGCTGGACTTTGCCCTTCCCCAGTTTCCTCCACAGCCAACGGAGCCACACTCCCGCTGCCTGTCAGCTGTTTGGCTTTTCTCCTTGGATTCAGACTTCTGACAGGGGCATGACAGGGTGGTTCATGTGAGCAGCCTGCAAATGTGTATGTGCTGAAAGGTTGGGGACCCCTGTCCTAGACAAAACTAAATCAAAAAATGCTAGGGAATTCTTAGAAATTTGATATTCAGACAAAGCAGCCATCAATAGAAATAAACCACATTTAGGCACCATTCAAAGGAGACAGTAAAAAAGAAGGAAGAAAGACAGTAAAGAGAAAGAAGGAAACAAAAAGGCCAGAACATATTCTCTCCAGCAGCCAACATTGAGAGAAGCTTTGACACTAAGCAAAGAAACAGAAAACAATACTCTAGTCAAGAAACTATCAAAAGAAAACTACACCCCACCAACACTACCAGGGCAAGCTATTGCACATAAACATGGCGCAAACTTCACACTCACTATCACTGATAATGTTACCTAGTTTGGTAATGAAATGCAAGCCAACAACCAAGCTCAGAGAGCACCAAGGGCATTTCAACTCTGAGCTACAAATATTCTCTTCTATTGGTGCTTGTATGTACAGCAAACAGAGAGCAATCCCCACCCCCTCCTAGCACTGATGATGTTGTCTAGTTGGGTAATGAAATGTCTGCAAGAAACTCACCAAGCTCAGAGACCACCAGGCAGTCCATGATAATAGAATCATGCAGGCTTGATTGTGCTGCATCTCCTTCACCTTCTTATATTCCAGTGAATTAGTTTCAAGAAGAGATTGGACTGCAATTTGTGAGAAATGCTTGGGCAGGGGGTTGGACTTGATGACCTACAAGGTCCCTTCCAACTCTGTTAATCTGAATCTGATGAGGTATCTGCCTGAGTCACTTCTGAATGTTATCTTGTTGCTCTGGACTTTAAAAAATATTTCAACCCCTCTTGCTTAGACAATGTGTCTTGCATACATCTATCAAGGCCATTTTCCTTACTCCACACACCGATGACTCTTTAAGGCTCAAATATTGTGATACGTAAAATTATACCTGTCATAAGATAAAGCAACGGTAATGCCATTTTTAACCTCTGTGTTAAACCTAAGATAATTTACTGGAATATTATGTAAGAATTCTTTATTGTTTTGTATAAAGGTTATACATTTGGCAGGTTAGGCTGTCCAGTGTCATGTTAATGATGGAGATTATTGGAAATGGAAATGGGTAAACAGGACGCAGAAACAGATGTTACAGTACAATAATAATAGGGTGTTGCATAGGGAGATACATAGCTGGATAGATTGTGAGCCCGGAAAGGGGCAGAGACTGTATATTTGAACCTATATATAAACCCCAGCCTTCCTGGGAACCATGTCTTCTGCCCATGAGCAGAATTCCTTTTTTGCAAAAGCTTCATAATGAAGCTCTTATATATTGTTCATGTGTCTCCAGTTGTCTGAATACCTAAATGGTTGGTTTTTATCATAGATATGATTTAAAAATCTAAATCCACCCCCCACAAGAATTCTGCACAGATGAACTTCTCGAATTGTTTCTTTGTTTTTTTCAGTGACTTCCCTCTATTCCATTGACAAGTTTAGTATTATACATACTTACTTCCAGTATGAGAAGTAGGTGAACTCTGTGTAGAACATGTGCTGCTATGAGATCCAAATTTTTCCAGCAGTTCAGAGAATTCCTTGCTGAACAAGAAACAGAATATGACCGACTAAGAATATGACACCTACATCAGTCTTCATTTTTTAAAAAAATCAATCACATCCATCTGGATGTGGTTTTTTATTATTATTCTATCGTTAGGTTTTCTCAGGAACTCATATTTGCCAGCACATTTCAAAGGCAGCAATATTAATGTAACAAAATCAATAGTTTGCATTTGGCTATTGTACAAGACAGTAAATTTGGCAGTATTTAAAATTAGATATTCTAGAGCAACCTTAGCAACTTTAAGATGAGTAGACTTCAACTCCCAGAGCCTCCCAGCCAGCAAGCTGGACAAGTCCCTGTGGTTTTCTTGGCTTTTTCAAAGGTGTTTTACCCTTAGAAAGAGGGATTGGTCCCAGGAACCCAGCTAACTTTGTGGCTAAGGCAGGATTAGAACTCACAGTCTTCCACTTTCTGGCCCGCTGCCTTTCACTACTACACCAAATTGTCAAGAACATTAGAGATAGTCGGATACCTCCATATAATCCCTAAGGATTAGTAGTAACTATTCTTTATTCCAACATCTGGTATTTTGATACTGTTTATTCTGCCTCTCAAGGAATTGTTTCTCATTTAAGTCTTCCTCCTCCTCTTCCACCATCATCATCACAACTGCAAAAACAACCTTCATTTTCCCTGGCCATGAGTACAACATTAATGCCACTTGTAAAACAGCTGGGGAGTTAGTGTTATTTTATCAGCCACTATCAGCCTTCCAAATAAATTATTCAAGAGAAACAATGTTAAAATTAAAGGGACTGTCACCACAATCAATTTTGGCTTTGGGATGTATTTAGGATAAGCCTTGGACACATCATGCTTGGAGAAACCAATCATAAATAAAGCAACTAAATAAATGTAAAGCATTACATATAATTGAATAAAGGGCTGCTCGTGTTGTAATGTATTTATCTCATTTTATTAGTCTTGCGATGTTTGTTTGTTTTTTGGGGGAGCTCTTCAGAGAGCAAACCTGAGATATACTACTGATTGAATATCGCAATTTGGGTGTCCTCCTGGATGCACTGGCTGTCTCTAGAAGACCATATTGCGGCCGTCTCCAGGGGGGCTTTTTATCAGGTTCGCCTGATCTACCAGTTGCGGCACTTCCTGGATCGGGACTGCCTTGCGCACGGTCACTCACGCCCTTGTCACCTCTCGCCTGGATTACTGTAACGCTCTCTACATGGGGCTCCCTGCGGGGAGCACCCGGAGACTCCAACTGGTGCAAAATGCGGCCGTGCGGGTGATTATGGGGGCGTCGCGAAGCTCCCATGTGACGCCTCTCCTGCGCGAGCTGCATTGGTTGCCGGTGGCTTTCCGGGTTTGCTTTAAGGTTCTAGTTTTGACCTTCAAAGCGATCCATGGCATTGGGCCAGGCTACCTACAGGACCGCGTTCTGCCGGTGATCTCCAACAGACCTGTGCGTTCCCACAGGGAAGGCCTTCTCCGGGTGCCGTCGGCTTCTATGTGTCGTCTGGCGGCCTCCAGGAGTAGGGCCTTCTCTGTGGGGGCCCCTACCCTCTGGAATAGTCTGCCCCCAGAGATACGCACCAGCACGGACCTGAGAGCCTTCAGACGGGTGTTAAAAACCTGGCTCTTTGAGCAGGCTGGCCTGGGCTGATACAAGATTTTAACTTTGTCTCCCGTTTTAAATTGGGTTTTAAATATTTGGTTTTTTTTAATTAGTTATGGGGGAGGGTAAACTTAATTATAACAGCCTAAATTATTTAATTCATTTTAATTTTTGTATAATGTATTGGGGTTATGATCGGCTGTGCACCGCCCTGAGTCCCTCGGGAGAAGGGCGGTATATAAGTACTTAAAATAAATAAATAAATAAATATGTTCGAGAAAATAATTAAGAGGATGTAAAACAATCACAAAATTAATACATCCTGTTAAATGAAAGCAAATTCCGGTTACTTGAAATAATGGGGGTGTCATGTCAGTTGAACACAGGTGGGGGATTCAGCAGGTTCACACTGGTTCAGGAGAACCGGTTGCTAATTTTTTGTGCAGTTTGATGAACCAGCTGAATAGCCTCACCATGCACGGCTCTGCCTTGCCACTCTCCCCCCCCCGCCCTGCTACTCCTTGCCCTGCTGCCCGGCCATTTGCCCGTCCACCCAAGGTTACAAGGAGTGGCTGGGAGGGAGGGGCAAGGTGGGGAGGGGAGTGGCAAGGAGAAGCCGGGCAAGGAAAGGCACCTCTCAATGTGAATGATGTTGAGTTAGCCACGCCCACCCAGTCACATGACCATCCAGCCACACCTACCCAGCTGATCATTAAGGCAGTGAACAGGTTGAATCCCACCACTGCTTGAACACCATGTGACCTTATACAGAATAAACCTGATAGAGAATTGCTTCCAAAGAGGTCCATTGTCCATTCTAAATATAAAAAAAACCCAAAGACCTACCGAGCATCATCATCTCTGGTGACAAGAAGGCGCATATAGCTGGTGCCAGAGGCTGTCCTTAGGATGTCCACAGCTCTGTGGGAAGTTAAGGAGCAGGAAATGCATTAGGACCTGCAGTTGATGCTCTTCAAAAAATAGTAATCAGCTTCCACCCAAAAACATCATCAATCATCATTTTTACAAAATCCATTGGATACTTTGATTGGATTTGGTCCAGTTGACTATTTGAACTTTCCCAAGCTAACCAGATGACTTAAAGATGCAAACGTCATACAATGTGCTGTTCGAAGTAATTATTTTGTAATGGATGAAGTGAGATGCTCCCAGTTCTAGTTGTGTCCAACTGCTTCTTCAGATCTTTTAATAGGGTACCAACTTTGTCTCAACTATTATTGGTATCTTTATGACTTTCTTTTTCCACATTTGTTTGACCTCCATCTGAAGACTTTTACATTTCCCTATTTTTCTTATTTCTATTTTATTTCCATTTCCGTCTCCAACTACTGCATTCCCAATTATCCCAACTGTTTTTGTATTGTCATTACCGATAGGCAAATGCATCTGTTTAAAAAAAAGGAAGACCTGATTTCAACATGAAGGGGAGACCACCAGGAGATCTCTAGGCCAGATTTGGAAGATGAAAAACATCCCAGAAAAAGATAACAGGCAAACCTGTTTGATATTCTGGCCCTACATGTTTGCGTAGCCACCAGAAATCAAACCACAATTGAGAGATACTTTTCCTTAGATAACATGAAAATATGTTAGATTTGTTTAGTGTTGAGTTGCCTGAAGGTAAGCAATTGTTCTAAGCATGGAAAGAAATGACCAAGGGACTTCAATGAGAACAAAGGTCAGAGGAAGAATTTAGTATTATGTTATCAATAAACAGTCAGGTCAGGTTAATTTGTGGATAGGTTAGCCTGAATTCTAGAAGTAGACTGAATTCTTGACATTATTTTCCATGGCATTGCTAACCATGATGATGATCATCATCATCTTCATTTCACAACTCCATAATCCCTTGCAGGGTGGAGTCTGGACAACTGAATGGAGCTGAGTGTTTACTGGCCGGATGCCCTTCCTGTCGTCAACGCAGAGTTTTGTCAGCAGATATTCATTCTCAGTGTGCCCAGAGAGAGAAATATCTGCCTCTACCTAGGATCAAACTCACAGCCTTCTGATTGTGAGGCGAGAGCTCCACCTCTAGGCCACCGTACCACTCCATGATCTGCAAGCAGTAAGCCTGAACCCTGAAATACATTCAAAGGATTTATTCAGATGTTGTACCTCTCATTAGTAACACCAATCAGGCTGTCCCCATTCACTTCTAAGATCTGATCCCCTGGTTGCAAACGACCTGGAGAGAAGGAGGAAGGAGAAGAGAAAGAGAAACTGTCACACAGAAGTAATGGTGTTATGTACACGTTTTATGCACTATTGGTTGTGAATACTTTGGATCTACACAACTACCCTGTTGACAATGAAGATGATGGAACAATTAATTTTAGAGGTGCACAGTCTGAAACTCCTGAAGGCTACTCAAAGTTTTCTGAAGATCATCACTAAGTTTTAAAATGGCCAAAGATGAAAATAATACAAAAAACGAGGAATCATGGATGCTGCAGAAAAGAAGCAGAAAGGAAGGTAGAGAAAGGAAGGTAACCTTCATTAGGATCTCCTTTTTGCTCAACAGTAACAAAACAGAACCTTTGATTTCCAGATCTTCCTTTCTATCATTTCATGTTTTAAGTTTAACTAAATCCATTGTAATCTTTGTTTAGATCGAGATGTGAAACTAGAGTTCTTTCAAGACACAAGTTTGGGAAGGGAAAAAAATGTCGAATGATGAGAAGTCCAAATGTATTCTGATATAACATTTTGGATAAATAATTCTGGTTCATTTTTCAAAGAAGGAATATGCCCAGAAGGTGTATCAGAAGAACCAACTCTGATCAATTATGGGGTACTGTGATACAAGGCTATATCAGAAGCAATAATTTTGGATTCTCTTAGTCAAGACTGTCTTCCACTATGAGGAGCTGTCCTTTGTGCTGACAATATACTACAGTAGTTGGACTTACTCTGTTTACTCCATTTCCCCAATATGACTCTGACCAGGGACCCAAAATGATTTTTTAGACATGCCCCAATGTATTGGGTTAAATTTTACTGCACCTTTTCCAGACAAAAAGGAAATTCCTAGGAAATTTCTCTGATTCCACTAATCTATTTTACAATTGATTCAATTGATGGAGATTCTGAAGACTTTTCAGACAATCAACCCAACCTAATATCTCTAACTGGGAGATTTCAAGCCACAGATGTAAGTGATTAAAAACTTACCATCGATGTAAGCCACTCCTCCTGGTAGAATTCTCTTGACATAAACTCCGTATTCCTCTCCCGTGAATTCTTTAACACCACCGATCACTTTGATACCTATGCATAAAAAAGAAATATACCGCGGTCACGAGTGGCATCTCCCTGCTTCACAAGGCATACTGGTCCAAAAATGATAATTTCTTCCTCACTGAATCAAGGGAGCTTTAAGTTAATGGGGACACCAGAGTGGATGAAAATACTTTCAAATAAATATGCATTGGTTCCATTGAGAATTAGCTAAGGACAGCAGAAGACATTCAGGGCATCTCTGTTTAGATCAAAAATAGAACAATTAGCTCCATGTTTATTGATGTAGCTTCTTTCATATGAGTTGGTCATATTCCTTCGGGGATCCTTTTGGGTTTTCCATCATAATAGAATAACAGAATTGGAAGGGACCTCAGAGGTCTTGTAGTCCAACTTCCCCTCCTCAAGCAAGAGACCCTCTATCGTTTCAAAAAAATGGTTGTCCAATCTTACATACAGCACATTCAGGAAGTGTTCAGCCCCTCCTTGATTTTTGCCAATTTTGTTATGCTGCAGCCTGATTCTACAGGTTGTTGAACTTCATTTTCACTCCCCCTCATGAATCTACACTCAGTACGCCGTGACAACAAAATGAAAACAGAATTTCAGAAATGTCTGCAAATGTATTAATTGTAAATCAATAGAATAATAGAATAACAGTGTTGGAAGGGACCTTGGAGGTCTTCTAGTCCAACCCCTTGCCTAGGCACAAAACCCTACATCACTTCAGACAAATGGTTATCCAACATCTTTTTAAAAACTTCCAGTGATGGAGCATTTACAGCTTCTGCAGGCAACGTTGTTCCATTGATTAATAGCTCTCACTGTCAGGAAATTTCTTCTTAGTTCTAAGTTGCTTCTCTCCTTGATTAGTTTCCACTCATTGCTTCTTGTCCTGCCCTCAGGGGCTTTGGAGAACAGCTTGATCCCCTCTTCTTTGTGGCAGCTCCTCAAACATTGAAAGACTGCTATCATGTCTCCCCTAGTCCTTCGTTTCATCAGACTAGACATACCGAGATCCTGCAACCGTTCTTCATATGTTTTAGCGTCCAGTACCCTAATCATCTTTGTTAATCTTCTCTGTACTCTTTCTAGAATCTCAACTTCTTTTTTTACATCGTGGCGACCAAAAGGGTAAGAGTACGAGAGATTTCTCTCACTTTGCAGAATCCTATAAGCTTTTTCTATTTTCTATTTCATTTTGTTAGATAGCACCCAATGTTCAAGTCTGTCAAGGTCCTTCTGTATCTTAAATTAAATTTATTATAGAATACTGAGCATAGATTCATGAGGGGAAAAAATGAATTTCAAACAACTGTAGAATCAGACTGCAGCATAACAAACTTTGACAAAATTAAAGGAGGCCTGAATACTTCATGAATGCACCTGCGTGCTAATATGACATTGGAGGGAAAACACAATTGTTAACAATGTCAATGTGATGTCAAGCAATAATTGGCCTCTTTTATATGCATACTTAACCCAGAGGATTTTAGCGGTCAAAGTCAACTAAAAGTTTGAAATGAGTTCACCAAAAAGCTATCACCTCTGGTTCACCTCGTAATCCCAAAAGGGAAATCTATTTTTATGTGCAGCTTTAGTGAGAAAATAGAGAAAGCTTATAGGATTCTGCAAAGTGAGAGAAATCTCTCATACTCTTACATAATCCTATCAGAAGATGTGGCAGGAGGCCATCTCTTATCGGTAAACACCACATCCTCACACAAACAAACACAAGAGACGAGAAGGCGATTGTTGGGTTTATACCAATAGACTTACGACCACAATGGACACCAGTGGTGGTATTCAAAAATTATTTACTACCGGTTCTGTGGGCGTGGCTTGGTGGGCATGGCATGCTTGGTGGGCATGGCTTGGTGGGTGTGGCAGGGGAAGGATACTGCAAAATCTCCATTCCCTCCCCCACCTCACTAACCTGCTTTCCAGCTCCGTTCTCCTGTGCAGGGCAACCAAAGAATACCCAGCCAATCAGCTGGGACTCAGGAGGCGGAGAATAGAGGGGGCAGGGCCAATCAGAGGCAATATTTGCTGGTTTCTGAAGTATTCAAACTTTCCACTACCAGTTCTCCAGAACTGGTCAGAACTTGCTGTTGACAGAGATCAACATTTCTGTTGCTAAATGAGACAGCTGTTCAGTGGGGTTTTGCCCTATTTTACAACTTTTCTTGCCAGAGTTGTGGAATGAATCAATGTGCTCATTGAGACAGTAACATGAATCTGGCTTCCCCAATGACTTTGCTTATCAGAAGGTTGCAAAAAAAATCCATGACCCCGGGACACTGCAACCGATGTAAATACGAACCAGTTGCCGATGTCTGAATTTTGATCACGTGATCATGAGGATGCTGCAATGGTCATTAAGTGAGAAAAATGGTCATAAGTCACTTTTTTCATTGCTGTTGTCATTTTGACCAGTCTCTAAAAAAAACTGTTGTAAATTGAAGATTACACAAACACACACACACACGCATATCTATTAAAAGTGAACATTCTCCTTAGAAAGAATTGGCCAAGCTTCTCTCTCTGGGGTTGATATGGAAAACTGATGACTAACTTTCAGGAAGAATATATTATTGGTTATAATGACGTCTCCCCCAGTGTTCATTTTTAATTTCAACATCTATTCCATTTCATTTCAAAATTCAGATTGAATTTTCTTCGACAATATCAGCAGTGCTCAGGGAGATAGCAAAGTAGCAAAAGCAGTCCCAAATGCCAGAGTCTGATAGCCAAGTCCTTCTTTTTTCCATTACAAATCCAGAACAAATCAAAAGTTTATATTTTATCAATCCTTTTGCATTTAAGGCAACTGGCAAGTATCAATTTTTTAGACTCTGGTTCTTGTTGTTTATCTTAAGATACCACTTTTAAATATATCAGCTTTTAAAAGTTCCACATCTATGTTTCTATTTTAGTTTAGTTTAGTTTATTCTCATTGCACCTCGTACAACAAAATCAAACACCATCTTCAGTGCACATCATGACCATGAAAATAAACACAAACACACATCCTTCATACTCCATATATTGAATTGAAAACCCCTGACACTACACCAACACTGCACTATATAGTAGAATTCAACAGAGTTACTGCCCTGGGATAGAAGCTGCTTTTCAGCCTATTTGTTCTTGTTTTTATTATCTTGTACTGTCTGCCAGATAATAATAGTTCAAAAAAAAAAAAAAGGGTGCCCAAGATGAGATGGATCTTTGAGAATATTCTGAACTTTCTTAAGGCAGCAGGAGCTATAAAGCTCTTCCAAAGAGAGGAGAGGGCAACCCATGATCTTTTATTCTCTTTACAGATAATTCACTTCAGAGTCTTTTGAATAACCATGTACAGGAATTTAATAAGACATAAATGAAAGCTTTCCCATATTTTAGACTTTCCATCTGGGTTCCATTTTGTTGTTTGAGCCCTGAAAGGTGAAATTAACAAGGAATTCTCTCCATTGAAATTGTAGAGTGCAGAGAAGAGCAACAAAGATGATAAGGGATCTAGGGGCTAAATTATACGATGAATGACCGAGGGAACCAGAAATGTCAAGTTAACAAAGAGAAAGTCTAGGAGTGATATGGTAGCACCATTCTAATATTTGAAGGGCTGTCACAGAGAAGGCCTATTCTTCAAAGTACCTGAGCACAAGACAAGAAGCCATGGATGGCAACCTATCAAGGAGAGATCCAACTTAAAGCTAAGAAGAAATTTCCTGATAGTGAGAACATTTAACCAGTGGTACAACTCAGTGGTGGGATTCAAAATTTTTTACTACCGGTTCTGTGGGCGTGGCTTGGTGTGTGGCATGGCTTGGTGGGTGTGGCTTGGTAGGGAAAGGATACTGCAAAATCCCCATTCCCTCCCCACCTCACTAACCTGATTCCCACAGATTAACAAGCAATGAAGAAAACATGAGCTGATGAGTTATTCTATGGGACTAAAAGCAGAAGGACAGAATTAGATGCTACTATCGGGGCTATTAATGTCTACCTCAAGCCCTACCCAGTCTCTGAATGGCTAAAATTAGGCCTAAGTCTCCTTTTTCTGACCTTTTAGCCATTGCAATGCAGCACTGAGATCTGGGAGCCAATCTGGTCTATTGGAAAAAAGCAGGAAAGGGGAGAAGAGAAGCTCTAATGAGTCCATAGTGTCCTCTCTGAACTTGGTCGTTTCTTGCAGACGTTTCATTACAAAATTTGATAATATCATTGGTGATAGAAAGGAGTCAGGGTGAAAGAAAAACAGAATGGGGGAAGAGGAAGGAGGAGGAGGAAGAGGAGGAAGTGGAGGAGCAGGAGGAGGAGGAGGGGGAGGAGGGGGAGGAGGAAGAAGAAGAAGAAGAAGAAGAAGAAGAAGAAGAAGAAGAAGAAGAAGAAGAAGAAGAAGAAGAAGAAGAAGAAGAAGAAGAAGAAGAAGAAGAAGAAGAAGAAGAAGAAGAAGAAGAAGAAGAAGAAGACAATGACAATGGAGTTTTTGGTGCTTTCTGAGTTTGGTTGTTTTATTGAAAACATTTCATTACCAAACTAAATAACATCAGCAGCAGCACATAGAGGAGGAGGAGGAGGAGGAGGACTGTGGGATCCTCAGTGCTCTCTGAGCTTGGTGGTTTTTTTGCAGACATTTCATTACCCAACTACATAGCAGCATCAGTGCTAGAACAGTGTGTTTTGCATTGAAGTGGGATTTATTTTTACATGTCCCTAGAAGTTGGGAGGCATATAAGTTATTATTATTGGTATTGCAACAAACATTTTTTAAAAAAATATGTGGGGCTTTAGTTAAATGGTCTTGGCAACCATCTTGACATTTTTGAAACCCTCCTATCCTTGCGGGACATCCGGAAAATCGCCATCCCATGACAGAAGTATGATAAACAAAATGAGAGAAAGAGGGATGGGGAAGAGGGAGAGTCCAAAGGACTTAACTGTGGATCTGAAGAGCGATGGAACAAAAACAAATGGATTGAAATTCTACGACTCTGTTTTCAAATCCTGCACACTCACCCAAACCATTGGCACAGTCGTAGAAGTCAAAGCAATGCATGTGACGATCCATCCCATGTGGTCCCATTAATGTCCTGAAAAGGCAGAGCAAAGGGGAGGATGAGCTGGAATGCTGAGCTGCAGAAGAACTCACATAAACACAGGACTTATTTATTTGTTAAACACATTTATGTAGCCACCTAACTCCCACATTAGTGACTCCAGGCAGCTCATGATACCACACAATACGAACCCATGGAAATGGAATGAAATGGAAAAGAATAGAATATTGGAATGAAGAATAGAATATGGAATAGAATAGAATATGGAATAGAATAGAATATTGGAATGAAGAATAGAATAGAATATGGAATGGAATAGAATAGAATAGAATATGGAATGGAATAGAATAGAATAGAATAGAATAGAATAGAATAGAATAGAATAGAATAGAATAGAATAGAATATGGAATGGAATGGAATGGAATGGAATAGAATAGAATAGAATAGAATAGAATAGAATAGAATAGAATATGGAATGGAATGGAACGGAACAGAACAGAATAGAATAGAATAGAATAGAATAGAATATGGAATGGAATGGAATGGAATGGAATAGAATAGAATATGGAATGGAATAGAATAGAATATGGAATGGAATAGAAAGGAATGGAATAGAATAGAACAGAATAGAATAGAATAGAATAGAATAGAATATGGAATGGAATAGAATAGAATGGAATAGAATATGGAATGAAATGAAATAGAATATGAAATGGAATAGAATAGAATATGGAATAGAATAGAATAGAATATGGAATGGAATAGAATAGAAAGGAATGGAATAGAATATGGAATGGAATGGAATAGAATAGAATATGGAATGGAATAGAATAGAATAGAATAGAATAGAATAGAATAGAATGGAATGGAATGGAATGGAATGGAATGGAATAGAATAGAATAGAATAGAATAGAATAGAATATGGAATGGAATAGAATAGAATATGGAATGGAATAGAATAGAATAGAATATGGAATGGAATGGAATAGAATAGAAGAGAATATGGAATAGAAGAGAATAGAATAGAATAGAATTCCTTATTAGCCCAATGTGATTGGACACACAAGGAATTTGTCTCCAGTGCAGAAGCCCTCAGTGTGCATATAAGTATTGAAGTCTCCCACTAAAATCCTATTTCAGTGCAATACTGCTTAGCACTTCAAGGTCAGCCAATATATCAGCCAGGTGCTGCCACCTGTCCAGGTAGGAAAAGTCCTAAAAAGTTGTCACTGAGAAATGAGGAACTGATGCTCCTTCACGTAGCAGGCATGGATTTTTTGCAAGAGATCCATGCAAGATATGGGAATAAAGTCCAGGAAAGGTGTTCCATATTCCCTTCTTCTGCTTTGTTTGTTTGCATCCCATCTGTATTATTTTTACAAATAACTCAAGATGGTGAACCAGAGGTGGCAATCAGCAGGTTCTGACCAGTTCTGGAGAACCAGTAGCAGAAACTTTGAGTAGTTCAGAGAACTGGCCAATCCCACTTTTGACTGGAGATTTTACAGTATCCTTTATGGTATTTTACATACCTTCCTCATCCTATTTCCCCCACAACAACAGCCCTGTGAGGTGAGTTGGGCTGAATGAGAGGGACTGGTGGCCCAAAGTCACCTAGCTAGCTTTCATGGTTAAGGCAGGACTAGAACACACCATCTCCTAGTGATTGGCCCAAAGTCACACAGCTGGACTTCAGGCCTAAGGTGGGACTAGAAATCATCGTTTCTTGGTGATTGGCCCAAAGTCACACAGTCTGCTTTCATGATGGGACTAGAACTCACTTTTCAGCCTGATGCTTTAAAACATCGTTTCTCTCACACATGGCATTCCTCCTTCCCGCAGACAGTTAAATTTCCAGCTGCCAAACAGCAATATCATATCATTCGGTTTCTCTCTCTGGCAAGTCTACCTCTTAATCTGATTAACAGCCCAGAAGATGCTGGAATAGGATGATTAGAGAGCTGGATGATGCAAAATAGTGGTAGCCATAGCAACGGGGAGAAAGGGCACAGCTAAAAGATGGGTCTGGCCCGACAAGACACAAAGCAATCATCACACAGAGGTTTTGTGGACAATGTGAGGAAGAGTTGCAAGTGGAAACAAAAGTTCAGTGAAGGACAATGTACATTCTGAATAGCTTTGAAAGTTAGTATTCAAGCAATTGACAGATTGACAGATTAATAAAGTTGGAAGGGATCTTTTAGGTCATCTAGTCCAACCCCCCCTAAGCAGGAGACCCGATGCCATTTCTGACACATGGCAGTCCAGTCTCTTCTTGAAAACATCCAGAGGTGAAGCTCCCACCACTTCCGAAGGCAACTTCTGTTCCATAGGTTGATTGTTCTCACTGTCAGAAAATTCCTCCTTATTTCTAGGTTGAATCTCTCCTTAATTATTCAGATGGCGTATTGCGTTCTTGTGTTTATTGGTTATGTGGTGGTCAAAATGTGTTAGAGTCTGTGTATTTCAATGTACAATCGCTATCACTTCACTGAACTGGTTTCACACCCCTCTATTGAAACCTCAAAGAAGGAGAACCAATCCAAAGAGGTCCAGCATGAAATTAGGGTTCTTCCAGTTATTGTGGCAGAAGACATCCAATTCAGACATGTTGGCTAACATGGAGAGAAATTTTGGAAGTCAGAGATCTGACAGCTTCTAGTTGGCCCAAAATGACATGGCCATTAAGTGAATCTGGATCTTCGATTGACATGCTTGTTGAAAGCCACCTGGGAGGGTCTCAAAGGACGATCATGTGATCCAGGAAGCTGCAGTTCTTGTAAATGCATGCCAGTTGCTCAACTTCTGAGTGTTGAGTATGTGACCTTGGGAAGCTAAGATAGCTGTAAATGCAAGGACTGGTCACAAGACACTTTTTCAGCACCGTTGTAACTTCGAACAGTCATTACACAAATGGTCATTGGTTGGGGACTACCTTATGATGATCATATAATTCTTGAGCATGCCACAAGACTAGAATCCCTACCTAGTCACAAGCAAAGTAAGTTCAACCCACCTTCAATTTCATTGACCCTTATCTAATTCTAACCAGGTGCTGATCGATACTTGAGAAAATTCCTATGCATAGGCATGAGTAGCAATAAATCAGTTTAATTGGACCTTCACGTGGGGACCTGGTCTTTTGTGTCCCACACACTCCTAGAGATTGTTGTTATGGCCAGTTCAGCAAACTCCCACCCCTGGCTGGATACCCCTAGTGCAGGGCTGTCAAACTCCTGGCCCATGGGCTGAATGTGTCATACACTGGCCATGCCCACACCTGGTTTAGTGAAGGGGAAATAAGTCCTGATACATCACGTGATGCCGTCATGACAATGTGAGTTTGACACCCCTGCACTAGTGCAAACGTTCAGGGGTTGCCCCAAAGAAGAGGGAGTCAAGATATTCCCCAAAGTTCCTGAGGGCAGGACAAGAAACAATGGATGGAAATTAATCAAGGAGAGAAGCAACCTAGAGCTAAGAAGAAATTTCCTAAGAGTGAGGAAAATTAATCAGTGGAATAGACTGCCACCAGAAGTTGTACAGTAAATGCTCCAACCCTGGAAGTTTTCAAGAAGAGATTAGACAAATATTTGTCTGAAATGGTATATAGGGTTTCCTGTCTGAACAAGGGGTTGGACTAGAAGACCTCCAAGGTCCCTTCCAACTCTTATTCTATTCTATTAAGATTTGCAGTTTCATGTCTGAATGGACTTTGTCAAACCTCAATGTGCTAAAATCTTGGGAAGATTAAAAAGGCTTTAGTTCTACAGTGATCCTCTTAGGTGAGGTGAACAAGTAGCCACTGCAGAAGCTGAGGCTGAAGCCAAAGGCTGCAAAGTAAATTAATTTAAGCTGCAGTAGCTGTGAAACTCCAAACTGCCTTCCAACACCTACTTTCCTCCTGTGGAACAAAAGGACTTCTTCTTGCAGCTTTCTCAGGAGGCTTGGAAAGTTTGTTCCTCTCTCTGGTATGTGTCCACAGAACCCATTTAAAAATAAACAAGAAGGTAGGAAGAATAATGCTGTTGGTACTCCATCTGGTTTCTATGTGGTTGGTGATACATCACGCTTTCCAGGAATGGCCACTCACATAGAAGAGAGTTTCTCAACTTTAGCAACTTCCAGATTGGTTGACTTCTAATGCTGCTGGCTGGGGAATTCTAGGAGTTGAAGTTCACCCATCTGCACCTCTTTCTCCTTCTATCCTGGCCACTTTTGACAGAGGCCTGATTTGAGAGCGTTTTAACAAACTGCATCCCTGTTTGGTTTGGTGGCAGCAGCTTCTCAGATAGAAAGTCCCTACAGAGACTGGTGAGGACAGCGGAGAAGATTATAGGAAGCTAGCTTCCTGTTATTCAGGATGCTGCTTATAAGTGCTATGTGCTTAGAGCTCAAAGCATCGTTAGAGACCCCACACACCACTTTATGATCTGTTTCTGTTGCTTCTCCTCTGGGAGGAGGTTTCGAAGTATTTCTAGCAGGACTACTAAATTCTGTAACAGCTTTGTTCCCTAGGCCAGGGGTTGCCAACTTTTTGGACCTCAGGGACCACCAAACTCATAATTTTAAATCAGAGACCCTGAGGAAATCCCCAAAAAAGTCTGCAGGAAAATTCCCCATCCTGTTTTCCTACCGATCGATCATTCTTTGTTGGGGATTGCAGGATACTGTCTCCAGCTCCGTCCTCAGGGAGAGGGAGAGGGAGAGAGAGAGAGAGAGAGATTGACTGATTGACTGATTGACTGATTGACTGACTGACTTTTGGTTTCATGCAAGGAAAGCAGCAGAAGCAGCAGAAGTCTTTCTTTCTCTCCTCCAAACTCCGCCAGAAATGAGTCCCAAAGACTCATTTTTGGTGGAGTCTGGGGGAAAGAAAGAAAGACTTCTGCTGCTTTCCTTGAGTGCAGCCAAAAGCAGAAGAAAGAAGCAGAAAGAAGCAGCCCAGTGGCCAGGCCAGGCACGTGAAGCGAGTGGGGCAAGCTCCCTCCCTCTGCCCTTCCCCCCCTCCCCTCACTACCTCGTGTTGTTCGCAATGCAAGCGACGCAAGTCTTGTGTTCCCGCGGGCTATGTGGGCAGCGCAGCCTTGTGTTCCCACACAGCCTGGATTATTTGCTTTGGGGGTAACATTTCTCTGCGGACCACCAAAATTTTCTCACAGACCACCAGTGGTCCCCAGCCCACTGGTTGGTGACCACTGCCCTAGGCCATCCATCTGGCAAACTCGCAAGATTTTTTTTCTTGCCATGTACAGGTATACATCTGAACTAGACTCTGTATTTATCTGTATTTATTTATTTATTTATTTATCTATCTATTTTATTTATTTATTCATTCTGTTATATTATATAGTGTACATTGGAGATGGAGACCCCTTGAGAGCTGTATGCAACAAAATTTCATTTTCATATATGCCAATTCGTGTACACTCAAATTGACCATAAAGTTAATCTAACTCTAAGTTAAAGTTGCCACAGTTGAGAAACACAGATCTAACTGAAGAAGAATGCGTTAATACATTGTGAAAGAAATGAACTCTGCTCTGATTATAACTCAGAAAAATAACCGTCTTGGGCCACAACGCTGAGAAATGGGATGTGTAGCAAAGAAAAAAATAAGTCAAGATGGCGACTGCCTGTATAAATGAGCAAGGCTTTTGTTGGCTGTCCCAGCTTGGTCTATACAGAACAGCAGATACAGATCGTACAACCATTCAAAGTTACAACGGTTCTGAAAAAAGAGACTTACAACCGGTTCCCATGCTTACAACTGTTGCAGCATCTCCCCAGTCCCAAGATCGAAATTCACGCACAAGAGGCAGGCATTTACCGTGGTTGCAGCATCCCGGTTGCACATGAGCACCACTTACAATCTGTCAAGTCAATGGGGGAAGCCAGGTTCACTTAATGATGGTGTGATGCCCTTAACAACATGGCAGAAAAGATTGTTAAAGTGGCCGCAACTCTTATATATATGTGTGTGCGTTTCTCTCTCTGTGTGTTTCTCTGTATTTCTCAGTGTTTCTCTCTCTCTCTCTGTATATATATATATATCGATGAATATGTGTGTGTGTGTGTATTTGAATAGAGCTGGAAGGGACCTTGGAGGTCTTCTAGTCCAACCCCCTGCTCAAGCAGGAGATCCTATACAATTTCAGATAAGTAGCTGTCCAGTTTCTTCTTAAAAGCCTCCAGTGATGAGCCACCCACAACTCCTGAAGCCATACCTATATGTATACATATGTATGTATGTTTCTATCTATGTATCTCTGTTTCTATATCTCTGTTTCTCTCTCTCTGTTTCTATTTATTTATTTGTTTGTTTGTTTGTTTGTCAAGCAAGTATTAGATAATAGGTATATGTATAAACATGGTTATGAATAAATAAAATGGATACAAATAAAAAAAGAAACAATAGGACAGGGACGGTAGGCATGTTGGTGCACTTATCCAGCCCCCTACAGACCACTTGGAAAGGGGTGAGGTCTGTCTATCTATCCATCTATCCGTCTATCCGTCTATCCATCTGTCCGTCTGTCCTTCTATCCATCCATCCATCCATCCATCCATCCATCCATCCATCCATCCATCCATCCATCCATCCATCTATCCATCCATCCCTCCATCCATCCACCCACCCATCCAGCTATCTATCTATCTATCTATCTATCTATCTATCTATCTATCTATCTATCTATCTATCTATCTATCTATCTATCTATCTATCATTCCCTCTGTTTGTGTTTCTGTTCCTCTCTGTGTGTTTCTCTCTCTCTCTCTCTCTGCATTGCTATTACTATTAATCTTCTCATCGTTTCTATCTCCCATCTCCTCCCACTTGTGACTGTATGACTGTAACTTTATTGCTTGTATCCTTACAATCTATATTGACTGTTTCCTCATATGTTTTGATTATCTATGTGTACCCTATGACTACTATTAAGTGTTGCACCTTATGATTCTTGATGAATGTATCTTTTTTTCTATGTACACTGAGAGCTTTTGCACCAAAGACAAATTCCTTGTGTGCCCAATCACACTTGGCCAATAAAAAATTCTATTCTATTCTATTCTATCTCCCCAGATTTCTTTTCACACTGCCTCTCCCACAGCTTTTCCATGTAATGTCCCCAAAGTGACTAATAAATTAATCTTTAAATCAACTACTCTGTTAGATCATATTTGTCAAAGGGATGGGAAGATATTATCTGCTAGGCCATCTGCTTGCTTGATCTCTCAAGCTGGCTTGCTGGACAAAATCCTCATCAAAAGTGTAAAGTTCATGAACTTTTGACTATCCAACTGTTCCTTTTCAACTGCAGGGCACCTTGGATTAATCACCAGAACCAACTGACTTGCAAGATTGGAGGCTCAAACATACGATGAGTGGTTGCAGGAACTGGGCATGGCTAGTCTAGTGAACAGAAGGACCAGGGGAGACATGAGAGCAGTCTTCCAATATTTGAGGGGCTACCACAGAGAGAAGGGGGTCAAGCTATTTTCCAAAGCACCTGAAGGCCAGACAAGGAATAATGGATGGAAACTGAACAAGGAGAGATTCAACCTGGAAATAAGGAGAAATTTCTTTACAGTGAGAACAATCAACCCCTGGAACAGAAGTTGCCTTCAGAAGTTGTGGGAGCTTCATCACTGTAGAGTTTCAAGAAGAGAGTGAACTGCCATCTGTCAGAAATGGCATAGGGTCTCCTGCTTGGGCAGGGGTTGGACTAGATGACCTACAAGGTCCCTTCCAACTCTGTTACTCTGTATTTCCGTAAGATTGATGTCAGCCTTACAAAGTAAACTAGGCAAGGAGCAACACTGGGAGGGACAGCTTTATTTATATTGTAATGTTACATTAAAAGAATCTCACATGTCTAAAAGACTTCACCCCGTCCCTCGCTTTTACTCCCTAGAAAACTAGGGAGGGTCTCTTGTGAGATCCTTTCAATATCCTGTGCCTCCTTCAGACTCAAAATTCATTCATCAAACCATTGTCTAGGCCAAGGTTGTCAAACTCAAGGCTCGGGGGCCTAGATCAGGCCCACGGGTTGCTTAAAATCTGGCCCACGGGGCCACCCTGGAAACCACAAAGGACTGGGCCTGGGTGCCTCTGCCAGTAAAAGTGGAACTCACAAGCTCTGTTTTTGTTGGCAGAGGGTTGTCTCAGCCAAAAATGAAGCTCAGGAGCCAGTTTTCTCTTGGCAGAGCGCTTGGGCCGCCACAGTGCCCACAATGTCAACTCATAAAATATTTCTAGGATCTTTTTAGAGTTGCCAACAGAAAAGGAGGGGGGAAGCAGTGGACAGCCTGCATTCCATAAATGTTTTTGAAGATAGTTTCTAGGTGACCGAAGTTTCTGCCATGCAAAATTCTAACTGGAGAGCATGATTGATGACTCTGGGCTATGGATGTATCCCATTGGAGAATATGATTTTTTTTTTTTAATTTACATTTATATGCCGCCCTTCTCCGGAGACTCAGGGCGGCTTACAGTCTATGGAGCACCATGCTAAGTGCTCGGCAGTAGCCTTCATTCCAATGTATATGCCTGCTTATTACTAGGGCTTTTTGGCTCCCTCAAGCAGCATTTTTACAAACTCAGCTTATTGCCCCCAACAATTTTGGGTCCTCAATTTACCTACCCCGAGAGGATGGAAGGCTGAGTCAACCTTGAGCCTGGTGGGATTCGAACCGGCACTAATTGCAGGCAGCTTGCACTAAGTGCTAGATGATTAACAGCCTGCACCAGCATTATTACGATACAGAATTACGATACACCCAGGGAGTGCGGGAAACCAGGGTCAAGGGTGACAATGAATGATGTGTCTCAGAGTCAGCTATACCCAGGCAGTGCCGGACATGTTAACTCCCAATAAATCCTTTTGACGTTTTGGAAGTTTGGCTTGAGACTCCTGATTTAAATGGGGGTAACTGCCAGAATCCTGACAGAAAACATACAGTATGTGACATCAAACTGGCCACACCCATCCTGGCCACACCCACTCCTGCCTCCCCAAAGTCAAACACAACCCTGATATGGCCCTCAATGAAATTGAGTTTGACACCCCTTGTTCTAGGCTATGGGCCTTCTGTCTCCCAAGGCTATTCACACATTCCATTACAGATAGTCCTCAACTTACAACAGTGAGTTGTAAGGATTATATTTACAAAGAAAACTTTTGTAAACGCACCCCTGTTATTCCCTCTTTCCTTAAGGAAATTTTACTGAGATTATTTGTACCCTATGACGATCATTAAGTGTTGTATTAACAGATTGACAGATTAACAGAGTTGGAGGGGACCTTGTAGGTCATCTAGTCCAACCCCCCATCCAAGCAGGAGACCCTACACATTTCTGACAGATGGCAGTCCAGTCTCTTCTTGAAAGCCCCCGGGGATGAAGCTCCCACAACTTTCAAAGGCAACTCCTGTTCCAGGGGTTGATTGCTCTCACTGTCAGAACATTTCTCCTTATTTCTAGGTTGAATCTCTCCTTAATTATTCAGATGAATCTCTCCTTAATTATTCAGAATATTGTGCTCTTGTGTTTATTAATTATGTGGTGAAAATAAATATAGTAGGGAGATGGGGAAGCAGGGGTGGAAGGAAAGAGAGGCATGGGATAAAGAGAAAGAGAAAGAAAAAAAGCATTGACTTCCAATTTTTTCCTGTGCAGTAAAATAGAATCACAGCCTCAACTTTTGACTTTTGCAGTCACTAAATACTAACCATTTCTATAACCAACAAACAAAAAATCTGATCTAGTCAGCCAAAGCCAAAGCCAAAGCCAAAGCCAAAGCCAAAGCCAAAGCCAAAGCCAGCATCGAAGAGCACAACATCTAGAAGCGATTTGCAAGTAGAAACAAAATGAGATATCTTCTTTTCTCTGATGAAAACAGTTAATTTTGCCGTCTCTGCTAGCTCCATCATTTTTTTCCATCCAACCTCCATTATCTTCCAGTATTGCCATACGCTAAATAAATAACATCTTCCAGTATGTAGCTTTTTTAAAAAAACAAAGCTGTGATCCTTGCAATGATGTTGGAAAGATAAAAGCGAAAGGAAAAAAAAAAACACCCAATAAAACGAAAGAAGTTATTTCTTAACAAAGACTCCCACACTTATCCTTCCCCCAGATCCACTGCTTCCCATCTCACCAATAAATGAGGGAAAGTCCATCGAAATGTTCTAGATCGCTTCTCCCCGGCTTCAGATAGGACATTCTGCCCCACACCGGAAATCTTGAATTCTTCTCTATTCTTCCCAGCGACGGTCTGAGAGGGAGCAGCAGGAGATCCGATTTCTCAGCGGTTGCCACGCCATCTCTAACCCCCAAAACACGGCTTGGAAAAGCAGTGGTTGGCCTTCTCCCCGGGGATCCAAACCCTCTACCTGAGATCCAGTGGCTTTTTTTCTGGAAAGAGATCTATCTACTACTTGAAGAGTAGATCTATCTATCTATCTTCTCTCCCGAAGACCTTGCTTGCTGCTAACGGAAGGGGATTGATGGGTTTTGCTCCGGCAGCCTTTGGAACGCCGTGTCCTAGGAACAGATGTTGTAACTCTTTAGTTAATCCCAAAGATCTGTTCCCTTGAGGGCAGCGTCATCTGAAGGGCTTCCAAGGTTTTAGTGCTGGGTCCAGATTGAACGAAGGGAAGGACGGACTTTGAAGAGATGGAGGCTGCAAGATGCACATTTAGAAAAAAAATATTTTTATTGAATTTTTCCTTTTTACATATCTCGGTCATATATTAAACAGTGCTGTGACATTTTTTTTATATAACTACATTTATATCTAATACAATCTATACATTCTATTTCTATACCTTCTACATCTATTGTATACATTTCCTTTTCTTATTTCTATTCTCCATACCATTTCTCCCATATTGCATAGATTCAGAATTTTCTTTTCCTTTTAATTCTATAGTCAATTTCTGCACACTCAAATTTTTTTTTTAATTACTTAACCTTCAGATGGTATACAGTCTTTCTTCCAACACTGTGCAAAGGCAATCCTTGCTGCGGTTATTATGTGTAACACCATATATTTAATCTTTTTATTGAATTTTCCTTTAATTATCCCTAGGAGAAATAATTCCGGAGCAAATTCTATTTGACTAACTATTAGTTCCTGTAGCCACTTTTGTATTTTCAGGCAAAGAATCTTTTATCCAGAGCTTTGCAAAAACAGAGGTGGCCAGAGGGAGAGGTGCATAAATGCAGCTGGGTTTTTGGGAAATGCCGGGAAATGTGCCAACTCTTGGAAGAAGTTCTTGGGAAGCGAGCAAGGACAGGCAATGGGTGGTGGACTGGGGTTGTTGGGGGCTTTTTCTGGCCCCCTGATTTTCAGAAATGCTGTTAGGAAAATTGCCCCCCACAAACACACATACACAGTTGAGAAAATCTCCTTTACTCTGGAGCAGATCAAGCAAAGAAGAATTTTAGAATTTCCCTCAGTGTGGAAAAAAGATGAAGAGAAGAGAATAAGAGAAGAGAAGATTCATGAAATTTATTCCTTCGATGGATTGAATGGATTGAAATGGATTGAAAGTCTGCCCTTCCTTCCTTCCTTCCTTCCTTCCTTCCTTCCTTCCTTCCTTCCTTCCTTCCTTCCTTCCTTCCTTCCTTCCTTCCTCCCTCCCTCCCTCCCTCCTTCTTTCCTTCCTTCCTTTCCTTCCTTCCTTTACCAGCAATCCAGTTCTGCAAAGCTAGTATAAATCTGGCCTCCCAATTTAAAATCAACTTTAACAAAGCAGTGTAATTCAGCCCCAAATAATTGGAGACACCCAGAGCCCCTAAATTCATGCTCCCATTTCCAAATTAAGTCAACCATTTGGCTTGAGAAAAAGAATTCTGTGCAGTCTGGAAAGCGACGGATTTTTGTTTTCCTCCAGAGCCATGCGCATTTAATCCTGCCTTCCTGCTCCCATTGCAAATTCCTCCTAAAGCAAGGAAGGAAGCAATCCAAACATTTCCCAAGCAATCATTTTTCCCAGATCAGCTCCCAGTGCATTCCCAAAGAACTGTAAGCCTGGGGCGCCCCTTAGTGGAGGAATCAAATCAAATTGGCAGCCCTTCAGTTCCAATGAATTATCATCTTACTTTCTCCTTCCCCTATTGATATTTTCTCTGACTTAGTTTGTTAGTTTGTTTACTTGTTTAGTATATCTATACAGCTGCCTATCTTCCAATCCTTTTAATTCCCTTCCTCTTTCCTTTCTCTTTAACCCTTTCTAATCCTTTCCAAAGCCATCAATCACTACTTCTGTCTTTCGTTCTTTTGGCAAAAAGTCCAGGTAAGGTTTCCAGTCTTTTAAAAAAAATGTTGAAAATGCCCAACTGGGACCTCAGCTGGCCCTGGGATCAAGGTGTTTGGTTTATTCTTCCTGTACCACAATGGCTCTTGGTGTGGTTGCAGAGCTAGTTGTAATAGAAACAATAAATTCTTCTCCTTGGTTTCCAGCAATTATCTTTTCTCTGCCAAGAATGTTGCTTGAGAAGCCAGCGTAAGCCAGTAAATCTACCAGTAAGATAGGAAATCAGTCAAATAGGTATTTTTTTTATCCTTAACGAAAAAACAAACCAACTCTATGCTAGAAGATTGAACAGACTTGAGATTGGACAAGAGTGAAATGAAGCTGGATTGACAAGATTGGCTAGACCTCGATTTACAACCACAATGGAGTATTCAAAATTTCTGTTGCTAAGTGAGATGGTTGTTAAGTCAGTTTTGCGCCATCACGCAACCTTTCTTCCTACAGTTGTTAAGTGAATCACTGCAGTGAAATTAGTAAGATGGTCATTACATAAATCTGGCTTCTCCATTGGCTTTGCTTGTCAATAGAATAGAGCAGAGTAGAGTAGAATATAGAATAGAATAGAATAGAGTAGAGTAGAATATAGAATAGAATAGAATAGAATAGAATAGAATAGAATAGAATAGAACAGAACAGAATAGAATAGAATAGAATAGAATAGAACAGAGTAGAATAGAATATAGAATAGAATAGAATAGAATAGAATAGAGTAGAATATAGAATAGAATAGAATAGAATAGAATAGAACAGAGTAGAGTAGAATATAGAATAGAATAGAATAGAATAGAATAGAATAGAATAGAGTAGAGTAGAATATAGAATAGAATAGAATAGAATAGAATAGAGCAGAGTAGAATATAGAATAGAATAGAATAGAATAGAGCAGAGTAGAATATAGAATAGAGTAGAGTAGAATGGAGTGGAGTGGAGTGGAGTGGAATGGAATGGAATGGAATGGAATGGAATAGAATAGAATAGAATAGAATAGAATAGAATAGAATAGAATAGAATAGAATAGAATTCTTTTTATTGGCCAAGTGTGGTTGGACACACAAGAAATTTATATTTGGTGCAAATGCTCTCAGTGTACATAAAAGAAAAGATACATTTGTCAAGAGTCAAGAATCATCAGGTACAACACTTAATAATAGTCATAAGGTACAATAAGAATAGAATAGAAAATAGATTAGAATAGAATTCTTTATTGGCCAAGTGTGATTGGGCATAAAAGGAATTTATCTTCGGTGCGTAAACTCTCACTGTACATAAAATGAGAGGTTGCAAAAGGAGATCACATGACCTCTGGACTCTGCAACTATCATAAATATCTGAATTTTGCATCTGAATTTTGATGGCATGACCACGGGGATGCTATAATGGTCGTAAGCGTGAAAAATGGTCACAAGTCCCTTTCCTCAGTGCTGTTCTAACTTTGACTGGCCACTAAATGAACTGGTGTAAGTCGTATCCCTTCCTTGGCCTTCAAGGGTGCGGGGACTACATTCCTCGAGATGTTTTGGGGCTGGGCCTCTCTCCCACCCAGCCACTCACGGGCTGCGAATTCCAATTCCCTGACTTGACAAGAGGAAAAGAAAAGAGAGAGAGAGAGAGGCAGAGCCGAGGGCGTAACCCTTGACTTTCTTTGAAGAGGGAACAAAGGAGGGTGGACAGCCCAGCTGGGCAGGCCAAACCTGTTCCTGAAACCCAAGAACAGGTTTGGCAAGGGAGAGCATCTGCCAAGCTTGCATTGTCAGGGGGATGGCAGTTTCAGGTGTGTGAGAGCTTCGAAGGGCAGGGATCCCGCCTTGCCTTTTCAGCAGAGTTCCACCTGTGGGGCTGATGCCAGCTATCCGAAAGCGAGCAGAATTTGAGATTCTTTTCTTTTAAAAAAAATAATAATAATTTTTTAAATTGAATTTTACACAATTAAAAACAGAACAAATACAAAACAATACAACAACAAAACAACACAAATACAATCTTTACAATGTTGTGACATCTACTTTCCCACTTTTTGTTATCTATCTATCTATCTATCTATCTATCTATCTATCTATCCATTTATTTGTTTATATTATTTTTTGTTCTTACTGTCCTATCATCCAACCAATTATACCATTTTTTCCAGACTATGCAATATTCCTTCTCTTCCCTCTCTTGTAATTCCAACATGAATTTTACCATTTCTGCACAATCCATAATTTTCTTTATGATCATACTGTCTGTGGGAGCGCTATCTAATTTCCAACTTTGGGCATAAGTTATTCTTCCTGTGAATGTGTATTATGATGTATTCAATTTCTTTTTTAAATATTCCTCTGCTTATCCCTAGTAAAAAAGAAAAACATTTCAGGATTAAATTCTATTTGAAATCAATTCTATTTGAGATTCTTTTCTTTTTTATACATAAGTTTTTTATTTTTTTAACTTGAACATCTCATCTTACAAATGTCTCTGTGCTATTACAATCAAAATTTATAATATTTGTTACATTGATGATAATTCTCTAATCTTACAATAATAATTAGCATTATAACTATTCATTTCTCCCTCTTAATATATCTTCTAATGAAAATATAATGATGTATTAGGTATGGTAATCTTAACAATCATATATAATAATCATCATATTGTTTACATCTGTATCTTATATAGTCTTTATTTCACTCATCTCCATTTATTTCTCGCTTCTACTTTTATTCCCCGACCATCCATAAAATAGCTCCATGCAATGGTGGGATTCAAATAATTTAACAACCAGTTCTCTACCCTAATGATTTCTTCCAACAACCAGTTCATCAAACTGCTCAGAAAGTTAACAACCAGTTCTCTCAAACTGGTACGAACTGGCTGAATCTCTCCACTGCTCCCATGTCATATAATATTCAGTTTGTTCTTTCTCCTTTATAGCAAGCATTGATCTGTTCATTTCTGCAGGGAAATTCTTTTCAAGTTTAGGACATTTTGCTTGTCCCGATAATCCTCAACTTATAACAGTTTGGTTTAGCAACCATTCAAAGTTACGACAGCACTGGAAAAAAGCGACTTAGAGCTGGTTTTTCCACACTTACGACTCCCCAGAGTCACGTGATCAAAATTTGACCGCTTGGCAACTGATTCATTTTACAGTGTTCCTGAGGTCACACGAAACCCTTTTGCGACCTTTGGATGAGCAACGTCAATGGGGGAGCAATATTGACTGAACAACCATGTTACCAACTTACGATCTGCAATGAAGCTACTATCATATGTGATGAACCTGCCCAAAAGCAAAAAAATATTGGAGGACAATTAAAAATTGGCTGGAAGAAATCACAAAAGTTAAAACTGAGTTGAAACCAGAGATATTTTTATTAGGAATTCTAAAACAGAAAATTAGTAAAAAAAAAAACACTATTATACATAATACTCCATATATTAATGGCAGCAAGGCTCATCTTTGCCCAAAATTTGGAAATGCGGAAACAACCCCCCTCCGAATCTATGATCATAAAGAAAACCTTGGAATGTGCAGAAATGGACAGGTTATCAATGGAACTCAGAAACGAAGAGGAGCCAGAATACTACGAAATTTGGAATTTATGGTTCAGTTGGCTGGAAGATAGGCAAGAAAGGAATAAAAAGTCAAATAGAAGGATATGCTAGAAATTCATAAAATTATATGTAAATTTATTTGTGATAAATAATTAGAATGAAATTTAGCATTATATCTAAATAAGTGAATGATTATGAGAGAGTTTTCAATTAAAATGAACACTGTATTTGCTTGTGTTGTGATAAATGGAATGTTTTGATTTTATTGTATGTATATAAATTTATTTTATAAAGTATTTTATAAAAAAAAGAACTGCAATGATTCACTTAACAATGGTGGCCAGATAGGTCGTAAAATGGGTCAAAGTTCTCGTAACAACTGTCACACCGAGGTTCATGTTTAAAAAAGTCCTGTTTATACAGAGTGTGTACTGTAAGCTTTCTTCCCTATGAAAAATTGTGGCGATGGGGTATGTGATGACCCAGGGTGGGAGACAAAATAAACACAGTCACAGAAACAGGTGAAGCTCGTTTTATTCCTTCACTTTGCTTCAAAGCTCCAAATATCCTTGACTGGAGACAAAAATCTCCCCCACAAACAGTTACGAAAAGGAGGAAATGCCGTTTAAACTAAAAAGGCCTATAAATTATAAAGAATAAAAACAACATAAACCACACTGAAGCACTTAAGGGAACCAGGCAAGATAAGGGCTTGAAGACGTCCACAGATGTCGGAACACACAATGGGAAGGATGCCAAACTCAGAGAGGAACAATAAACTAGAGATCTTTCCACGCTTTGTTTCCAGCACTGGTCCATACGCATGTCCATCCTTTTAACCAGTCCTCACAGCTACAGCCCATGAAGAGGATCGAGGCCCTTTCCTCCCCTATAGACCACACCATTCACATCTCTCCCTTATCCTCTCCTCCCTTCGTGTCCTAGTATGGAGAGGGGATGGGCCTGGGTCTTCCTCTGACTGCCCAGCCTCCTTCACAACCTCCAGAGCCACACTTCCACTCCCTATCAGCTGTTCCTCCCTCAGAGTTAGACTCCAACAGGGGCATGACAGGGTATTATGGATGAATATTGTAACGAAAGTGGAATTATTTCTATGGAGTGTGATGGAGGCTGAACTGGAAAAGAAATTTTGGAAAGGAATATTGTATAGGGCCATTGAGACAAAATTATGCATAAAATACAGGGAGTTCTCAACTTATGACCACCATTGAGTCCAAAGTCTCTGTTGCTAAATGAGGCAGTCATTAAGTGAGTTTTCACCCCGTTTTACATCCTTTTTTGCTACAGTTGTTAAGTGGGTAACATGGTTGTTAAGTGAATCCGGCTTTCCTCATTGACTTTGCTTGTTAGAAGGTCACAAAAGGGAATCACATGACCTCAGGACATCACAACCATCGTAAGTATGAGTCGGGTGCCAAGGATCTGAATTTTGATCTTGTGATCATGGAGATGATGCAATGGACATAAGTGTAACAAATGGTCATAAGTCACTTTTTTCAGTGCTGTTGTAAGTTTGAATAGTCACTAAATGAACTATTTTAAGTAAATAGCCACAGTGGAAGAAACTGGTGAAACACATCAGTTTATTAAAGGGGAAAAAAATACATGTGTCATGCCTCTGGTGGAAACTGACTCTGAGGAAGAAGAGGAACAGTCGACAGGGAAGTGTGGCTCCGGGGGATGTGGAGGAGGCTGGGGAAGGGCAGAGGCCGGCTGGGCAGACAGAGGAGGACCCAGGCCCATCCCCTCTCCATCCTAGGGCACACAGGGAAGAGAGGATAAGGGAGAGATGTAGTCTACTCGGGAGGAGAGGGCCTTGATCCTCTCCATGGGCTGCAGCTGTGACAACTAGATAAGAGGACGGACACGCGTACAGGCAAGCGCTGGAAACAAAGCATGGAAATATCTCTAGTTTATGGTTCCTCTCTGAGTTTGGCATCCTTCCCAGTGTGTGTTCTGTTATCTGTGGACATCCTCCACCCTCATCTTGCCTGGTTTGTATTGTTTCTTACTCTTTATAATTTAAACGGCATTTTCTCCTTCTTATAACTGCTTGTGTGGGAGTTTTTTTGTCTCCAGTCAAGGATATTTGGAGCTTGGAAGCAAAGTGAAGGAATAAAAGGGGCTTCACCTGTTTTTTGTGACTGTGTTTATTTTGTATCCCACCCTGGGTCATCACAACATGTTTCTTTTATTTACAATAAGAAATTAGGATACTATATGTTGGTGTTATTATTTGATTGTTAGGTAAGTATATCTTGTATATTTTTGCTTTTTATCTGCTTTTTGGTTAACCCAAAACAAGAGACCTAACCCTAATCCTAACCCTAACCCTAACACTATATATATAAAAAGGGAGACCAGAAGCCTTATACGGATATTTGGCTGTCAGAAGAAAAAAAACTGAATTCATGATTTATGGATTTGGAGTGTTTAAAAAATATAGTAAAGAGGAAAGGGGAAGAATAAGATGGGAACTACTTAATATACAGAGAAGAAATCTTATTCTTTTGTATGTACTTTTTCCTCTTAGCTTCATTTTAATTGTGCATACTTTTATCATACTGAAAAGTTCTAAAAAATGCACTGATGGGGTTTATGGGGAGAGTTTCAAATAACAGTGGCAATGGAGGGTGTGTTTTTGTTTTTCTTAAGGTTGCAAATGTGGAAGAACCTGACACAATTGCAGAGATGGATTTCTTTCCTTTTCCTTTTGAGCACTTTCTGCCAGAAAAGCATCTTCTCTGTTCCAACTGCATGCACACACACCCGCCCCCTCCCCCCCCACAAACACACCCTGTATATACACACACGCAGGCCATCCCCTTCTTTCTTCTTCACTCGGGGTGTGTCTGCCTCACATGACACAAGTATGTACAGTATTCTTGTCTCACCCGTTCCTCAAAGCGGCATGAATCACCTCTCGAGCACCTGCGTTATGTGAACAATCCGGAACGAAAAAAACGAAGCTTAAACATCTAGTAATGCCAGAATCTGATTTGAAAGGGTGGCAGGAACCAGTCACTTAAACTGGGCTGATTTTTTTTCCGACCATTTCCCTTTTAAAATGCCAGAGGTGGGGGAGGAAGGAGAGAGGCTCTGAACTGAATTTTTTTTAAAAAAGATTGTGAATTAGAAGAGCAGGCAAAGGGTTTAAAATTAATTTGGGATGAACTCAGACCAGAAACTTTTTTCTTAGGAATTATTAAAGACCAACTCCCCACAAAAGTAAAATATTTAATATTACATATTTTAACAGCCATCAGAATAGCTTTTGCACAAATGTGGAAAACTTCCAATACCCCTAGTAAAGAACTAATACAACAAAAAATAATGGAAAGCATTGAAATGAATATACTTACATTGAAATTGAAAGAAGACTCTAAATATTTTTTAATTGGGCACAAATGATACGATTGGATAACAAACAGAAATAAGAAATAGGATATGAAAATTAATTTGTAAAAGACCTTAAGAAAGTGAGTGAGATATGTAGAATATATAAGAATATAATTATGGATAAATATATTAATTAGTGATTGATAAATGTAAAGTGTTAAGATTTATAAGATAAAAATTTGTATAGATGTCAAAAATGCTTTTGAAATCATGATGATTTGTAATAATGGAAATTATATACACACACACACACACATATATAACACCTAACCCTAACCTAACACCACGTAAATTAAATCAAATAGATGGTAAATATACAAATATTTGTTGGAGGTGCAAGAAAGAGGTTGGAACATATAAACATATGTGGTGGGATTGTGATAGGGCCCCAAAAATATGGAATCTGGTGTTTAGAGAAATTAATGCACTTTTGAATGTAAGTTTAGATATGTCACTGAGAATTGAATTACTGTTATTGGTGGGAAAACAGGATATAAATGAAACAAAAAAAGGAATTGATTGTAAATTTGATAATGGCTGCTAGATTAGTGATGGCTAAATATTGGGGACGAAATTGGAATATTCAAAGAAATGAGTGGGGTAATGGAATTTGGAGTATGGCAACAAATGATAAATTAACAACAGAAATGAAATTTTGAAAAGGGATGATTAAAGAAAACAATTTTAATAAAATATGGGGGGGATTTTATAAAAATAGTGTTGGTGGAAGGCAAAGGGAATAAACCTACTCAAAAATATATGTCGTTCTGGAAGGGATAAGGGCATAGTTGGAATATATAGTAAATCTTTTAATTGTTGTAGAAGAAGAATTATAAGAAAAAAATGGTCCCCAGGGGTGGGGTGCGCTGTAATATTTATATATTTTTCTCCCCCTCCTTTTTTATATTTAGATGTATATTTATTATGTTTGTATTATTTGTATTTAAAATAAATAAAATATATTATTGTGGTTGGTGTTTCTTTGAATTCAAATGGAAAATGCAATCCTCTCATTTAGAACATAGAATAATAGGGTTGGAAAGGACCTTCTAGTCTAACCCCCTGCTCAAGAAGGAGACCCTGTACCATTTTAGATAAATGGTCGTCCACTCTCTTTCTGAAAGCCTCCAGAGATGAAGCACCCACAACTTCTAGAGCCAAGCTGTTCCTCTGATGGATCGTTCGGAAATTTTTCCTTAGTTCTAGATTGCTTCTCTCCTTGGTTAATTTCCATCCGTTGTTTCTTATCTTGCCTCCTGGTACTTTGGAAAATACTTTGACCCCACTCATTTTTGTAGGAGCCCCTCAGATATTGGAACACGGCTATCTTGTCTCCCCTAATCCTTCTTTTCATTAAACAAATATACCCATATTCCTGTTCTTCTCGTGTTTCATACTGAATTCCTCCAGTTAAAGTTGCACATTGGAAAAATTGAATTTGACTCCGAAGGGTACCAAGTTTTGCATTTTATTAACAAATTTAACTGGCCAGATGAAAGAAGGCCATAGGGGGAGTTCCACACTGGAGGTGGCTGCTGAACTGATAGCAAATAGCCATAGCACTTACGACTTATATGCCGCTTCACAGTGTTTTACAGCCTTCTCTAAGCAGTTTACAGAGTCAGCCTCTTGCCTCCAACAATCTGGGTCCTCATTTTACAGATCTCAGAAGGATGGAAGAGGCAACCCTGAGCCTGGTGAGATTCAAACTGCCAAATTGCAGGCAACCGGCAGTCAGCAGAAGTAGCCTGCAGTACTGCACTCTAACCACTGTGCCACCGTGGCTCAGACTCCATCTCTCCACACCCACTCTTGCTCTCTGCCCATCCATCTTTTTGATTATCACTTCGATGTCTTCTTCTTGTTTTCCTTTTCACTGTTTACTTTATTAGAGAGGGCTGTAAAGCACTGTGAAGCGGTATATAAGTCTAAGTGCTATTGTTGCTACTGCTATTCTTTTATTCTTTGGCTTCTGTTTTGTTTACATGCTTTTCATTCCTTTTTTTAAAAAAATTATTGTAAGTTGCAAGAGAAGCACCACGATGAGACAAACGGTGCACATAAATGTAATAAAAAGGAATAAGTAATCAAGAAGATGGAAGCAGAAGACACACAAGTGAAATTTGTAAATTCATGGAACTAAATTAGATAGATAGATAGATAGATAGATAGATAGATAGATAGATAGATAGATAGATAGATAGATAGATAGATAGATAGATAGATAGGAAAGGAAAGAAAGAAAGAAAGAAAGAAAGAAAGAAAGAAAGAAAGAAAGAAGAGAGAGAGAGAGAGAGAGAGAGAGAGAGAGAGAAAGAAAGAAAGAAAGAAAGAAAGAAAGAAAGAAAGAAAGAAAGAAAGAAAGAAAGAAAGAAAGAAAGAAAGAAAGAAAGAAAGAAAGAAAGAAAGAAAGAAAGAAAGAAAGAATTCTTTATTGGCCAAGTGTGGTTGGACACACAAGTCTTGGTGCAAATGCTCTCAGTGTACATAAAGGAAAAGATACATTCGTCAAGAGTCAAGAATCATAATGTGCAACACTTAATGATATTCATAGGGTACAATAAGCAATCAAATCATACTAGGAAACTGTCAATATAGATCGTAAGGATACAGGCGACAAAGTTACAGTCATACAATCACAAGTGGGAGGGGATGGGTGATAAGAGTGATGAGTGACAAAGCCAGATAAAATGAGAAATTGAGAAACATTCGTCTGGTTCCATGTACAGAAACAAGAAATGGAGAAAGGATAAGAATGAGGGAGATTTGATTTGATGTGACTTGATGTGATTTACCCTCTGAAGAACTTCTGCCTGGACATATTACGTGCGCTGGCAATATAGGATAAATTCACCCCTGTATAAGGAATGGGAAATCCTCTGTCTGGCATTTAGAATTACAGGTAGTCCTCGACTTGTGGCCATAATTGAGCCGCAAATTTCTGTTACAAAATGAGACAATTATTAAGTGAATTTTGCCCCATTGTACGAACTTCCGTGTCCTGGTTGATAAGCGAATCACTGCAATTATTAAGTTAGTAACACGGTTGTTAAGTGAATCTGATTTCTCCATTCACTTGGCTTGCCACAATTTGTGCAAAAGGGGATCACGTGATCCACAGCAACCATCATAAATATGAGTTACTTGTAACTCATGCCGTTGTAACTTCGAACGGTCACTAAAGGAATTGTTGTAAGTCGAGGACTATCTGTACTGGAAGTTGGTGGTGTAAACAAGCAAGCAAGTAAACAAGCAAGCAAGGAAACAAACATGATTCTTGATCTGAAACAAGATGGTAAGAAATGAAGAAAGGAGAAAAATGAGGCACGCTTGACTTGAGTTGACTTGAGTTGACTTGAGTTGACTCGAGTTGACTCGAGTTGACTTGACTTGACTTGAATTGATTTACCATCTGGAGATCTTCTGCATGGACATATTAGGTGTTGAGGTGTCCTAAAGGATAAATTTACCCCTGTGAATTTTGGGAATTTGGAGAATGGGGAATCCTCTCTCCGACATCCATAATTACTGGAAGTTGGTGATGTAAACAAATAAGCAAAGATGATTCTTGGTTTGGAACCAGACAGGCTGGGTGCTTTTGAAGTGACTTCATCCCATTCACTGCTCTCCTACTTCTTCTTATCCTGGTGACCGACAATCAAGGTGTAACTAAATCTCAGGATGCAGCCAGCCTCAGGCAGGCCTTCTGGATAAGGTTGGGAAGATGCAAGACAGAAAACTTCCTGCTTGTCACTTGCTATCTGACAGCGCTTTGGGGTTTGATGGACCAAATGCTCCACAAATGACCCATAACTTATTTATTGCTTCCTCTCACACCTCCAGGGAGCTTAGCTGCATCAACTCTTGCATGCATCTGCTCCTGAAATGCTGAGAGATTCTGGAATGTGCTTCCCAGCCTCTTCCTTCTGATGGCTTTTAGCCAAGAGGATGAATAGCTAAGTAAATTGATAGCCAGGTTTGTAAACAGGGGTTACTTGGGCTACAACAAAACACCAACCAAACAAAGATAGGCATTACTTCAAACCTTCCCCTTCCACAGATATTAAACATAGGTAGTCCTTGACTTAACAACAGTTCATTTAGTGAGCATTTGAAGTTATCACAACACTGAAAATGGTGACTTATTATCATTTTTTACACTTATGTCAATTGTGATATCCTGTGATGATCCAGGGTGGGATACAAAATAAACACAGACATGAAAACAGGTGAAGCCCCTTTTATTCCTTCACTTTGCTTCAAAGATCCAAATATCCTTGACTGGAGACAAAAAACTCCCCCACAAACAGTTACGAAAAGCCGGAAATGCCATTTAAACTAAAAATACCTATAAATTATAACTAGAAAAAACAACACAAACCACACTGAAGCAATTAAGGGAACCAGGCAAGATAAGGGCTTGAAGACATCCACAGATATTGGAATACACACTGGGAAGGACTCCAAACTCAGGTAAGAATGGACAGACTAGAAATATTTTCATGCTTTGTTTCCAGCACTGGCTCATGCACAGTCCATCCTTTTAAATAGTTCTCACAGCTGCAACCCATGAATGGGATCAAGGCCCTTTCCTCCCCTGTAGACCACGCCATTCACATTTCTCCCTTATCCTCTCCTCCCTGCATGCCCTAGGATGAAGAGGGGATGGGCCTGGGTCTTCCTCTGACTGCCTAGCCGGCCTCTGCCCTCCCCTAGCCTCCTCCACAACCTCCGGAGCCACACTTCCACTCCTGTCGGCTGTTCCTCCTCTCCCTCGGAGTCAATCTCCAACTGGGGCATGACACATCCCCATGCTCATATGGCAAAAATTTGGATGCTTGACAAAAAACTCATATTTATGGCAGTCACAGTGTCCTGGCATCATGTGATCCCCTTTTGCGACCTTCTGATAAGCAGAGTCCCTAGGGAAGGCAGATTCACTTAATGTCCATGTTACTAACTTAATGACTGCCATGATTCACTTAACAATGGTGGCAAGAAAGGTTGTAAAATAAGGTAAAATTCACTTAACAAACATCTCACTTAACAACAGAATGGTTGTTAGTTCCCTATGGGGAATTCGTCGGAATTTCAAATGGTCCCTATTAAGAGACTAGTCGTAAGTCAAGAACTACTTACAATTGCAAAGTGCGGGCAACTAAAATCCAGTTTGGCACAATTTCTGGTTCTCCATCTTTTTTTTCCGGACAAGATCCCCTTTTCTTTTCATTTCTTTTTCTCTCTCTAATCTTAATAACACAAATGCAAAATGAGCTATTTTGATATTAAGTTAAATTATTCAACATCCATCCATCCATCCCCACTCCTACTGAAAAAGAAAATACAGTCAGCCTCAACCTCTTTGGATTCTTGAGTTTTATAATCCTCTGTTTCAGAGGCGACTCGAACCCAAATCAGATGGAGGGGACCTTGGTGCTCTCTGAGCTTGATGGTTTTCTTGCAGGCGTTTCATTACCAAACTAGGTAACATCATCAGTGCTAGTAAGGAATGTGTTTATATGACAGCGAACTGCACTCCTTACTAGCACTGATGATAGTGCATTACCTAGTTTGGGTAATGAACCATCTTCAAGAAAACCACCAAGCTCAGAGAGAACCAAGGACCCCTCATTTCAACCCTGAGCTATATAATATCCTCCTTTATTGGTACAAAATCAGATTCTCTGCCCTATTAGATCTGAAGGAGCATCAGAATGGGGTCGACAGCTCAGCCTTGGCTGGTTCCCAGTAGTCTGTAGAGAGGGGATCAAAACAGCCAAGATGGCGGCTTCATTTGTGCAACTTAAGTGCCACCCGCTCTCTTATCTACATTAGCAGATATAAAAAGGGGTGGAATTCCAATCACATGGGGGCTGCACCACCCTGACTTTTTTTGCCCCTCCATAGCAGAAGGGCTATTCAGCTGGTTCTGACCAGTTCCGGAGAACCAGTAGTGGAAATCCTGAGTAGTTCGGAGAACCGGCAAATCCCACTTCGGACTGGCTCCGCCCCCATCTCTTCTCTGCCTCCCGAGTCCTAGATGATTGGCTGGCTCTTCTTTGGTTGCCCTGTACAGGAGAACAGAGCTGGAAAGCAGGTTAGTGGGGTGGGGAGGGAATGGGGATTTTGCAATATCCTTCCCCTGCCATGCCCACCAAGCCACGCCCACAGAACCGCTAGTAAAATTTATTATGAATCCCATCACTGCTCCATAGATACAGATTAATAGATTAACAGAGTTGGAAGGGACCTTGTAGGTCATCTAGTTCAACCCCCTGCTCAAGCAGGAGACCAATTCTAACAGATGGTAATCCAGTCTTTTCTTGAAAGCTTCCAGTGATGAAGCTCCCACAATTTCTGAAGGCAACTTTTGTTCCATTGGTTGATGGTTCTCACTGTCAGAAAATTTCTCCTTATTTCCAGGTTGAATCTCTATCTCTCCTTGTTCAGCTTCCATCCATTATTCCTTGTCTGGCCTTCAGGTGCTTTGGAAAATAGCTTGACCCCTTCCTCTCTGTGGCAGCCCCTCAAATATTGGAAGTCTGCTATCCTGTCTCCCCTGGTCCTTCTCTTCCTTAGACTAGTCATGCCCAGTTCCTGCAAGCATTCATTGTATGTTTTAGCCTCCAAGTTCCCTATCTTAGTTGCTCTTCTCTGCACTTTTTCTAGAATCTCAACATACCTCGTTGTGTTCAAAAATCTCCAGATTCACAATGCTGCCTTCCAGCTTAGACAGGGATGTCTCAAATCTTTGACAGCCACAAATTATCTGGCTAGACAAAGAGAGATAGGAGTGGATGATATGAAAAAAAAAACCATATTGAAAGAAGCATGAGAGAGAATGAAAAAATAGCTCAAAAGAACCCTGCCTTCATTTTCCAGATTCTTGGCTTTCAAGATTTTGTTGTTATATACTACAGCAATATTTCTCAGCCTTGGTAAATTTTAAGGGGTGTAGACTTCAACTCCTATAATTCCTATCCAGGAATCTTTCAAACAAGCCATCTTCTAATTGAGAGTATTCCAAAATGTCAAGATAGTAGCATTGGAGTCTTCAGTCACAGTGTTATAGCCATCTGGATGATGCCCAGCAACGAGCTGATGTGTGTTTGTGTTTCTGCATCAGGTTCTCCTTAAAGCTGTAGTGGAATTTGTATTGAAGAAAACATACTTGCCTCATTCCACTTATTGGTCAATTCTCACTATTTTCATTGTTCCAGTTTTGTCCAGTCATCAAACATAGGACCTGATTTTCCTAAGTTTCCACAAAAACATGTATGTCATTTGGCACACACTTCTCCAAATATTCTCTGTTCTTATTTGCAAACCTAGATGGGTTTTTTTTTGCAGACTGTTTATTGAACATTTTTACATTTTCCAAATTATTGTCATGAAAGCCTACATTATATGTCTAGGGAGAAAGGGAGAGAGAGAGAGAAAAAAGAGAGAGAGAATAGAAATGATAGATTGATAAATAGATGATAGATTGATAGATATATAGAGAGAGGCAGAATAGAAATTATATATATATATATATATATATGTTTTCGGAGATTTTCGCGGGTATTTGTATGTGGATCTTTGGTTCTTCGGGTTTTCTCCCGCGTAGAGTTGGAAATATCTAGGCGACGTTTCGATGAAGTCTCATTCATCATCTTCAGGCTTGTGTCTTCGGCCTTGTGCTTCTCAGAGTGATGTGAGCTTGCAGCTGCTTCTTCCTTTTAACTACTAGTGGGGGTGTGACTTGACTGGGTGGGGGTTTGGCTGTGTTCTGATTGGGTGGGGGGGTGTTCTCATTGGTTGGGGGTTTGGCTGTGTTCTGATTGGTTGGGGGGTTGGCTGTGTTCTGATTGGCTGGGGGTGTGTTCTGTTCTGGTGGGGGTTTGATTGTACTCAGGTTAGTCTCAGTTGCTGCGGGATTTGAGCTGGTGAGCTGTGATCCTGTTGTTTGGCTTCGCGTTCGTGGTCGTGCCACATCTTCATGGTGGGCATCAGTTCCCTTCATGTATGGGTTGGGGGGGTTTGAAGCAGGTAGTGATGCAGCTGTGGTACGGCTTCTGGTCCGTGGTCGTGTTTCATCTTCTGTGTGGGTGTGAGTCTGCTTTCTGCATGGAAGTATGGTGGTAGTTTCTTGTGTGGCCCTCGTGGGTGTGGGTCTGGTGTCCTTTATGTTAGGTACTCTTTTGTTAATGAGGGCGGGTTTCCAAATGGCTGGTAGGCGGGAGGTGTCATCTCGTTTATTCATGCTGTGTGGGCGTTTTTCTATCTCTATGGCTTCTCTGATTATTCTGTTGTTTAAGTGTTCAGTTTTGGCGATAGTTCTGGTATTTTTAAAGTCAATCTTGTGTCCTGTGGCTTTGAGGTGTTGGACCAGGGAAGAGGTCGGTTCTTCTTTTTTGATTGAGTTCTTGTGTTCTTCAATGCGTGCGCTTATCCTTCTGTTAGTTTGTCCAATGTATGTGGTGGGGCAGGAGGTGCACGGGATTTCGTATACTCCTTGGTATACGAGGCACTACAGACAAAATCAGCAAGATCCTCCAAAAACACAACATAAAAACAGCATTCTGCACAAACGGAAAAATATCCACCATCCTAAGAAACCCTAAAGACAAAATCGAGTTAGAAAACCAAGGAGTATACGAAATCCCGTGCACCTCCTGCCCCACCACATACATTGGACAAACTAACAGAAGGATAAGCGCACGCATTGAAGAACACAAGAACTCAATCAAAAAAGAAGAACCGACCTCTTCCCTGGTCCAACACCTCAAAGCCACAGGACACAAGATTGACTTTAAAAATACCAGAACTATCGCCAAAACTGAACACTTAAACAACAGAATAATCAGAGAAGCCATAGAGATAGAAAAACGCCCACACAGCATGAATAAACGAGATGACACCTCCCGCCTACCAGCCATTTGGAAACCCGCCCTCATTAACAAAAGAGTACCTAACATAAAGGACACCAGACCCACACCCACGAGGGCCACACAAGAAACTACCACCATACTTCCATGCAGAAAGCAGACTCACACCCACACAGAAGATGAAACACGACCACGGACCAGAAGCCGTACCACAGCTGCATCACTACCTGCTTCAAACCCCCCCAACCCATACATGAAGGGAACTGATGCCCACCATGAAGATGTGGCACGACCACGAACGCGAAGCCAAACAACAGGATCACAGCTCACCAGCTCAAATCCCGCAGCAACTGAGACTAACCTGAGTACAATCAAACCCCCACCAGAACAGAACACACCCCCAGCCAATCAGAACACAGCCAACCCCCCAACCAATCAGAACACAGCCAAACCCCCAACCAATGAGAACACCCCCCCACCCAATCAGAACACAGCCAAGCCCCCACCCAATCAAGTCACACCCCCACTAGTAGTTAAAAGGAAGAAGCAGCTGCAAGCTCACATCACTCTGAGAAGCACAAGGCCGAAGACACAAGCCTGAAGATGATGAATGAGACTTCATCGAAACGTCGCCTAGATATTTCCAACTCTACGCGGGAGAAAACCCGAAGAACCAAAGATCCATATATATATATATATATATATATATATATATATATATATATATATATTCGGAGAAAACCCGAAGAACCAAAGATCTATATATATATATATATATATATATATATATATATATATATATATATATATATATATATATATATATATATATATATATATATATATATATATATATATACAGAGAGAGAGAGAGAGAGAGAGAGAGAGGCGGAATAGAAATGATAGATAGATAATCAGAAATGATAGGTGCTAGATAGAGGATAGATAGATAGATAGATAGATAGATAGATAGATAGATAGATAGAGAAATATATAGAGGCAGAATAGAAATGATAGATAGATAAAGAGAGGGGGGGGCAGAATAGAAATGATAGATAGATAGATAGATAGATAGATAGATAGATAGATAGATAGATAGATAGATAGATAGATAGATAATAGAAATTGTAGATGATAGATAGATTGTGTGTGTGTGTGTGTGTGTGTGTGTGTGTGTGCAGAATAGAAATAATAGATAATAGAAATGATAGAAATGATAGATATATGATAGATTGATAATATAGAGACAGAATAGAAATGTTAGATAGATGATAAAGATGAGAGAGAGAATATTAAAAAAAAATCAATGAACAGTTTTTAAAAAGTTGACCCTTTTCAGTTTGAGGATGGTTTTGAAATGAAACCAGTTTGCACGCAGATGTGAACAAAACAAATTTTTTTTTTAATCATTCCTACATTCTAGGATGGTGCCTGCCTTTGAAACAACCAATGAAGCCCATGCAGCTAAGGAAGCATGAATGAAGCTCCATTCTGGGGAACGTCTCTGTTAAGCAACCTCCCTCGGATTCAGTAACACAGCAGAACAGAGCATTAAGGGCAGGGCAGAAAAAGGGTGTGCGATGCCTTTCAAAAGAATGGAAGCCTGCCAAAGAAAACCCAATCTGTAAGATGCTTTCCTTTCCTCTCCCACAGGGCCACCAGAAAAACAGGCGTTTGAGCTTGCCACCCAGTCATTCTCAAACAATTGGCACAGTCCATCAGGTAGCCAGCAACTGTACAAACTGAATTTGGAACATGTTTTCGGCACTGAGATCTAGAAAGCCTTAGGATTTCTTAAATATAATTTTTTAGAAATGCAAATAATAAGAATGCCAACAAATGTTCTTCAGATATATATTTTTTCTTGAATGTCATTTGTGGTTTGTGCTGTTCAGACAGTTATAGTTAATGGGATTTGGGATAGTTAGTTAGGAATTGAGAGCTGTCCCCTTAAGGGAATGCATCATGGTAAATGTAGTTAAGATATCCTGGGAAATATAGTACATGTCATGTGGCCACATCTGTAACCCTGATTGGTCACTGAATTGACCCTTGGTGGGTCGGGAGAGGTTTCTTCACTCTTGCCTGAACACACAGCCTCGTGGTAGCAGCTCTACCCCCTGCCTCTATGACTATGGGATGAAATATGGGATAGAAAGATTACTATCTTTTACACTACGATTTCAACGGTGCATCTCAACATAACTGTGAGTTACCTTGAGGATACCTAATATAATCCAACAAAAGAAACTTTGTATGGAAGAATTTGTAGAGTGATCTATCTGTCTTTATGTTCAGCAAGTGAACCAAAAGACAGAATAGTAAATGATAGTAATCTTTCTATCCCATATTTCATCTCATAGTTGATTTTTTACCCTGTCCAAAAACTACATTCCCTTCGTTGGAGGCCATGTGATATCAGTTTAAGACCTGTTTTATTTTTCCAGACATTTGGAAGAAAACATGTTTCTGTGAATGTTGCTTTTTTTCACTTTACCATTAAACCCTTCTGCTCCGTTTATTGTCACAGTTTAATAACTGTGGCTCCTGATTTTATTTCCTTATTGTTCTATGTTTGAAAACATTTGCATGCATGTATGACTGCACAGGCAATATTTGAATCCATGATATGCTTCCCAGAGCTAATATCCAACTCTGAATATTAGATGAACTAGAAGTGCATTGAATCAGAGGTGGTATTCCACAGGTTCTGACCAGTCCTGGAGAACAGGTAGCGGAAATTCTGAGTAGTTCAGAGAACTGGCAAACACCACCTCTGACTGGCCCTGCCCCCACCTATTCTCTGCCTCCCGAGTCCCAGCTGATCGGCTGGGTCTTCTTTGATTGCCCCACAGAAGAGAATGGAGCTGGAAAGCAGGTTAGTGGGTTGGGGAGGGAATAGGGATTTTGCAGTATCCTTCCCCCTGCAATGCCACCAAGCCACACCACATCCACCCAGCCATGCCACGCCCACCAAGCCACGCCCACAGAACCAGTAGTAAAAAATTTTGAATCCCACCACTGCAATGAATGCATAATTTTTTCTGTTGGTCTTGTCCCCTGATACACCTTTTAATGCAGTGTTTCTGAACCTTGGCAACTTTAAAACGCCTGAACTACAATTCCTAGACTTCCCCAGCCAGCATTGGATGATTGGAGAATTCTGGAAATTGAAGTGGACAACATCTTAAAGTTGCCAAGGTTCACATTAGTGGTGTAACCTACTACAGACTCACCGCAATTTAACTTTCCATTCCAGGCATTTTTAAACTCTTTTCCCACAATCTGTGGAAATTTGAAACCAATTCTCTCTCTTAAGTGTTCCATATACTAAATACACAGCCTTCAAAGAGAGATGTCATTGTAAAACTCCTACTTACCTTACCAGAAATTACTAACCAAGCCTGTTTCCCGTTACACACAGAGCAAGGTTTTCAGAAAAGGTTCATCCCCACTGAGAAAGAACTGTAGGCCTGGAGGACTGCAGAAGGCTCACCATTTCGAAAGCTGGATTTTCAAGAAGAATGATGTGGGTGCAAAGGAGAGGGAAGGGGAGGGAGGGGAGAAGAGAGGAGAGGAGAGGAGGAGAAGAAGAGGAGAGGAGGAGAAGAGAAGAGGAGAGGAGGAGAGGGGAGGGAAAGGAAAGGAAGAAGACATGAAGGGAAGGGAAGGAAAGGAGAAAGGAAAGAAAAGGAAAGGAAAGGAAAGGAAAGGAAAGGAAAGGAAAGGAAAGGAAAGGAAAGGAAAGGAAAGGAAAGGAAGAAGATATGATGGGAAGGGAAGTAAAGGAAGAAGATATGAAGGGAAGGATGAAGGGAAGGGAAGGAAGAAGATATGAAGGAAAGGAAAGGAAAGGAAAGGAAAGGAAAGGAAAGGAAGAAGATATGAACGGAAGGGAAGGATGAAGGGAAGGGAAATAAAGGAAGAAGATATGAAGGGAAGGGAAGGGAAGAAAAAACCCTCCATATGAAAACTGGAAAACCATTGCTAGAGTAAAAGTGCAGAGTGATTGTATCTAACATGATCCATTCCACATTGTTTCTGATCCGTACATTGTTCCTAGTTGCACCTGATCAATTGCTGACTCAGCTCAGTACAAACAGCTGGGTTAGGTTCTTCTGTGCAGCTAACAGGAATGGCAAAATTGACTGCTTCAGTTAGAGAAAAGAACATATCCAGCTTTGTTTCTCATTGAAAATTGCTTCTGGACTTTGTGCTGGAGACTGGGGGGGGAGGGGGCAGGGGAGGGCAGGGGGGGGAAATGAGCCTTTGATGCTGAGTTTTGCTGATTAACACAGTTCATTGTTATAGAAATGGCTCGTAGTTGTTAAGGTTAATAAAGTAGAGAGTTGCAGCTGAGGTTTTATTCTGGGCTTTATTGCCCTGAGAAAAATGGGAAGCTGATGCTTTTCTTCTTTTCTTTTCTGCTGTATCCACCTCTCTCTTCCCCCTCTTTTCCACCTTCCTCATTTTCCTATCATCTTTATTTTATATTATGATGGTTTTAAATAAAATCCTTAATAGCAAAACAAAAACAAAAAAAAACCCCAACCTGGCTCTGTCAACTGGCCTGGGGAATCTGAAAATGATACCCAATGCTGGGTGTGTTTGGTGGCTTGAAGGCACTCTCTCTTAATTTGTATATTTATTATAAGGATTGTTATGGTTTTAAGTTGGGAGGTAGATAAATTTGATAATAAATAAATAAATAAATAAATAAATAATAGCACACATAGGTAGTATACGCCTGCCTATTGTTCTGACTTAGGCTTCTCCCAACAGCATGAAACCGAGTCCTCATTCTGATAAACCCCTTTTATTTGATTTACAATGAATTTCCCCTCCATCAAAGTCTTTCAAGATAGTTCTCAATTACAGACCTTTATCAGGCTGGGAGAGTAGCCAGGCTGATATCTTTCAGAACATTTACAATACCTGGCAAGCGTGCCAGAATGAACTAATTGTCTCCTGCAAAGCCCACTCCCCTTTTGCTGCTCTTTATTCCCTATGGGAGGGGCCATTCACGGTCCACCGGTGGCTTTACTCCCAAGTCAGCCTTTGTTCCTCAGCTGGTTCCCTTCATCTTGCAACTGTGTGCATGCACACATTGGGAACAGGCTCCAGATGTTCTTCTGCCTCACTGATCTCCAACTCTGAAGGCTGCTGATAACTGTGGGATGGCCCTGGCCCCAGCTCTGCCTCCAACACAGAGCCCTCATCAGAGCCTTCCCCAGACTCCAGGACTGGCCCATGTTCCTCCCCAACCTCCTCACTGGCCGAATCTGCCGCCAGCTCTGCTGACCACTGTCGCACCACAACACCTACTTGAATAGAGACAAACATCAACAGATGGATAGTATCAAGACCACATGAATGGATAGTGCCACTTTATAAGACCACACTTGGAATGCTGGATCCAGTTCCGGTCACCATGATGCAATCAATCAATCAATATGTGTGTGTGTGTGTGTGTGTATAAATGTTGAGACCCTAGAAAGAGCGCAGAAAAGATAAAAGAAGACAATAAGGCCTCTGGAGGTTAAAACACAGGATGCATGTTTGCAGGAACTGGGTAGCTCTAATCTAACAAAGAGAAGGACTAGAGGTGACATGATGAATGGCTTCCAGTATTTGAGGGGCTGTCATAGAGAGGAGGGGGTTGACCTATTCTCCAAACCTGGGGTCAAGGCAAAAGAGAGAGAGAGAGATCCAACCTAAAAGTAAGGAGAAATTTCTTGACAGAATGATCCATCAGTGAAACGGCTTGCCTCCAGAAGTTTTAGGCACTCCACCACTGGAAGTTTCCCTGAAGAAATCGGATAGCCGTTCATCTGGAATGGTATACAGGTCTCCTGCTTGAGCAGAGGGCTGGATTAGATGACCTCCAAGGTCCCTTCCAGCTTTGTTATTCTATCCCTTCTAAGCATGCTGGAAAAAATCAGCACAATGCAGCTGAAGCGTGAAAGCCAACAAGTCCCAACAATTCAGCCTTAGAACTGGAAGCCCCAGAAAAAAAAAAAAAATCTCCGCTCTCTTACTTTATCTTGCATTTTTTTTCTTTAGTCTGTTCCACTTTAGGCTTGCCCTGTCCTGTTTCACTCCCCCACCTGGTCTCCTCCCTTGTTCAATCTTGAAGCCAAATTTGTTTTTCTTTGCAAATGATGCAATTCATTGATTTCCAACAACGCCTCTTTAAAAACTCCGGAGAACAACATTAGGAAATGTTTAAATTAAGCCCAGTTGATGCAGCAGGGTTAAGGACGCTGAATTTCTCCACTCAGCTTCCTTCTGTGGTTTGCGTCGGCCTGTGGCTACTGCTCCATCGAAACTGGGGGGGGGGTGTTTGGGTGGGAACAGATAGGAGTTATTGATTTTTTGGGGAGCGGGTGTTGAAAGAAATATCCTTCTGGGTTCAGTTCCAAGTGGGGAAAAAGACACTGGAAACATGGAGGCTGCTTGGAAAGTTTAACGGTGTACATGGCCTGGAGCTCCAGAGTGAGAAGGAAAGATAATCACATGCTTCAAGGTGAGAAGAGAAGGGAAGAAGGGCTGACCAAGATGCTCAGAGAGCCTTATATAACCTCTGTTGGGCCCCACCTTAGTGTTTCCTGTTCCTGTGCAAGAAATGAATCCCATTGGCTGTCAGACTCCCAGGGGCGGGGGTCTTAACTTTGTAGGCTTGGTCTGGACCACATGGCTTCACCTGAGTGCAATTGCTAATGCAATCTTCCCAGAACATGTGGTGAGATGGGTCATCCTATCATTTCCTGAGGGCCATCTTTAATCCCATCACCCTGGAGCTGAAGTGAGGGCAGGGAACTGCAGGAAGCTGCTTTGTCTTTAAAACATGTTTCTCCTTTTCTCATCCAGGGAGATATAATATTCTGCCTTTTAAATATTTCCTAGGCTATTTCAATTTTTCTAGGAGAGGGGTGGGTGCTAACTTCCTACAGGGGTTCTGAGCAAAATGGGTGCCAAAAAAAGAACAGATCACATTTATCTGTCTCCTCTTGAAAGAAAAGTTGATTCTTAAGAAATGAACGACATGTCTACAGCAGGGTTTTTCAACCCTGGCTGCTTTAAGATATGTGGACATCAACTCCCAGAATTCCCCTGCCAGCTTGTACCTGAGAGCTGACTGGGTATTCTGGGAATTGAAGTCCACCCATCTTAAAGTTGCCAAGATTGAAAAACACCAGTATAATGGCGTAACAGATGAAAACTTGGGCAGAATTTCAAGATTTTGTTAGTATACTGTAAAAACAATGAAGTATCATCCCATAATCTCTAGAGTGCGCGTTTTATGACTTGACCTATCTCAAATGATGGACAATTGCCTTCATTCCTTTCATCTTCTTTGAAAGCTTTGAAAGTCAACTGACATATTTTATTTTTAATCCAAGCAGAGGGCAACCAAAATAAATGTGAATATTATTCTTTAATGCTGGCTGGGGAATTCTAGGATTTGAAGCCCACATCTCTTTAAAGCTGCTATGGTTGAGAAACACTGCTCTAGAGTTCCTAATTTTAGGGTCCTTTTTAACCACAAAATGCTTCACCTGTCCAACAATGCTGGGACTGTGTACCTGGCTTTTTTTGTTTCGCTCTTCGTTGACTTGTTCAAAGGGAGATGCCAAATGACATCAAAGCTTGGGAGAATTTAGTCTACAAGGGAGGCGACCAATGCATTTCCCATTTTTTTCTAAATATAGTGCCTCCTGTCCAGTTGCAAAGCATCACTGATTCAACTTCGTGTAGTGTACTGCAACTGCATTCTATCCAATTATAGAATCAGGACTCCTCTAAGAAACCAGCAGAACATTTAACAAATTAATTCTGAAGTCCATGGGAGCAGATTTTACCTGCACTTCATGAACAGAATGATTTGTGACTTTCTAAGAGCCCATAACTGTAACATTGTTAGTTCTCCAGCTTTGTAAAATTGCAGCGAACTCTGATAAATATAAGACAAACCATTCACTCACTCACACAATCTTATTTGGTCATAATCTAGCAGATAAAACCATTCACTCACCTACTTGTCAGTCTGTTCTCCAGATTGCAATTGTCTTTATTTATACAATGTGCCTAGGTTTACTACGTGGGGGTTTTCCCCACTTATAAATATTCCCTTTTTGGAGTAAGACAATACAATCAGCCTCAAAACATGGTTAAATATAGTATATACTCTACTCTACTCTACTCTACTCTACTCTACTCTACTCTACTCTACTCTATCCTACCCTACCCTACCCTACTCTACCCTATTTATTCTAGTCTAATCTAGTGAAGCAGTGGCTCAGTGGCTAAGATGCTGAGTTTGTTGATCAGAAGGTCAGCAGTTTGGTGGTTCGAACCCCTAGTGCCACGTAACGGAGTGAGCTCCCATTCCTTGTCCCAGCTTCTGCCAACCTAGCAGTTCGAAAGCATGTAAAAAATGCAACTAGAAAAATAGAGACCACCTCGGTGGGAAGGTAACAGCGTTCTGTGTGCCTTTGGTGTTTAATCCTGACAGCCACATGACCATGGAGACATCTTCGGACAGAGCTGGCTCTTTGGCTTTGTAAAAGAGATGAGCACTGCCCCCTAGAATTGGAAACAACTAGCACGTATGTGCGAGGGGAACCTTTACCTTTAGTCTAGTCTAGTCTATTTCATATTCTGTTCTGTTCTCTTCTACTCTATTTCATATTTTACTTTGTTCTACTCTACTCATGACAGGGTAGTCGTGAAGGTTCTGGCCTAGAAACCAGGAGTTGGTGAGTTCTAGTCTCACTATCTCTCAGCCCAACCTACCTCACAGGTTTGTTTATTGTGAAGAACATAGGAGGAGAAAGGTGTATTAGATACGTTTTGTCGCTTTGAATTATTTGTAAGAATAATAAAGGTAGATCACAAACAAAGAAATCTTGACAATGCACTTGGTTCTGATCTAAATGCCATTGGTTTCCTCATCTGGTCTACCTTAGCCCTCCTTATACAAAACATGTCCAGGACTCTCTCGACTGCCTCAGGGTGAGTTCCAAATCCACACATCAGAACTGGGTCTAAAATAAAATGTCTTTTCTTCCTCCAAAGAGCCCAGGCAGGAATGTTCTTAGAATGCCTTTCCTTTTGGCAGCACAGCCTGTGGGCAAACATCAGTAAACAATTTCCAGAGGGAAATCCTGGGTTGGTTGGCATCAGTCATAAGATGGGAAAGGCTGTTAAAGTGGGAAAAAAGGCTGTTAAAGTGGCTTGGGACCTGGGTACTTACGGGACCGCCTACTGCCACCGTCTGCCTCCCGTCGACCAGTGCGCTCCCACAGGGCTGGCCTCCTCGGGGTGCTGCCGGCTGGATGGCTGGTGACCCCGAGGGTTCGGGCCTTCTCTTTGGGAGCACCCTCCCTCTGGAACAAATTACCCCCGGAGATGAGGACCATCCCCGATCTATTGACTTTCCGGCGCGCACTAAAAACCCACCTATTCCATCAAGCCGGTCTGGCCTAAAGTTACGTGTAGGGTTTTAAATTTGATTTTAAATGGTTTTAGCTTTCTTAATCTCCTAATCTTTTAATCTTTTGATAATGGCCAACTTATTTAATTCTTTTAACTCATTTTAATTATTGTATGTGTATTTATATGTATATTTTATCTGGCTGTACACCGCCCCGAGTCCCTCTGGGAAAGGGGGCGGTATACAAATTTAAATAAAGTAAAGTAAACACTGGCCAGCTGAGCGGAACAGGATATTTTTAATTTCCTAACAAGGGTGGAGAAGGCTTTATAGGCCATTCCATGTATATAGTTTTATACATATTTATAATGCACTTGTACACACACAGCCAAGTGTGATATTTGTACATATTTATACATATTTTGTACAGTCATTGGGGTGACTATCAATTATCACTTGATAATTGTCATGAGGCTGGCTCATGTTGCACTTGTGCGATAAATCCCAAAGTCGCACCTTGCCCTGCAGTTTATTATTCCAAAACTAAACCATAACAAAGAAAGTATTTCTTTCTTTGTTCCGTACGTGCCTTTATTTGTCCTTCCTAATTAACCTCCTGCGACTTTGTCATTCCTATTTTTAATTCAAGGAATCCTCTTTATATGCATTTAAAGCCTATTCCAGTTTGAGTCCTTGCTAGCAAATGAAAACTTTCCTAAGAATTCCCACGCCCTTCAAAAACAAGGAATAGATTTACAGCCTTCTGTGCTTGAAGCATCTTTTCCCCAAAGATCTTTATGTTTTGATCATTATCAAATACATTGACGAGGTTCATCTGTGATATTTCTACAGCTCCATTTCACATGGTTTATATCAGGGGGTCAGCAACCCGTGGCTCTGGAGCCGTATGTGGCTCTTTCATCCCTCTGCTGTGGTTCCCTATTACCAGTCAGCTCCACAATTGATAGGGCTTTCAGTTAGGACATGTAGAGGAAAAAGGACTCTATGGTGGGGAAACTGGACTTCCGGTTGGCAGAGGGGAAAAAAAGGACACTGCGCTAGGAGGAGACTCTATGGTGGGGAAACTGGACTTCTGGTTGGCAGAGAGGGGGAAAAGGATACTGCACTAGGAGGAGACTCTATGGTGGGGGAATTGGACTTCCAATCAGCTCCAGAATTGAACGGGGGGCTTCCAGTTAGGACCTTTGTGGTTCTTTGAGTGTTTAAGGCTGCCGACCCGTGGTTTACCTGACTTCAAGGTCAGCCACACTAGGAAATTATTATGATTTCCATAATAATGTTATGGTTTCCTACCTCTGAATATTAAAACCAATTTTTATTATAAGGTTATGGTAACAGAATCATGCAAGTCTGAATGTGCCTCCCTCCTCCCTCTCTTTATCTTCATGAGAATTGTCTGAGACACTTTTTCAAATTACATTTCTGTTCTGGACTCAGATTTCTTTTATCTGAACGTTGCCTTGGTTATCGTTCTTCTTCCTGTTCCTTTTTTTTTATATATATCTACCAGTGACGTTTAGCAACAAAAAAAATATTTCATGGGACTAAAACCTACAGAAGCATAAAGAATTAAGAAGAAGTTAGGAAAAGATAAAAGCAAATGAGACTCAGCAAAGGTTAAGAAAAGAAAAAAGAAAGAAAAAAATGTCTGAAGACATTTCTGATCTGCTTTGCAAAATTGTAATCATTACCACCTTCCCAAATTGCCTGTTGTGCTTCCATTCTTCCTTTTTAATCGATAAATTCTGAAATCATTCTGAAATTTTTGCCCATTTTCAGTAAAAAGCCCATAAAAGTTTTCCAGGCTTTTATGAAAGTGGTTATTGGTGTTCTCTGAACTCGGCTGTTTTCTTGCAGACATTTCATTGCCAAACTAGGTTAACAATACAAACATACACAATACACACGAGTGTATATATGTATATTAAAATATTTAAATATTCATCACAAATTAATGATCTTTCATAAAGCTATGACCTCCAAGAGAGTTTTTTAAAACTCTTGTTTATTTATCTGCATTCTACTCCTTTCTTCTGTTTTCATGTCGTCTCTTGCACTTATTTAAATATTTTTTTTCCAAAGCATCCAAATGCAAAGTGAGAGAGGCAGAGGGAGAAATGCATTTCTGAGTCATAATAAATATTAAGAAAAAAGAAATACACAACCATCAGATTGAAAACATAGAGAGGATTTATACAATGCATGCCGCTTTGCCAAAACAGGAGCAAGTGCTCAGAAGTTTACCTATTTATTTTATTTATTTACTGGACATTTATGGCCTTCCATCTCATGCAGTGATGGTGGCTCACAACAATCCATAAAAAATAAGGGTTTTTTTTTTAAAGCCCTTCTCCCCTACCTCCCATGTAGTAGGCCAGACTCCCAACTCCATCCCAATCTTTAACCCCAAACCATGGGGGAGAAGCCAGCTCTTCATGCCACTCAGAAGGCTAAAAAAAGGCAGATCCCATTTTACAGTAACTGTTTTGACCTCTTCCTTCCTATCATGCATGCAAAGAAAAGAAAAGGACAAAGAGGTTCCCCCTCCCAGGCTGGGGAAAACTTTTGCACATTTTAGAATATAGAATAATAGGGTTGCCGGGGATCTTGGAGTACACACAACACTTGGAGGCAAACCCATCCACTGGTAAAATGGATCTCACTGTCAGGAAATTTCTCCCTTATTTCTAGCTTGCTTCTCTCCTTAGTCTCCATCCATGGTTTCTTGCCTTGGCTTCTGATGCTTTGGAAAAGATAATAACAATAATAACAACAACAACAACAACAACAACAACCCCGGATATCACAATTGTGGAGAAGAAAAAAGTGTGGATCGTCGACATTGCCATACCTGGTGACAGCAGAATCAACGAGAAACAACTTGAAAAAGTCACCAGATATCAGGGCTTGAGAATCGAACTGCAGAGACTCTGGCATAAACCAGTGCAGGTGGTTCCAGTGGTAATTGGCATACTGGGTGCTGCTGTGCCTAAAGACCTAAGCAAGCACTCAAAAACAATTGGCGCTGACAAGATCACCATTGGTCAGCTGCAGAAGGTCACCTTACTGGGATCTGCTCGCATAATCTGCCGATACATCACGCAGTCCTAAACGCTTGGGGAGTGTTCGACTAGTGATTTGTGATACGAAACCCAGCATGGTTATCTCCTTTGCTGTGTATATTGTCATTTTTATGAATAACAACAACAACAACAATAATAATAATAATAAACCAATGAGAAGATAATAACCACATTTTAATGAGCAACATTAAAATGCAGGTGGAAGAAGAGGAAGATTTTCACCCCTCAGAATTAATCGTAGGCTTGGAAGGGATCTTGGAAGTCTTCTAGCGGCTCATTCCCTTCTCAAGAAAGAGACCCCATACTTGTGGTGGCGAACCTATGGTACTGCTGGCACGCGAGCACTTGCCCAGAAAAGATCTATTGCGCATGCGCACACGCCACCCACCCAACAGCTGATCATCGGGTATCTGGCGCGTATGTGCGGGGGCAGGGCAGTGTGCAGGACACAACCGTGCATGCACAGAAGCACGCGGCACATGGGGGGTCGTGTGTGTGCATGCGCAGAAGTGTGGGTCATGTGAGTCACGCGGGTTGCCCGTGGATGCGCAATTATCGGCACGGGAGCCCAAAAAGGTTAGCCAGTACTGCCCTAAACCATTCCGGACAAATGGGTTGTCCAGTCTCTTCTTGAAAACCTCCAGTGATGGAGCACCCACAAGTTCCGGAGGCCGTTCCACTGATTAATTGTTCTCACGGTCAGGAAATTTTGTTTTTAATCACTTTTTTATTTGTATTTTTAAACTGTGATGAGTTTAATCTTTACAGCCTTTGCTACAGGTTTCTTACTGGCCTTAGGCACATTAGCCAGCAAAGAAGCCTTCGGGCGCCTACCCCTAATCCAGCTCCATGTCAGAGCATCAGGCGTCCTTATCTTGCTGAAAAGCCCTCGATGGCATGCGTTTAGTTGCACCCCGCGTTGGAATTTTAGCGGGATGAAAGGTGACATGTAAATAATGTATATGAATTGTTGCAAAGCAGAAGATGTACTTATTTATATTTATTTAGAAAATTTATATTGCTACCTACCCGCACACGACGTGTCTTTCATTATATAGTATTTTTTTATTATATATGTAATAAAAGAATAACCCACTACCTCCTTCACCCCGGTGACAATATATATTCATACCAGCCATTTAAGGGGCTCCATCCTGCACTGGGTTCCCCAGGCCCGTTGGCAGAATCAGATCTTCAGTGCCTTGTGGAAGAGAATTAGAGTGGGGGCCATTCTAATCTCTGGGGGGATGATGTTCCAGAGAGAGGGAGCCACCACAGAGAAGTCCCTTCTTCTGGGTCCCACCAGGTGTATCTCCTTAGGGCAGTGGTAGGGAACCTTGGCTCTTTTATCACTTATGGACTTCAACTCCCAGAATTCCTGAATGAGCTATAAAAAGTTCCCCATCCATGGCCTACTGGTTTTTCAGTTGTGAGGGAAATCAATTTTTGATTTGAATGGGATTGTTCAATATACAAATATCCTAATTTTTGACTTGAATGATCAATATTCTTTATATGTCCTACATTTGTATATTAAACAGTCCCTTTCAAGTCAAAAATTGATTTCCCTCACAACTGAAAAACCACTAGGCCAGGGATGGGGAAACTTTTATGGCTCACTCAGGAATTCTGGGAGTTGAAGTCCATCAGTGATAAAAGAGCCAAGGTTCCCTACCGCTGCCTTAGGGAATGGGCCCCGCAACATTCCGTGCCTCCCCACTCTGATGGATTGGGTCAGAGGTGGTATTCAGCAGCTTCTGACCAGTTCTGGAGAACTGGTAGTGGAAATTTTGAGTAGCTCAGAGAACTGGCCAACACCCTGCCCAGGAGAACGGAGCTGGAAAGCAGGTTAGTGGGATAGGGAGGTGTCAGGCTACAGAACCTTTTCCCATTCAATTAACAAGAATGAACTTCTGAAAACCAAACGTATCAAATGGAATCCTTTATTGAGACGAGACAATTCATGTAGGAGTTCAAAGCAGCGTCTAAGGTCTCTCAAGCATACAGGGATAGATAAGGGAGTTTAGAACCCCTCCCCTTATCTCGATGTGTATTTAGTGAAACAAAAGCCGGTATGTTAATTTTTCCCCACCCCTTCTGTAGAAAAGATCTTTTTCACAGTTTCCCAGGCATACCTAATTTCCCCCCACCCCCTTTTCAGATCGAACTTTTCCAGAGGTTCCCAGGATACATCTCACTGTGGAATTTTTATGGTCTTCTCATCTCCTGGCTGTGCCTCTCAGAGGTGATAGGTTCCGGCCATCTGGGTTTCATCTCTCCATTGTATCATGTGTGGGTTATACAAATTCGATATAAGATTAAATATATTCAGGTTACATCAAGAAAGGATTTCTTTATCAGTCTCCCCCCCACCCTTTTTCTTCCTCCACTGAAGAAATGACAGATATACAGATCTGACAGGAGGGAATGGAAATTTTGCAGTAACCCTCCCCTGCCATGCCTACCAAGTCATGCACACCAAGAACTGATAGTAAAAAAAATTGAATCCCACCACTGGGTTGGGTAGATGTGACTGGCAAGAGACGGTCCCTCAGATTACCTGGTCCCAAGCCATGAAGGGCTTTAAAGGTGACAAGCAGCACTTTGAATTGCACCCAGAAGCAAATCGGCAGCAACCAATGCAGCTCCTGCAGGAGAGGTGATACATTTGCACACCGGGGTCTGCACAAAACCAGGCAGGCTGCTGCATTTTGCACCAACTGGAACTTCTGGATGCTTATATATAGCTTTCACATAAAGGTAACCCTCAGCTTATAAACCTTTGATTAGCAGCTATTCAAAGTTAGCATGCCATTGAAGAAAGTGGCTTACGGTCAGTCCTCACATTTATGGCCATTGTAGCATCCCCAAGTCATAGGATCAAAACAATTGCTACTCCCAGGACTACATGAGAGTCATTTGTGCCTTTCCCAACAAGCAGTCAATGGGGAGGGGGGAGCTGGTTTCACTTAACAACAGTGTGATTCACTTAATGGACATGGCAAAATAGGCCATAAAATAGAACAGAACTCGTTTAATTGGCTGCCTTGTTTAGCAATGGAAGTTATGGTCTCAATTGCCATCATAAGTCAAGGACTACCTGTATCAACCAGAAGCATCTTTCTTGGAAAAGTAAAGTCGTTTCAAAAACAGGAGTAACGTTTTACCAGGAAATGAATCAGAACCAGGACTTATTATTATTATGATTGACTTATTGAGGAGTTATGTGACAATTCAATGCCGGTTTATATAATGAAAATGGGTAGAGTGTTTAATATAAAAATGTACTCAGCTATGAAAGCTGACTCAGGATAATCATGGCCCAATGCTAGGCGTAAGCAGCCAGATCTATAGGTGAAGAGTTCAATTAGCTACTTTATTGCTTGTGCCTGTTTTACAAGAACCTTCCCAGAGCCAAGGGATGAAGATATTGCTCTCTGGAAAATGTAAATAAAATAAAATTAGAAAGTTGGTATTTGGACCATGAAGAAACTCTGAAGATGGCCATTGTGTCCGTTCCATTCTTGATGATACTCCATGCATTGTTGTTGTTGTTTTTTTGATAAAGAGGTCTCGTGGGAGACCAATACTTTGTAGAAGAGCCCCAAATCCTAACACAAATACCTATGGCATGATGGCGAACGTATGGCACACATGCCACAGGTGGCACATTTGTGCAGCCATGCTAACCCCAGCCAAACTTACCTGCACTGTGCATGCATGCACCTTCCACTGATTTTCCGCCCATTTGAGGCAGTTTTTGCCCTCCTGAAGGTTCGAGGGAAGCCTCCACAGCCTCGGGAGGCGGAAAAACGGGCCTTCTGGAAATACCAGAAGTGGCAAAACAGGCCTGTTTTTCGGCCTCCTGTAGCTGCAGAGGCTTCCCTCGAGCCTCCGGGAGGGCAGAAAAAACGGCCTCAAACAGGCCAAAAATGAACTGGGAGGCGCATGCATGCACAGTGCAGGTAAGGAGGCAGGGCAGGATGTTGCGCATGCATGCGCAGAGGGAGTCGGGGTGGGGCACATTGCATTTTGGCCCACCACAACAAAAAGGTTCGCCATCACTGACCTATGGGAAACTAAAACTCCTTCCCAAGTCACAAGATATAGAAGCATGGAAAATCTTAACAGTTTCAGAGAATTATTATTATTATTATTATTATTATTATTATTATTATTATTATTATTATTATTATTATTATTATTATTATTATTATTATTATTATTATTATTATTATTATTTGCTATTCTCCAAAGCACCTGAAGGCAGGGCAAGAAAGAACAGATGGAAACCAATCAAGGAGAGAAGCAACCTAGAACTAAGGAGAAACTTCCAGATAAAGAGAACAATTAATCAGTTGAACCATCTACCACCAGAAGTTGTGGATCCTCCAACACTGGAGGTTTTCAACAAGAGATTTGTCTGAAATGATATATGGTTTCCTGCTTGTGCAGGAGGAGAAGACCTTCAAGGTCCCTTCCAACTCTGCAATTCTGTTCTGTTAAACCGGCAGTGTGCACCTACACCAGACTGGACAAAGTTTAATGGCATTCAAGGGGCTCATGCTTTCTTGTGCTGACATAAGGATTCCAAGCTAATTCCCTACTTGACTCCTCCCTCTAGTTCTGCCAATCTCTATCTGATGCCCATTCCCCCAGCATGTTGAAAATTTGCAAATTATGCGAAGAGGCATATGCACCTTGGTGGCATCTGCCATTCAATGCCTGCTTTTTATTTTGTCATAAAGGCACTCTCCCACCAACAAGTCATCCTTGCCTCCTTCCTTCTCATTCACAATTAGAAGGCGCATTGTATCAAATGTGGATTTAATGCAATGAGAATTGTGCTTTTTCCTCCAAACTATTTTTGTAATGCCCTAAAATTACTCTGATTGGGATAGAAGTAATTACATAGATTAATTTGACTTTGATATGCTTCATACATTCAGATATTATTATTATTTTCCACAGACAATTTTTTTTTTTGCATGGGACATGATGGCTGGATACTTCATGCCATTCTTATTACTAAGAATAAGAATACTCTTATTACTAAGAGACTAATCCATCAACACTGGAAAGACAAATTTACAGTCAAATTACTCAGTGGATTGATGTCACCTGTAATTTAGGAATGAGTGGCCTACAAATGTAGATTAGGTATGGATGATTGCCATGAAATATGCTCCTTCATTACTGATGTTGTATTTTTAATATACATATATACATATTGAAGAAGCTTTTTTATATGTACAGTAACTGTTGTTGTTTTGCTACATTTCTTTTTTTCTTTCTTTCTTTTTCCTCCCTCCCTCCCTCTCTTCTTTCCTTCCATTAAATAAAAGCATTTTTAATTAAGACATGTGAACGTGGCAATTCCTGTCGTTTTTCCTCTCTCAACGTTCTATCAGATAAGATGCTTATAAGATACAAAATATAGACAGTATTTCAGATTTAAGAAAACTTGGCATAGATCAAGATTTGGATCAACCTGTTATAATCTCTCTCTCTCTTTCTCTTTCTCTTCCTCTCTCTCTTTCTTTTTCTTTTTTTTAAAAAAGCCAAAATAAGATACATGAAACCAATGCCCATTTTGACCACTGCATAGGAATTGATCTGATGCCCAGAGTCATATTTTACATGAGATGGATGGCACATAAATGGGGGGAGGGAGGGAGGGAAAGAAGGGAGGGAGGAAGGAAGGAAGGAAGGAAGGAAGGAAGGAAGGAAGGAAGGAAGGAAGGAAGGAAGGAAGGAAGGAAGGAAGGAAGGAAGATGGAAGGCAGGCAGGCAGGGAGGGAGGGAGGGAAGGAAGGAGAAAGGAAATAAAAAAGGGAGAGAGGAAGGAAGAAAAGAAAGGGAGGAAGGCAGGGAGGAAGAAAAGGAGGGAAGGAGGAAGGAAATAGAAAAGGGAGGGAGGGAGGAAGAAAAAGAGAGGAAGGGAGGAGGGAAGGAAGGGAGGAAGGAAAGGAGGGAAGGAGGAAGGAAATAGAAAAGGAAGGAAGAGAGGGAGAAAAGGAGGGAAGGAGGAAGGAAATAGAAAGGGAAGGAAGAGAGGGAGAAAAGGAGGGAAGGAGGAAGGAAATAGAAAAGGAAGGGAGGGAGGGAGGGAGGAAGAAAAAGAGAGGAAGGGAGGATGGAAGGAAGGGAGGAAGAAAAGGAGGGAAGGAGGAAGGAAATAGAAAAGGAAGGAGGGAGGAAGGGAAGGAGGGAAGGAGGAAGGAAATTGAAAAGGAAGGAGGGAGGAAGGAAAGGAGGGAAGGAGGAAGGAAATAGAAAAGGAAGGGAGGAAGGAGGGCAGCCAACAAAGTTCAAGTCTGAATATTTCAAAATGTGCATTTAGATGTGTGTCTATGTATCCTGAATATCTGGTTTGAAGCAAACACACCTATTTATGGCCAGGCTTACAAAGTTGGACTTCCTTTTGGTCATGGTTTCATGTCATAACTTCAACTCCCTGGAACCTTCCCTTTTCAACCTCAGAAAAAAAGTCAAATATTGGTCATTTCCTGTCCTCAGGAGTGCTTTCCTTCTACAGTGGAGATGATGTGCATCGCTCCTCCGTCAAGGCTGGTGTTACACCCCATAAGTTGAGGAACACCCTCGCCAAACCAGTTTATTCAGGTGGAGCTTCGAAAGGTACACCTGCCAGTTTGTTGTGGAAAAGCGAAGATGGGAAACCAAATGCAGGCAGTCCTTGGCTTACGACCACAACCGAGCCCAGAATTTCAGTGGTTAAGTGAAACATTTGTTAAGGGAGCTTTGCCCTGTTTTATGACCTTTCCTGCCACCATTGTTAAGTGAATCACTCCAGTTGATCAGTTAGTAACCTGGTTGTTAAGTGAAGCATCTTGTGAATTTTGATCAGGTGATCACGGGGGATGCTGCAATGGTCGTAAGTGTGAAAAATGGTCCCAAGTCACACTTCTCAGGGCCATTGAAACTTTGAACGGTCACTAAAGGAACTGTTGTAAGTCGAGGACTACTTGTCTTGCAGAGATCTCTGTCAGAAAGCAGATAAAGTCACCAGGAATCAGACAACATAGAAGTGCAAATAAATTATGGTTCACTATAGGCTGACAGAGGTTTATGCTGTATTTGGCATTTTTGTCCTCCTATCATGTTCTTCCCAAGGGGCAACTTAATAGATAATCAGAGTTGGAAGGGACCTTATAGGTCATCTAGTCCACCCCAACCGCCACCTAAGCAGGAGACCCTACACCATTTCTGACAAATGGGAGCCCAGTCTCTTCTTGAAAGCTTCCAGTGATGAAGCTCCCACAATTTCTGAAGGCAACTTCTGTTCCATCAGTTGATTGTTCTCATTGTCAAGACAATTTCTCCTTATTTCCAGGTTGAATCTCTCCTTGATCAGTTCCCATTCATTATTCTTTGTCAGGCCTTCAGGTGAGACTCTAGAAAAAGACAGAGAAGAGCAATCAGGATAATTAGCAGACTGGAGACTAAAACATACGATGAACGCTTGCAGGAACTGGCTGGCCTAGGGAAGAGAAGGACCAGGGGAGACAGGATAGTAATCTTCCAATAATTGAGGGGCTGCCACAGAGAGGAGGAAGAGGTCAAGCTATTTTCCAAGGCACCTGAAGGCCAGACAAGGAATAATGGATGGAAACTGAACAAGGAGAGATTCAACCTGGAAATAAGGAGAAACTTTCTGAGTGACAACAATCAACCAATGGAACAGAAGTTGCCTTCAGAAGTTGTGGGAGCTTCATCACTTGAGACTTTCAAGAAGAGACTGGAGTGCCATTTGTCAGAAATGGTGTAGGGTCTCCCACTTGGGCGGGGGGTTGGACTAGATGACCTACAAGATCCCTTCCAACTCTGATTATCTGTTAAATTGAGGGTGCTTTTAAAAATAGCTTGACCCCTTCCTCTCTGTGGCAGCCCTTCAAATATTGGAAGACTGCTCTTATGTCTCCCCTGGTCCTTCTCTTCACTAGTCTAGCTATGCCCAGTTCCTGCAACCATTCTTCATATGTTTTAGCCTCCAGTCCCCTAATCATCCTGGTTGCTCTTCTCTGCACTCTTTCTAGAGTCTCAACATCTTTTTTATAATGTAGTGACCAAAACTGGATGCAGTATTCTAAGTGTGGTCTTACTAAGGATTTATAGAATGGTATTAGCACCTCCCTTGATCTTGATTGTGATTTGTGCCTGCGAGAGGCAGATATTTGTTGGTCTCTGAACTTTGAATGTTTGCTAAATGAATTGATGTAGGTTGAGGACTACTATGGTACCTGTACGACAAAGGCCAGAATTCCGCATGGCACTATAAATGTTGTGGTATGTTAAGAGTTGGGTTGTGTGCATTGTTGGATCCACCACTCGATTTTGCAATACGTGGCCAAGCCAGCTATTTGTGGTTTCTTCACAAATCATGAGTCAACCACAAAGCTCATAGCAAAGCCACCAACCTGTCAGTTTTGTTTCTTGTTTAACATAGCACAGTGGAATAAAATGTAGTTCTCGGGTGTACAAAAAAACCTGATTGTTTTAGAAAAAAAAGTAAATGAGAAACCTGAAAAAAAGGTAAATCTGAAAGAGATCCATAAAGATTTTTTTAAAAAAAAATACTTATGTTTGCTTCACAAAAGAAAATGCAAAGCAAAATCACGAAAAACCCCTATGCTAATAAAAAAAAATATTTCAAATCAGCATGGATATGTGAATTTATTTGAAAAAAGACAATTCAAGGATGGTACTTTTCACTTGAATTTGAAAGACTGTGCATTGTAGACATCCTTTGAAGAACCCAAATAAAAGAGAAAAGTTTTAGAAACTTTAGTAAATCCAAAGGACAGCCTTCTGAAAGAAAGGAATGTCTTTTATAAAGAAGGAAGTTGGTAACTATTGACACCAAAAGGAGAAAGGTAAAAAGATCCAACCAAGGATCCATTTCCTGACAGCAAGAACAATGAATTAATGGAATAGTTTGTCTCCTGGAATTGTGGGTGCTCCATTGCTGGAGGTTTTCAAGAAGAGACTGGAGAACCGCTTGACCAAGGTGGTATAAAGTCTCCTGCCTTGAGCTGGACTAGAAGACCTCAAGGATCCCTTCCAGCCCTATGGTTCTATGTTCCACCACCAGAAACAAAGCAACCAGTAAAATTGGCATTCTCTTGACAGCCATTTGTCTGAAGTGGTACAGGGTCTCCTGCTTGGGTAGGGGGTCTGGATTAGAAGACCCCCGGGCTCCCTTCCAACTCGGGTACCCTATTAACTCCAAAGTGACAAGGCTCCAAACTTTGCCAGAAGTTGTGGATTAAGTTGCCAACAGATCAGGAGGAAAAGGGAAACGAACGCGCGTGTTTTCGCTTCTCGGAGTTAGGGGAAGGGTGGAAGTGGGGGCAGAGTTCTCTCTCCCCCCGCTCCTCAAAGTTGGCTCTTGACCCTCCCTCCGCCTGCCCTCTTCTGCCCACGTGCCTGGGTGGCACCGCTGGCCGTGGGAAGCCCCGGCAGGAGCTGGCGATGCCTTAGCAACGAGCGCCAGAGCTGCTTTTTTCCCCGCGGTGCGCAGGCAAAGGCGAGCCAAGCGCCCGTCCCCGCCGAGACGGGGAAACTAGGTAAGCGCCACCTCTTCTGGGTGGGACCTCCAGGCGGCTTGGCCTGGGCGCAGCGCACCTCAGCTGCTCGCGCAGTGCCAGGCAAGGAGCTCTCTTTGCGCGCCCGCTGCACCGCGCCTCCCGTCGCCCGGCCGGACTTGGCCGCAAGCCGAGCCGCCGCCCCCCCTTTTTTCCCTCCAACCCGGGCCGGGTTCGCTCCTCGGGCAACCCAAGAACCGGGCAACCACCTCGCACACAGGACCTAGCCCCGCCGGCCCCGCGTTTGCCACTGGCACTGCAGCTGCTCGGGTCGTTTGCGGAGAAGCGCCATGCATTCCCTTTTCAAGAAAAGGAACCGAGGCAAATACAGCCCCACGGTGCAAAAGAAGAGGTATGGGGGGGGGGTTTATCTTTCTCTGAGTGGGTGGATGGGGGAGTAGGTAGGTTTGTGAGGGGTGGGAGATGCGCGGAGCCCTGCGGGCTTTGGGGTCTCTGCTTGCTTCGGAGATCATCGGAAGGACGCTTTCCAAAATCTTTCCGCCTTGGAGCTAACGGAACGGGAGCAAGCTGGGGGTGGGGGTGGGGGGGGAAGAGACGCTTCCCCTCCCCAATTTTCTTTCTCCTACTTTTAAACGAGGCGAAGTTGGAATCAAACTTCAAACGACTTTCTCCCGTGCTCTAAGAAACGTCTCGTCTGCGGGCAGTTCTGCCTAATGGGACAAAGCGAAGGAATGATAAGCAAAAAACCTCTCTGCACATGCTCTATCAGGCTCGGTTTGCTATTGCTCTTCGTGCTCTCCGGTTACAGGAGCGTTTTCTGGCCCTGGATCTGTGGTTTTGATTTCGGGCATTTCGAAAAAGGACATTTTTTGGCCAGGGACTAAATGCAAACTCTCCTCTTGTCTGGTTTAACTGTGTTAAAGGCTTGGCATGTGCAAATGTGGGACCGAGCCAGTTAAAGAAGAAGGATTGGCTTATATTGTGTTGAAATGACCTCCAGATCCTATCTGTTGGTTGATTCTGGTGACCATCTTTCATGTCACTGACATAAAAACAACTGGATTTGCTAGACGTTTTTGGTGGTTGTGTTGTCTGAACGGAGCCATTGTCAGGTGTAAAGCAGGATTTCTGACTTCAAGGGCCACGTGAACCCAGCCAGTTAGGCTTATCAGTAAACTACAGTTAAACCAACCACGGTTTAACCCACCAATCTGTTGCATCCATAGTATATTTCTGGGTGTTTGGCTATGGTTGTTTGTGGCTTACTGCTGTAGGTGAAACCTATCAATGGTGCCTGACTCAAGAAACAATGATTAAGCAAACCGAAAGGAGTGAATCTAGACTATATCTGCTCAAGGTTTATTTTGATGGCTGTTTGGGATGTTCCTGAACTGAGCCCTTGACCCTAAAATTTCACTCCTTAGAAAACTTAGAGCAGCATGAGTTTGGAGGGGTTTATGTAGAAGTGGATTCTCCTATGGTCTCTGGAACAGCCACCTAAGAGAAACGAGCATCAGATTTCAAGCTTTAACTTTCCTCTGCAACATAGTTCTTTCTGCACTTGGCACATTCCAGAATTTAATCTCTCTGGGTGTGGTTCCATCACCCTCCCTCCCTCCTTCTCATCCTCTTCTCTCTGTTTTGGCATTCGCTCCGATATTTTCCGGGGGTTTATCCTTCTCCAGCTGAAGAATGTGCCTTGATATGCCTGTCAACTCATAAAACATGATTTAATTAGGGTGGTTGCTAGAATCCTGACAGCGCCCTCATGAAAAGAACAGCAGCCCATCTTGACATGGAAAACTGGGGTGGGATCCATGAGGTGCCTTCCCCCCTACCCAAAAAAAATCAGGCTATTGATCTGCCCCTTCTTCCCTGATGCTGCTGGCTAGGGATGACGGGCGTTGACCTTCAGAGCATCGGAGGCCGCCAGTTGATGCAGAGGGATTTCTGTTTCCTGCATTTAAATTTGGAGAGCCAGGTGTTTCCAAAACAAGGATTAAGAAAGCGGGACCTGGGTGGACAGGCTCACCACCACGGTATGAGGAAGGTGACATTTTTATCAAGGTCTTTTCTTACACAAACTAGCCAGGATGAACTCCTAATGTGTTTGTCTCAAAGGTGCTTTTTTTCAAGAGGCAACTGGTGTTTCTTTGAAGACATTTTGCTTCTCATGCAAGAAGCTTCTTCAGCTCTGAAGAAAAACCAGAAAGTCCAGTTGCCTCTTGAAAAAAAAGCACCTTTGGGACATCAATGACTGGGATGGCTGAGAATCTCCATAGATTCCTAGCCTGTTTGCTGAGGCCCATCCTCAGTTTTGGAAGAGAGCAACAGGTGATGATGCCTAGATGATGCTGAAGACAGGAGGCTTCGCTGTTGGCTAGGCTGCCCAAGGCTGGTGGGAAATGGATTCAGCAAAATCTAGGTTCCTGTTGCAAATCCTCCTGAAAATCAAGATATTAGCTACTCCTGCATGGGCAATCCCATCACCAGCTCTATGCAGAAAGAAGAGAGTCCTATCAGTCGGGTAATGAAATTCTCTGGCCTTGGTAATTTATGTACCATTATAAGACAATACATGTGGCTCAAGGTTGATCTGTGGGGTCCTTAATTAAGCGTAGAGAGCACCAAGGAACCCATGGAATGGATATTTGCAAAGTTGGGCCGAGCATGGATTGATGGACATTTCATCCATATCTTCTAAAAACAGGGATCCACCTGATCCTTGCCTCTTAAAGAAAAGAGAGTTAGAAAGAAGATCATCCAGAAGGAAGTGTCCTCAAGTATGCCTTGTTAAGACGGAGCTCAAGAAGAAACATATTCCATTTCCTAGATTTTGTACGCAAGACCTTTTCCCTTGCAATCCATCCAACTAAGAAATCTTTCTAAGAAAATACTTTCTTAATCATGTTTAGGGCAGTGTTTCTTAACCTGGACACCTTGAAGCTGAGTGGAATTCAACTCCCAGAATTCCCCAGCCTGCAATGCTGGGTAGGGAATTCTGGAAGTTGAAGTCCACCCAGCTTCAAGTTGCTCAGGTTGAGAAACCCTGGTTTAAAGAGTTGACAAGTTGCTTATGAAGCACAACCTGTACACTTGTCTTTTTTTTTTTTTGCACCCTAAGCCAATGCTTTGCCTTTTCTTGCATTTCTCTACTAAATTGCAGAATGGGGTGTGTTCAGAAGGAAATAAGAAAGAACGATCTGCAGCAGCTTTGTGTTAAAGAAATAACCTTTTCATATCATTCTTGAACATCAACAGCCCCTTCTGTTAGCTTGATACTTTTTATGCCAACAAGCAAACCTGCCAAGAATGACTACGATGCCCAAAATCTTCCAACTTTAAGCTGTGTTTATATAATCCACTTTTTCTCCTCTTCCAATTCTGGTGGCAGTTCCAAATTTCCATATAAGAGGGCTTCGGTTCTTACAAATTTCTGGGAGAGCTTTTAGAGCAAAAAAGATAAGAGATCTGGAGGCTAAACCCTAAGATGTATGGTTAAGGGAAGTAGGTATGTCTATTGTCACAAAAAAATCAATTAGGAGGGCACATGATAGCTGTCTTCCAGTATTTGAGGTGAAGTCACAGAGAAGAGGAGATTAACTTATTCTCCAAAGCACCTGAAGGCAGGATAAGAAGTAATGGGTGGAATATGGAGAAATCCAACGTAGAATTAAGGAGAAATTTCCGGTCAGAGAGGACAATTAATCAGTGGAGTAGCTTGCCTCCTGGAGTTATGGGTGCTCCATCACTGGAGATTTTCGAGAAGAGACTGGAAAACCATTTGATTGGGATGGTTAGTGTGACTTTCCATCTTTGTGCATTACAGATTCTCATTGCTGTCAACATATTTAGTAGCTAAGTTCCAACTTTTCTTTCTCTTTGTCCATCAAACCCAAAAGGTAAACTTCTGGTTTCAGTTTTATGTTTCTTTTAAGAATCTGATAAAAATCCGATCCCAATATTTCCTGGCTTTATCACAAGGATGATAAAAAGTGCCCTCTCTCAGATTTGATTGTGAAGTGGGTTGTTTGGTACTCTAGATGTGGCTACAGAAGGGTAGAGATTTATAGACCTGGTCTTCTCCGAGAAGAATTTGGGCCTTTTTGAAAAGGAGGAAAGATGATGTCAAAGTGAACAAGTTTTGGCAAACTCTCATGTAGGGGATCCACAATTCCTGGATGTTCTACCACTCCATTGGGATATGGTGACTTATCAATGCTGTATGTATTTAGGTAAATGAATTCTTCGAAGGCCTATGGTGTGGTTCTCCTGTTTTTTATTTTTAATGGGGCATTCAGTTTGATTTCCTTTGGACTATGGGTTCATGGCTCTCTGTCCTATTGTATATTACAACGAATGAGCGATCAAGAACTCAATGAATTGAATTACACCAAAATGTTTGGTTTTTCCTGATTTTGAGTGGCCACTGGCCAGATTTCCTTCAAGGTACATATTTCTGAGTCAAGCTTCAAAACCAAGATTTGTTGAGATCTTGCTAGTTGACTGGAGGGTGGATTTCTAGTTTGAGGAATAACCCTGAAGGAGAGAAAAGACAGTGGAAGATGTAGGGGTGTCTGCAGGGCATGGCAAAGAGGGAAACCAGGATTATGAGATTGATATTCCACACATAAAAAACAGACAAAGCTTCAGTCCAAACACCCACCATCTTTATGGACACTTTAACAAGCTGGCAAGAAAAGTACCACTCCATGTTTGATCATGGACGACAAATAAATGTTGATTGAAATTGATCAACTGGTTGCAGCCTCTAATTCAGGGGTCTCCAAACTTGGTAAGTTTAAGATTTGTGGACTTCAACTCCCAGAATTCCCAAGACAGACATTCTCCATGCTGGCTGGGGAATTCTGGGAGTTGCAGTCCACAAGTCTTAAAGTTCTCAAGTTTGGAGACCACCCCCCCCCCCGCTCTTATTTCACCCCATTTTTGCAGCATTAGAGCAGATAGATATAGACATCGACCAGCAGGAATTTCTTTTAGAATAATTTTTTGGGGAAAAAACTTTCAGTTCAATTTCCTTCCCCAGGCAAAGCCATCCATCATGTAGTTTTATCTCTATTCATTATAGTTATAGGTTTTGGCTTATGGGAGAAAGCCCTGTCTAATCACACTTTATTCAGTAAACAGGTTAAATAAATCAGGGCTTCGTATATTGTGTGAACTCAATCAACCTGTATTTGGGGTAATCCTTGACATACGACCCCAATTATGACTGGAATTTTCATCATAAGTCATTGCATTGTTAAGTTACGTTTGAACTCATTTTATGACCATTTCTCCCTCCCATCCTTTAAGCAAATCGGGCGTTCCTTAAGCGGTTCCAACTTCCCCAATGGTTTTTTGTTTTTGTCAGTAATCAGCAAAAAAAGGATGGCTGCAACTGGTACATCAATGTGCTTTGGTTGCAAGTGCTTGAATTGCAAACGTGTGAATTCAGGGATAGCGCGATGTCATCAGTGCGAACACAAGGCGTAAACCACTTTCTCCCCCCCAAAAAACATTGTCACTTTAAACCACCATGAAACCAATGGTCGTAAGTCTGAAGACTAACTGCGTTGCAATGCTTTTTTTTTCTTTGTAAAGAGTTTTGCAAAAGGCCCTCTTCTGTGATTTGGGAATCCTGTAATGGTTTGCAGGGATAAAGAGGTCAGCACTGGTGTGGGGGATGGGGGAATGTGGTCTATTCAACAGCCTGCTATGGATGGAAAAGAGATATAACCTTTGGAAGAGTGGTAGGATGTTAGTTGTAGCAAGAATGGGAAACTGGAACCCATTGAGGTGCTCCATGGACAGTCAGCCGTTGCAAATTAGAATTGGAGCTGGGTTAATCTACGCTTGGGCTGCAAAATTCTGGAAGACCCCTAGATTGCAGGAAAGAGGTATAGAAATGACTCTTTGCTGCTGCTTGGTGGTCCTTTAGAGTTTTGCAGCACAGTTGTGCCCCAAAGGTGTTTGTTCAAGAGGCAACTGGACTTTCTGGTTGTTGTTGTTGTTGTTGTTGTTTCGAAGATGTTTTGCTTCTGATCGAAGAAACTTCTTCAGCTCTGTCCAGAGCAATCCAGATCTGAAGAAGCATCTTGAGAAGCAAAACATCTTCCAAACCCCACCCCACCCCAGAAAATCCAGTTGCTTCTTGAAAAAGTACCCTTGGGTTTGGGACAACCATGACCTGGATGATTAAGAATCTCATAGATCAGTGGTAGGGAACCTTGGCTCTTTTATCACTTATGGACTTCAACTCCCAGAATTCCTGAGTGAGCCATAAACGTTTCCCCATCCCTGGCCTACTGGTTTTTCAGTTGTGAGGGAAATCAATTTTTGATTTGAATGGGATTGTTCAATATACAAATGTCCTAATTTTTGACTTGAATGATCAATATTCTTTATATGTCCTACATTTGTATATTAAACAGTCCCATTCAAGTCAAAAATTGATTTCCCTCACAACTGAAAAACCACTAGGCCAGGGATGGGGAAACGTTTATGGCTCACTCAGGAATTCTGGGAGTTGAAGTCCATCAGTGATAAAAGAGCCAAAGTTCCCTACCGCTGTCATAGACATTCAGCACAGATATGGCTCAATGGTGGGATTTAAATTTTTTTACTACCAGTTCTGTGGGTGTGGCTTGGTGGGTGTAGCAAGGGAAGGTTACTGCAAAATCTCCCTTCCCTTCCCACCCCACTAATCTGCTTTCCAGCTCCATTCTCCTGTGCAGGGCAACCAAAGAAGACCCAGCCGATCAGGTGGGACTCAATGGGAGACAGAGAATAGATGGGGGATGGGCCAGTCAGAGCTGGTATTGGCTGATTCTCCAAACTACTCAAAATTTTCGCTACTGGTTCTCCAGAACTGGTCAGAACCTGCTGAATATCACCTCTGATGCAACTCCCCGGGCTGATTTTCCTTCCAAAGAGCACAAGAGATGCAGCAGAAGAGGGTGTTTAACAGAGGCTGTGGATGATGGGACTGAGAGAGTAGAATCAGCTGAACAGCTTAGGTCACATATTTCAGTAACCTTCATTGGACACTTTAGTTTTGCCACAGAATGTTGTAGTGTTACGGGTAATCCTCGACTTAACAACCAATGGACCTCCACCAAAGGTTCTTATTTATGACCTGGTTCTGAAGTTCCAATCCCTGGCCTTCCCAATCCCATGACCCCATGTTGGATGCTTAGCAACCAGTTTACTTTTTAAGCCATTTGCAGCATCTCATTCCATGGTGACAGTATTTTATCTCATTTTGCCAAAAAAACCCCAAACCCAGCATTTACTTCCGGATTTCGATAACCCGTAGCAAAAGACAGCGTCCATTTAACCACAGCAGCAAAAACAGGTCATAAAAATGGGTTTGGTCATTTGGTGTCTCCTTTTACTATTGACATGGCTTGTGACCATAATGTCAACTCATAAAATGTTTCTAGGGTCTTTATAGAGTTGCCAAGAAGAAAGGGAGGAGGAAGCAGTGGGCAGCTTGCATTCCATAAATGTTTTCAAAGATAGTAACTAGGTGACCGAAGTTTCTGCCATGCAAATATCTAACTGGAGAGCATGATTGACGACTCTGGGCTATGGATGTGTCCCATTGGAGAATATGAAGTATGATACATTCAGGGGGTAGGGGAAACCGGGGTCAAGGTTGACAATGAATGATGTATCTCAGAGTCAGCTACACTCAGGCAGAGCTGACATGTTTACTCCTAATAAATCTTCCTTAAGTTCTGGAAGTTGGCTAGAGGCTCATAATTTAAATGGGAGTAACTGCCGGAACCCTGGCACATAATGGATATGGTCATAAATCAAGCACTGTCTGACTTTGCTGGAAGGTGGTATACAGGTAGTCCTCCACTTACGACCACAATTGAGTTCAAAGTTTCCGATGCTAAGCGAGAACAATTATTGAGGTTTGCCCCCATTTTTATGACCCGTTATGACAGCCTTCCTTGCCAGAGTTGTTAAGTGAATCGCTGTGGTTGTTAAGTGAATCTGGTTTCCCCTATTGACTTTGCTTGCTAGAAGGTCGCAAAAAGGGATCAGGTGACCTTGGGACATGGCAACCGTTGTAAATATGAGTCAGTTGAGAAGTGGCTGAATTGGGGTCCTGGGGACTGTTGCAATGATTGGAAGTATAAAAAATGGTTCTAAGTCCCTTTTTTCAAGGCTGTTGTAACTTCACTAAATAGATAAATAAAAATAATAGAATTCTTTATTGGCCAAGTGTGATTGGACACACAAGGAATTTGTCTTGGTGCAAATGCTCTCAATGTCCTTAAAAGAAAAGATACATTCGTCAAGAGTCACCAGGTACAACACTTAATAATAGTCATAGGGTACAATAAGAATAGAATAGAATAGGTTTATTGGCCAAGTGTGATTGGACACACAAGGAATTTGTCTCCAAATGCTCTCAGTGTACATAAGAGAAAAGATACATTTGTCAAGAGTCAAGAATCATCAGGTACAACACTTAATGATAGTCATAGGGTACAATAAGAAGAGGAGAGGAGAGGAGAGGAGAGGAGAGGAGAGGAGAAGAGAAGAGAAGAGAAGAGAAGAGAAGAGAAGAGAAGAGAAGAGAAGAGAAGAGAAGAGAAGAGAAGAGAAGAGAAGAGAAGAGAAGAGAATTCTTTATTGGCCAAGTGTGATTAGACACACAAGGAATTTGTCTTGCTCTCAGTGTACAAGGAATTTGTCTTGCAAGTGCTCTCAGTGTATATAAAAGAAAAGATATATTCATTAAGAGTCAGGAATCATAAGGTACAACACTTAATGATAGTCATAGGGTACAATAAGCAATCAAATCATACTAGGAAACAGTATAGATTGTAAGGATACAAGCTACAAAGTTACAGTCATACAGTCACAAGTGGGAGGGGATGGGCAATAAGGAGTGATGAGTAAACAAATGGTTGTAAATTAAAAAGTATCTGTAAATATTGCATCTATTCTTTAGCGTGTTGGATAAACATGGGCTTTGGGAAAATAATTTGCATGAGGATTATCAAGGCCACAGTTGCTTTGCATAATGAGATGCAGAACTGGGATAACAAACAGATGGTACATTTCCATGGAGATTCTCTGTCAACCAGGTCATGGTTGTCCTAAAGGTGCTTTTTCTGGAGGCAACTGGACTTTCTGGGTTTTTCTTTTGAAGACGTTTCACTTCTCATCCAAGAAACTTCTTCAATTCTGACAGGATGGTGGGGAATGGAAGGGTTTATATTCCTTGCAGGCAGCTGGTCATTTGCATCCTTTTAGAGGGTCATTGAGGCCACTTGGAGGTTTGTCTGTGTCCTCAGGGTCACCTGAGTTAGTGCTCCTGGTTTCTGTAGTCTGCCATTTTTCCCATTGAAAATCCCTTCCTACTCCCACACCATTCCAAGGGTGTTCATCCCAAATTGTATAGCTAAAAGTCTGTAGAGATTCTCAGTCATCCAGGTCATGGTTGTCCCAAAGGTGCTTTTTCTCAAGAGGCAACTGGACTATCTTGTTTTTTTCTTTTGAAGATGTTTCGCTTCTCATCCAAGAAGCTTCTTCAGTTCTGACTGGATGGTGGGGAATGGAAGGATTTATACTCCTTGCAGACAGCTGGTCAGTTGCATTGTTTTAGAGAGGCATTGAGACCTCCTTCTCCACTTACAACAGATTGCTTAATGACCATTTAATGAAGTTATGATAGATCTTCCTATGACTCATTTTGGAAGTTATGTATAAGATTTACAGTTATGACAGCCACACACACAAACATATACCACAGTCCCATGATTGCATTTTGGGTGCTTGGCAATCACCTCACATTTACACACACACACACACACACACACACACAGAGGTATGCTTATTTATTCAATTGAACAGCTGGATGTTTTAAATTCTCCCTTTATATGCAGACAAAAATATTTTGCAGATGATTGGGCTCTTCAGGACAAGTTAGACATTAAGTAACCCACCTTGCTAGGAACTGTCTTCTGATAGTAAAAATTGGGTTTATTTGTTAGCTGTGAACTGGATTGGCAAGAGATGGGAGTTGGACATATCCGAACAGCAGTTGCTACAAGCTGGTTTTGCTGTTCTTAAAAAGTTGCCTTTTTCTTTTCTTCCTCTGTGAATTATTGGGGGCAAAAAACTACTGAGTTCAAAACCTTCTTCCATGCCAGCGTTTCTTAAATGTGATCTACTGGCTAAACCACAACTGAGTGAGCTCACAATCACCACCTTCTATTAATCGTGCATTACCAGGCACAGGGAAGAAATTACCCAAGGCTGTGTCAAGCCTAAACACTCCACGTGCTTTCCTTTATTATGTCAATCAGGCCTGTGCATGTTAGGGGAGTGCTCAGTTTCTATGTATAATACAACCTGGAGTATGAGAGCAGGCGAAGTTATTTAAGAGTTGGCTGTGTTTCTAAGATCCATTGACCAACAATGAATTAAACCATGCTTAATCAAAGTAACCAAGCCCTTCCCCCTCCTCCTAAGATTGCAGAATCCGTTGTTATTTCCTTTGGATCGATTGAGTGATTGTGACATATGTGATAGGAACTGACCAACCAGCTGATTGCCGAGTTTGATGAGAGAAAGGCTTGACTGAGGTCACTCAAAGGGCTTTCATGCCTAAGGCTGGGCTAGAACTCGCCATCTCCTGGCTTCTAGCTGGTGCCTTCATAGATCATAGAACATTAGGATTGGAAGGGGTCTTGGGGGTCTTCAGGTCCAACCTTCTGCTTAAGCAGGAGACCCTATACCAGAGGTCTCCAACCTTGGCAACTTTAAGACTTGTGGACTTCAACTCCCACAATTCTAATTCTGGGAGTTGAAGTCCACAAGTCTTAAAGTTGCCATGGTTGGAGACCTCTGCTCTACATCATTCCAGACAATGGCTGTCCAGTCTCTTCTTCAAAGGCTCCAGTGATGGATACCCACAATTTCTGGAGGCAAGTCATTCCACTGATTAATTGTTCTCACTGTCAAGATTTTTCTCCTTAGTTCTAGATCGGATCTCTCCTTGATAAGCTTCCATAAGTCACTTGTGGTCTTGCCTTCAGATGCTTTGGAGAATGGATTGACCTTTCCCTCTCCTGATAGCTCTTCAAATATCAGAAGACTGATATCATGTCATCCCTAGTCCTTCTCTTTGTTAGACTAGACATACTTAGTTCAGTGATGGGATTCAAAATTTTTACCACCAATTCTGTGGGTGTGGCTTGGTGGGCATGGCAGGGGAAGGATACTGCAAAATCTCCATTCCCTCCCCACTACAGGGGAAGGATACTGTAAAATCCCTCATTCCCTCCGCACCCCACAAACCTGCTTTCCAGCTCCGTTCTCCTGCGCAGGGCAACAAAAGAAGACCCAGCTGATCAGCTGGGACTCGGGAGAATAGATGGGGGCAGGGTTAGTCAGAGATGTTATTTGGAGGTTCTCTCAAAATTTCTACTACCGGTTCTCCAGAACGGGTCAGAACTGGCTGAATACCACCTCTGGTTTAGTTCCTTCAATAGTTCACCATATAGCTTAGCCTCCAGACCCCTAATCACCTTTGTTGCTCTTCTTTGCACTCTTTCAAGGGTCTCAACATCTTTTTAGAGTCATGGTGTCCAGAATTGGATGCGGTATTCCAACTGTGGTCTCACCAGTCACCACTAAACCAAACTGGTTCTGTGAGTTTCTATGACTTGTTGAACTGGAGTCAGTAACCACAACTTCGGGATTTGCTCTCCATTCTAGGCTAAGATAGCAGTAGCATTTAGACTTATATCCTGCTTCTCAATGCTTTACAGACCTTTCTAAGTGATTTACAGAATCAGCCTCTTGCCCCCAACAATCTGGATCCTTGCTTTACCCACCTCAGAAGGATGGAAGGCTGAGTCAACCTTGAGCCTGGTGGGATTCAATCTGCCACATTGCAGGCAACCGTCTGTCAGCAGAAGTAGCTCGCAGTACTGCACTCTAACCACTGCGCTTCTGTGGCTCTGGATGAGGCTGGTTCATTTGTTACTCACTATGTTTTGAGTAACCAACCACTGGATGTTTATGTCCCAGTCATCTTTTCACTCTCTGCATAATCTATTTTGCACAATTGTTTTTGGAAAAGGTTGGTTAATTGGTGTAACTACTGAAGTTGCTGTATGGATGGAGAATTGATAAACACACGTAATCCTTGACTTACAACCATTCGTTCAGCAACTGTTTGAAATTTCAATGGCACTAAATGAATGGTGGTTGTGACCAGTCCTCTGGTTTTTGGCTGTTGCAGCATCCTTGTAGTCATGTGATCACAGAGAAATGTTGCAATGGTTGCAAATGCCCGGTTTGGTCATAAATCATTTTTTCAGTGTCCTTGTAACTTCAGACTTTTCTAAATGAATGGTTGTAAGAGAAGAACTACCTGTATAGCAGGTGTTTTTCCTTCTCCTTCCTTCCTTCCTTCCTTCCTTCCTTCCTTCCTTCCTTCCTTCCTTCCTTCCTTCCTTCCTTCCTTCCTTCCTTCCTTCCTTCCTTCCTAGCTCCCTCTTTTCCTTCCTTTTCCAAAGCACCTGAAGGCCAGTAAAGGAATAAAGTATAGAAACTGATCAAGGAGAGATTCAACCTAGAAATAAGGAGAAATTTCCTGACAGTGAGAACCATCAACCAATGGAACAGGAGTTGCCTTCAGAAGTTGTGGGAGCTTCATCACTGGAGGCTTTCAAGAAGAAGCTAGGCTGCCATTTGTCAGAAATGTTATAGGGTCTCCTGCTTGGGCGTGGTTAGACTAGATGACCTACAAGGTCCCTTCCAACTCTGTTATTCTGTTCCTTCTTTCCTTTCTTCCTTCCTTCTTTCTTTCCTTCCTTCCTTCCCATCTCACTGAGGTGACTCTTTATCCCGGAAATTCCAAAAAGGAATTTCAATCAGGAGCAGAATGTCTGTTGTGTGTCGCTAAAAAGTGTGTCCTTTCTAATAAATACATTGTTGGGTCTTCACTTCCACACTTCGAGAGTGGAATTTTCACCGTTGGCTTTGCCTCTAGCAACGGGCATATTTTTTTTAAAGAAAACTGATGAAAGATCTTAAAAGTCAGATGTTTGGGGTGATGGCCTGTGTGGTTTATCCAGCTTTGGACTGTCCCCTAATCAAGGACTTCCCTGACAGGAAGTGGAGGCAGTCACCCTGGTTTTTTTTCTTTTCCAAAATTCAAGTCGTAAATAATCTTATTGCAAGAAAGCTGTAATTGAAATTGGGCTGAACACCTTCCACCTTGTTGAACACAAGAGAAGCTGCTACTCTCCAAGCTGGATATTCAGAGTAGAAAAATGAAGAGAAACCTGCTTAGGATCACTGGAGGGAGGGGGGTGTATGTGCCAAATTTAATTTCTCAACCGTGGCTTGAGGCATGATCCATGGAAACCTTCTAAGATGATAATTAGTTTGCCTAGCATACCATGGAGGAAAATAGGGTGGGACCAACAATGTGATATGCATTTATCTATACAGCAAAGAAGTTTCTTTTTTTTTTTTTGAACACCAGAAGGATTTGTCTGCTGTCTTCAACTTGGGTTAATTCTTCTGTGGATGAACTGCCACTCCAATTTATTTTATTTATTTATTTTATTTGTCAATTGCTTACGAGATAATAGGTATAAGTATAACATAGTTATGAATACATGGATACATATAAGAAAAATAAAATAAAATTGTCCACAGAGGCTGGTGGGAGTTGTAGTTTAGCAACAGATGAATTGTGTCGGCTGCCTCCTTCAAGACACAACCACCATATGGTTGGTAAAGTCTGTTGTGAACCCAGGCAGGTGTGATTCAGGCAAGAAATTATGGTTTATCAAAACAATGGTTTACTGTGTGAATTAAGTCTGGGGGCATGGTCAAAATCTTCTGAAATAGGCCAGGTCAAGTAATAGACATTGCAAGGATTCTAGGAATGCTATTTTACTGTAGAATGGTATAATAACAATCTTGGAATCCTTTCCAAGTGCACAAGGGGTGACATGATAACTGTCTTCCAATATTTGAGGGGGGTCAAATATTGCCACAAAGAAGAGTGGGGGAGGGAGGGTCAACCTGTTCTCCAAAGCAAGAAGCAATGGGTGGAAACTCATCAAAGAGAGAACCAACCTAGAACTGAGGAGAAATTTTCCTGATGCTGACATCAAATAGAATGACTTGCCTCCAGAAATTGTGGGTGCTCCATCAATGGAGGGTTTTTAAGAAGAGATTGGACAACCATTTGTCTGAAATGGTATAAGGGCTCCTGCTTCTATGGGGGTGGTTGGACTGGAAGACTTTCAAGGTCCTTTCCAACTCTGTATTCTGTTAAGTTTCTCTATGTCTCACAGATTTCTTGAATGCAGCAAAAAAAGCAAACCAAGATGAACCATCCACATGTCTACTAGGAATCAAGCTTGACTTGAGACACTTAACGTTTCTCTATTCTCTCTAAAAGATCCTATTCTTTTTCTACAATACTCTGCAATATAAGCAAGTATTCTTTTCCTATCTACATACAGGACAATCTTAAATTTGTTATATTTAGATTCATTTTAACTCTGAAAGGGATAAACTGGTCCATTTCTACCAGCATGCAGGCAGACCAAAATTTTTCAAGCCCCTTGCATTCGACAATTATATTTAAAGGTTGTTCTTTTCTTTTCATATATGAGAAAATTGAACCACATTTTGAGGCTGAAGTTGCTATTGCTGTTTTGCTAAGGAAAGTTGAAAAGGTTTTCTTATGCCAGGGATTCTCAAACTGGGTCTGGATTTCCCAGGAGGAATCGTGATAAATTGGGATGAGAGGCTTCCCAGTTAAGAATGATCAGGGTCATTCTTAGTAAGCCAAGCAGGAAAAATATCAAAACGATCATTTACAATCAAAAAGTCCATTGTAGGTGGTTGCTGTGGCCAGAAAGTTTGAGATTCTCCCTGTTGTATAGATTAAAATGTGTTACAAGTCAGGGTGTGTCTTGGTTTTTCCAACTAACAAAATTTTCTGGTTTGGGTCAAGGAAAATCAAAGAAAGAACAGGAAAACAGAACTGACAGCAAGTTGGTTTTGCAACTCTTTGTTTTTATGTGGTTGTCCTAATTCTTTGCAAACTGTTTAGTTTTATGAGGACTAGACATTCAATCCTTCCACAAGATGCCAGAGTCATATTCCAGGTTTGAGTGATGTGTTCCTGGAGAACTCCTTGTTTGAGAGGGCTGCATGCATGAAGCAGTTGTTTTAATTCTTAGCATCCCTTATTGTTTTTGTTGTGGAAGGTTATGAAATTGAAATTAGTAAAACCATCTGGTGATGATTACAAAAACATGTTTTAAAGCTTGAGTAATGAGCAAAGTATTAGAAACTTAAACTGAGTAGGCCTTAAATCCTGAGTATAGGAGGAAAGGAGAAGAAAACATAGATATTCAAGAAGGGGTCAAAGTATTCTCCAAAGCACCAGAGGGCAGGACAAGAAACAGTGGATGGAAACTAACCAGAGAGAAGCAACCTGGAATTAAGGAGAAACTTCCTAACAGTGAGGACAATTAACCAGTGGAACTACTTGCCTCTAGAAATTGTGAGCACTCCAATACTGGAGGTTTTTAAAAAGAGTGTAGACAGTCATTTATCTGAGATGGTGTAGATTCTTCTGCTTGAGCTCCAAGGTCCCTTCCAGCTCATCCCATTCCATTCCATTCTTAATTCTATTCTACTCTACTCTACTCTGCTCTGCTCTGCTCTGCTCTGCTCTACTCTCTCCTCTTCTCTTCTAAGTCTCTTCTAATTCTATTCAAGATATTTTTACTAGAACTTCAACCAATGGTTTTATCAATCTTAATGTCATAGGCAAGTATACACTGTAACTTATATCAGCATTCTTGTTGAGCAGAGTTTCCCAACCTTGGCAATTTTAAGATACATGGATTTCAACTCCCAGAATTCACCAGCCAACATGGCTGGGGAATTCTGGAAATCAATGTTCCAAGGTTGGGAAATCCTATTGTAGAGTCTCTTTCTCAACTTGATCTCTCTTGAAGAGCTGACATCAGTTGTGCCTTAATTAGTTAGTTAGAATCTCTCTTTGTATCTTAATTCGTAACTTAATTCATAGCTCATTCATTTTCCTAGGGATGAAACTATCTCAGCCATGATCTTAGTGCTGTAGATTTACTGAAAGATGAGCTACACTATGGACTAGGGAAGCTAATACTGAGAGTGTTTGTAATTTGTGTCCACAAAGATTAATTATAGGCTGGCTAATATGAGAGCGCAAGCCCTTGTGTTTGTTTGAAACCTCCTCCTATGAATTATAAGTACCTAATGGAACTATGACAAAGGACTTACAAGCACACAAAGTTTGTTTTCATTTCAAAATCCTCCCCAACTTTTAAAAGCAACACCAGGATTCATAACTCCCAGGGAAATGTGGCTTTGAACACCTGATGGCTCAACATTTGTCATCATTTGAAAACTTTCCTGCAGGTTTCCTAAGAAGGCCATCTCTTCTTGGATCCCCTAATCCCCAGCCGGCCAATCTAAAGATAGATGGTGGCAACATAAACAGCAGGGAGTTAAAATTGAATTTTGCTGAGCAATTCTCTAGCAGGAGAGCCCCGGGAGCTGCTTGATAAATAGAGAAATGGGCAGGTGTAACAAAGCTTCTGGGGCTACATGGGGCTATCTTTGAAGACCATCCAGAAGCTTCAGGTGATCTAGATTGGAACAACTGGAGAACTTTTGTCTATGAATTGGTTTACTTTTCTTTGAAACTTCACTATGGACCACTTGGATTTCTGTTTAATTCAAGATATTGGCTGTTATTTTTAAAGGCCTACATAAGCTGTCTACTCTACTGGACATCTGTTCCCATCAGCTTTTGCTTGTGTGATCAGGTCAAGTAGGATCGGCTTGTCTGTGGTCCCTTCTTCTATGGATAGTCATCTACAGGGCCTTCAGATTGATGCCTTCTCTGGCATTGCTTAGAGCCTAGAATAGAATAGAGCTGGAAGGGACCTTGGAGGTCTTCTAGTCCAGCCCCCTGCTCAAGCAGGAGAACCTATACCATCTCAGACAAGTCTGTCCAGTCTCTTTTTAAAAACTCCCAGCGATGGATGTCCACAATTTCTGAATGCAAGCTGTTCCACTAGTTAATTGTCCTCACTGTTAGAAGTTTCTCCTTAATTCCTGGTTGCTTCTCTCCTTGATTAGTTTCCATCCATTGTTTCTTGTCCTGCCCTCTGGTGCTTTGAAGAATAATTTGACCCCCTTTTCTTTGTGGCAGCCCCACAAGTACTGGAATACTATTGTCTTTTCTCTAGATTAGCCAAACCCAAATCCTGCAGCTGTTCTTTGTATGGTTTAGTCTCCAGGCCCTTGATCCTCTTAGTTGCTCTTCTCTGAACTTTTTCCAAAATCTCAACATCTTTTTTTTTTTTTTGTAGTATGGTGACCAAAATTAGTTGCAGTATTGTACTTAAAGTGGATTGGTTGTGATGTCCTTAATTACTTTTGCCATATTTTGGTGTTGTTTAGTGATTTGTTATACTGCATTCAAATAGTCCTCAACTTACCACCAGGAGCCTCTGTTGCTCAGTGGTTAGAGTGCAGTACTGCAAGCTACTTCTGCTGACTGCCGGCTGCCTGCAATTTGGCAGTTCAAATCCCACCAGGCTCAAGGTTGACTCAGCCTTCCATCCTTCCGAGGTGGGTCAAATGAGGACCCAGATTATTGGGGGCAAAGAGGCTGACTCTGTAAACTACTTAGAGAGGACTGTGAAGCACTATAAAGCAGTATATAAGTCTAAGGGCTATTACTATTGCTCTTCTTTTTCTCCTTCCTTCCTTCCTTCCTTCCTTCCTTCCTTCCTTCCTTCCTTCCTTCCTTCCTTCCTTCCCTCCCTTCATTCCATGGTGCACAGTGATTAGAAGGCAGTACTGCAGGCTACTTCTGCTGACTGCTGGCTGCCTACAATTTGGCAGTTCGAATCTCACCAGGCTCCAGGTTGACTCAGCCTTCCATCCTTCCGAGGTGGGTCAAATGAGGACCCAGATTATTGGGGGCAAGAGGCTGACTCTGTAAACTACTTAGAGAGGACTGTGAAGCACTATAAAGCAGTATATAAGTCTAAGGGCTATTACTATTGCTCTTCTTTTTCTCCTTCCTTCCTTCCTTCCTTCCTTCCTTCCTTCCTTCCTTCCTTCCTTCCTTCCTTCCTTCCTTCCTTCCTTCCTTCCTTCCTTCCTTCCCTCCCTCCTTCTCTCCCTCCCTTCATTCCATGGTGCACATGATTAGAAGGCAGTACTGCAGGCTACTTCTGCTGACTGCCAGCTGCCTACAATTTGGCAGTTCGAATCTCACCAGGCTCCAGGTTGACTCAGCCTTCCCTCCTTCTGAGGTGGGTCAAATGAGGACCCAGATTGTTGGGGGCAAATAAGCTGACTCTGCAAACCACTTAGAGAGGGCTGTGAAGCACTATAAAGCGGTATATAAGTCTAACGGCTATTCCTAGTGCTATTGCTATTTCTTCAAAGTTAGAACAGCACTGAAAGAAGCAAATGATGACTGTTTTTCACACTTACGACCGTAGCAGCATCCCCACGGTCACATGCTCAAAATTTGGCTGCTGGAAAACAGGCTCCTATTTATGATGATTGCAATGTCCCAGATCGCCTTTTGTGGCTTTCTGACAAGCAAAGTCAATGGGGAAGCCAGATTCGCTTAACAATTGAGTTAGTAACTGAACAACTGCAGTGATTCACTTATCAACAGTGGCAAGGAAGGCCCTGAAATGGGGCAAAATTCACTTAACGACTGCCTTGCTTTGCAATGGAAACGTTGGGCTCAACCATGGTCAGAAGTCAAGGATTATGTCCGTGTTAATCTTTTCCTTGGGTGAATCCTGTTGAGTCAGAACAGGTTGTGAGGCCCAATCAGGGGTTGGGCTGCTACGGGTTTGCAAAAGGTGTTGGGCAAACTCAAAATTAATCTTATGGCTGGTTCGGTGAACCGCCAAATTCCACCCCTGGCTGGCCCTGCCCACCACACCTGTCCCCTATCACCCCTCCCCTCCCAGGAGTCTCCACGCAGCCCATTTTGGATACGACGTAAGTGCAGGGCCTGCACAGAGGCTGGGGGGGGGGGAGTGCGTGAAAAACCAGCTTCCTGGAAGTTCCGGAAGGCCAAAATGGGCCCGTTTCTAGCCTCCGGAGGGCTCCAGAGGGCATCCAGAGCCCAGGGGAGGCTGTTTTCTCCCTCCCAGAACCTCAAGGAAAGCGTCCGGAGACTGGGGGAGGATGAAAAATGGGCCTCCTAGAAGTTCCAGAAGTCTGAAAATGGGGCCTTTCCGGCCTCCAAAACCCAGGGAAGAGTAACACCCCCCCACACACACACACACACTGTGGTGCAAGAGGCTGACTACGCCACACCTACCATGGCCACGCCCACCCAGCAACCAGCAAAGAACCAGTTATTGAAATTTTTGAAGCCCACCCCTGGGCCCAATCAGTGGTGGGATTCAAATTTTTTGACTACCAGTTCTGTGGGTGTGGCTTGGTGGGCGTGGCAGGGGAAAGATACTATAAATCTCCAGTCAGAGGTGGTATCTGCCGGTTCTCCGAACTACTCAAAATTTCCGCTACTGGTTCTCCAGAACCTGTCAGAACCTGCTGAATACCACCACTGGGCCCAATCAATTCAATCAATATCAATTGCTTTCCCTTGCTAAGCCCCCACAACAGCAGTCTGAAAAGTCGGGCACAAACAACCAGGTCCACAAGTGAAGAATTCAATTAGCTATTTTATTGCTCAACCCTATAAATATAGGAATCTTCCCAGACTGACTGTTTGAAACTTGAGTTAGGCTAGATAAGGTTCAATGACATTCAAAAGAGAGGGGGGAGGGACAGACTTTACTCTCTTGTGCCCATGTAGGGATTCCAGACTAATTCCCTGTTTGACTCCTCCCTCCGGCTTGGCCCACCTCTCTCCAACAGAGATGGATACATGTGCTGTTCTAAAGCTACAAGGCAGCCATGAGATGATTTTGACAGACGGCATATTCCATCAAGGCAGAGGTCCTTAGCTAAGAAGCAAATGCAACCTGTCTTTTGGCATCACCTCTGGTTAATCTGCATGTCTCTGAAGAGCCACCTGTCCCATCACTCCTGCTGCAACTGCCTGAACCGTGGCTTCCCCACCTCAAATTCCTTGTAATGAAATCTGAGGCAATGACACAGTGATGGAATGGCCCAGTTGAGTTGACCACATAGGTCTAATCAGCCTGATAGACTACAGAAAGATTGTGGTAGGGAAAACTGGATTCATGCTTGAACTCTCCCCATCAAAAGCAGCAGATGATCTTGTTCCCTGGTTCATTTGGTGTTCTGTGCAGTCCTGATGATGTAACCTAGTTGGGTAATGAAACATCTGAGCTACAGATATTCTCTTCCTTCATTTGGTGCTCTACCAGTAGCCACAGTAACTGAAATTCAAGGTAATATCATGTGAAGCGCTGACACTTTCCAATGTGGGTATCACATTTCAGCCTAATATAATCATGTGGTTAGTGGAAATCCTTATGTCTGGTGGCTTATATCCAGAGGTGAAGCATTCTGGGAGAAGATAACTCCAGAACATTTTAGGAAGGAATTGCTGAGCCTACTAAATAATAGTCTTCAAAATGATTGAGAAAGGACAAATGAAACTAGCTGATGTCTTAATAATTATAAGGGATATGAAAACCAGAAAGGTGACTTAGATAACCGGTTTGTTGTGGATTTACAAATGAAACCTGTTAAAATGTTGAAGGAGGTTTTGAGAAGAGACAAAGAGAAAATGAAAAGAAATATCATATGCTGGGATATTATTTAAACTAGGAACCAAGATTGTTAAAAGCAAAGGGAAATAATATAAAGCTGGGTTATTTGATCAAGCTTAAAATCTGTATAGTAGTTCATTGTTTAAGGTAACTCTTAATGGATTTTTTGCTGACCAGGACCAAATAATGAGAGTTTAAAAATTAGCTAATAGATAAGAGGTGAAATGGGAATAAGGATTTTGTTTTGTTTACAAAAAGTGATAAATGATTACGTTAAAAGTAAAGGAAATTGATTTATGATAGATAGATAGATAGATAGATAGATAGATAGATAGATAGATAGATAGATAGATAGATAGATAGATATAGATGATAGATAGATAGATAGATAGATAGATAGATAGATAGATAGATAGATAGATAGATAGATAGATAGATAGATAGATAGATAGATAGATAGATAGATTCCTGGGAACACTTAATGGACTTCTGATTACGATTGAATGATGGGGCTTTAAGAATTTGTTTATTGATAAGAGAGGAGATATGGGAAAGAGAAATTATTTATTGTAGTATCAGGAAAGATGATAAGTTACTGAAATTGTACTCTTCATGAAGGGGGAAATCTTTATACCTTTTTTATTTTATATGTATGTATGCATGTATGTGTGTATGTTTCTTTTTCTTTTTTGCACTTCGTAGTTTTTCTTCTTTATATTTTTCTAAATTTATATTGGTTTTTTTATCTTTGGATTTATAAGCTTGATTAAAATTATTATGGAAAGAAAACAGAATGATTTAGACACTAGAAAAGGGTGGGTCCTTAAACTAGCTTGGCCATTCAATCATTTTGGACTTCTTTGTTTTGGACTGACTGTGGTCATAAGTTCAAGACAACCTGTATTCCTTTTCTGTTGTAGCTTTCGAGCAGTTGAGGTGGGTGTTTTTGGTTGGGCTGCTCTCTGTAATTTGGCCAAAGACTCTTTCCCCAAATGTTTGCACATACGTTTGTGTGTGTGTGTGTGTGTGTGCTTTGGCGGACAAATGCCTGCAGCTCAACAATTTTCAAGGTCTGGAATGTGCCGAAGATAACAGCTTTGGCTGTGTATAGCTCTTTCATGCCATTCATACTTAAAGGCAGGTGCTAAAGACATACCTGCTATGAGTTTGGTTGTTTTGTTTAATCTGCTCACCTGTGAGCAGGAAGGCGTGGGTGGAGAGTCCTTGAGGACCAAAAGGAAGAAGAAGGATGTTGTTTAGGATGGGAGAAGTCCTGAGAAATGCCTTCCATTACAACTGAATATGGAGATTCTCAGCCATCTAGGTCATGGTTATCCCTTAGAAGGAGTACTAATGATCAGAGATTGCAAGGAATATAAATCCTTCCATTCTCCACCATTCAGTCAGAACTGAAGAAGCTTCTTGGATGAAAAGCGAAACCTCTTCAAGGAAAAACAAAGGAAGTCCAGTTGCTTCTTGCAAAAGCATCTTTGGGACTTCCATCACTTGTCCTTATTCAGCAGCTAAGGAATAAAACACCCAGTGGCAACATTCAAACAAGATTCTCCTCCATTTCTTCCTGAATTAACCTCTTTCCCGATTAGCACAATATTCTGGACTATAGACCACCGAATGACCTTAAATCATACACTGACTTGCAAAAAAAAAAAATCCTAATCAACATTAATATGCTAACTATGCTCAGGGAATTCAATGGTCATCTGAACAATGTTACAATGGATATCCACACTGAGTTGGGCTAGATGACTTTCTGTTCTACTGTATGATTTGATGTAGTAACAATAATAGTATTTTGTGGGTGCCTCTATTTAGTTGCCATCTGGGTCATTGGGTTGGGCTGCCATAGGAGAGCTGTGCCTTGGCTTACCATAGTCAAATGTAATTAGTTGAGTTTGCACAAAATACTAAGTTGTAAATTAGGGCTTCTGAACCACAATCATTGGTTTAACACAATAGTTGAACTGAAATCAGACAGGTCGTCGCTTAGCATGATCTAAGCCCCCTTATTCTTTCCTGGATTAATTTTGTGAGTTAATTTTGAGAGAGAGGGAGAGGGAGAGAGAGGGAGGGAGGGAAAGAGAGAGAGAGATGGGATTAATAAGATGCTGATAGGCTCAATCTTTGACACTTGCCTCTTTTATTTTCACAGTTTTGTTCTTAAGCAAAATTGAGATATTGGGGAAACAGTCATTGATTAACTAAATTAACAGATAGAAAAATTCCTGAGGCAGGGATGTTGGCTAAGATATGAAAAGTATTTGGCTGGGCACAGTTTATGCCAAGTTTATGACAGCAAGCTCCGAAAGAAAGTCAGTGTTCTGGAGATGTTACAGTTAAAATTAATGGCATTTAGTAACAGCACCTGACCCACAACAGAGGAAAACCATGATGTTTTAGAAGTAAATCAGACAATAGAATTAGCCTATCTCAATGTAATGAATCCTGTTGTTATTGTTTCTCCTCCTCCTCCTCCTCCTCCTCCTCCTCCTCCTCCTCCTCCTCCTCCTTCCTCAGATTAACTGTCTTAACAAGCCACAAGCAACTTCATGAGCATTTCATCCCCAATCACTGCAGATGGGTATCTAACTGCATCCCTACAGGCATGGAAAGCAAGAAAACCCCATTGGATGGCCTTGCCTGTGGATAATGCCAGTGCTGCATATGAGTGGGGAAGACTGACTTGTGCCACAGATCATAAGTCAAACCAAATGGAATGACTGCAGGCAGAAGATGCCTCTGTGGTTCTGGCATGGCTTTTCCCCTCATGTGTTCTGTTGTGTAAGGTCAGGTTTTAAATGCTGAGCCAAAACCTCTGTAAGACTTGTTCTAAAATCCTTTGGGCTCAGTCTTGGACAGCTGCCCTATTCATTGGGCTGCTGAGATGGTTGCCTGTCTCAATTTGGCTTCTCAAATGAAGAGAAAGACCACATTCAGTTTTGGTCACCACATTAAAAAAAAAGAGGTTGAGACTCTAGAAAAAGTGCAGAGAAGAGCAACCAGGATGATTAGGGGACTGGAGGCTAAAACATATGAAGAACGGTTGCAGGAACTGGGCCTGGCTAGTCTAGTGAAGAAAAGGACCAGGGAAGACATGATAGCAGTGTTCCAGTATTTGAGGGGTTGCCACAGAGAGGAAGGGGTCAAGCTATTTTCTAAAGCACCCATAGGCCAGACAAGGAATAATGGATGGAAACTGAACAAGGAGAGATTTAACCTGGAAATAAGGAGAAACTTTCTGACAGTGAGAGCAATCAACCAATGGAACAGCTTGCCCTCGGAAGTTGTGGGAGCTTCATCACTTGAGACTTTCAAGAAGAGATTGGACTGCCATTTGTCAGAAATGGTGTAGGGTCTCCTGCTTGGGTGGGGGGGTTGGACTAGATGATCTACAAGGTCCCCTTCCCACTCTGATTATCTGTTATCACATCAGCCAAGACTGTGTGCAGTTTGTGCAAGGAAGCCACTTAGAGTGGACTTGGCTTCATTCTTGTCTTGAATCCCAGCCAGCATTTCTTGGCAGAGGGTCAACGAACGCCTCCACCCTTCGCTCTGGCATGGAATGCAAAGGTCCTGGATGGCTTTTGCAGCAATAATTTGTCCGAAGGGGGAGGGGGAAAAAAACAACAACCCCGTACTAGCCAAAGAGATCCTGGCACTGTTTATTCTTCTGGATGGTCCTAGCTGACATCTGCACAGTGTTTTGTGAGCGCTTTTGGCATCCTTCTTAGGAATTGAGGGCCAGCCCACATTCTCCGGGGACTTTTGTCCAGCTGGAAAGAGTGTGTCAAGCCCGCAGGGCAATTGTATTGGCATCCAGAAGAGCCGATTGCGGGAGAGAGAGAGCATTGCGAGCGCTCATTAGGTGATGGACTGTCTAAACATTTAAATTGGATCTTCACGCCGCCCTGCGCTCGGCCCTGGAGGGCTCGCTGGGAAGATTTCGCAATGAGGAAGGAAACAGGAAATGTCCTTGGTTAGTGGATCAGCAAGGAGACGGGCTGAACCTGACCGCGCCATGATAATTGTTAGTAATCATAATATTGCAGCAATGAGATCCAATTTCTAAGCTCTGATATCCTTAGGGCAACACACTCAGTAATTCCCTATGGGTGGTGTGTTCAAGGAAAGTGCCTTCCTATAATTTTGTCTACTACTACTACAACAACTCAGTCGGGTAGACGGGCTGAGAAAGGGGGATGTGTTAAACCCCTGGGGAACTCCATGGCTGAATGCAGACTCCCAAATTAGAAGATTATTGTACATTACATACAGAGGTGGGATTCAAAAGTTCCCACCACTGGTTCTGTGGGCGTGGCTTGGTGGGTGTGGATGCAGAGGTGGGATTGTGCGACTTGCACGATCGCGCACACGCCAAACACATGCTTTGCGCACACGTTAAAACAGTAAAAACTAAACCTCTCAGCTGTTTAGCGCAGCGATTCGCTTTGCTACGCCAAACAACTGAGAACTTAAAAAGGACGTAGGAGCAGGGGCCCCAACTGAAGAGCCTCGGAGAGATTTGGAGCAAACTGGTTCTCTGCCAGCTGATCTTTGGTGCTACCAGTACGCCAGAACCAGGCTGAACCGGTAGAATACGACCACTGATTACATATCTGATAAGAAAATGCACAAGCCTGGACCCCCTGCATGTGTGAAGGGACCCAATTCTTGGCTTATTCCCCTTGTTGACTGTGATACGTTTTTGGGTGCTAAGCATTTTTAATTTATGTCTTCCTAGCTGTCATTGTGTTGATTTTTATTGAATTTGGTTCACTGCGTAGACTTGCCTGCTGAGATGGGCACCTATGCTGATGGATGAAATAAATCATCTTCTTCTGTCTGAAGATTGGTCAAGAGAATAGATGACATTAACTTGAAAAACTAGATAGGTTGATAGCAAATAAAAATAGCTAGAAAGAGGGCTGAGAGAAATGGTAAGAAAAGTTAGTAGCGATGGCTGAACTGACCATATGTGCTCCATATTCTGGTGTGGTTGTGGCTGAGTTTATGCATGAAACCAGCGGTTGCAGCCCCTAAGCCATGATTGACAAGGAATCTCTGTGTCTGAATCCATTCGTTGAAGCCAGTGTTTCTCAACCTTGGCAACTTTTAAGATGTGTGGACTTCAACTCCTAGAATTGCCCAGCTACCCGTCTACATATCTTAAAGTTGTTAAGGTTGAAAAACACTGATTAAACTATTCTTCAAACCCCAGATAAGCAAAACAGGGCTTTGTGTAACCTGGGACTGGTGCACAAAGGGGCTGGCCAGTCCCTGATAAAACTACATACATCTAAATAACCTCTAACCAAGGTTTCTATTCATGGTAGAATTTTGGAACTCTGGTTTAAGCCATCAAAGTGGTTATAGCCAAGTGTCCTACTTCAACTTACATTTGTTTTATTTTCCTATTCCTCCTTTCAAAAAAGATAAAGAAAAGATGATAAGCTAAAAAGCAGGAGTGTCTAATTTTGGCAACTTTAAGACCTGTGGACTTCAACTTCCAGAATTCTCTCTCCTTCCTTCCTTCCTTCCTTCCTTCCTTCCTTCCTTCCTTCCTTCCTTCCTTCCTTCCTTCCTTCCTTCCCTCCCTCCCTCCTCCCTCCCTTTCTTCCTAGTCTTCCTTCATCAGCTTTTCTTTATCTTCCTCTCTCTCTCCCTCCCTTTCTTCCTTCATCAACTTTCCTTCATTTTCTTTCCTCCCTCCCTCCCTCCCTCCCTCCTTCCTTCCTTCCTTCCTTCCTTGATTCCTTCCTTGATTCCCATTCTGGGTATTCTGGGAGTTGGTCCACAAGTTTTAAAGTTCCCGAAATTGGACATCGTTGTTATAAAGCAAAGCTTCTTCTTCTTCTTCTTCTTCTTCTTCTTCTTCTTCTTCTTCTTCTTCTTCTTCTTCTTCTTCTTCTTCTTCTTCTTCTTCTTCTTCTTCTTCTTCTTCTTCTTCTTCTTCTTCTTCTTCTTCTTCTTCTTCTTCTTCTTCTTCTTCTTCTTCTTCTTCTTCTTCTTCTATCTTACAGGCATTTCTGGAAAATAAAACTAGAGTAGAGGTTGGCTTTGCAAATTGTTTTCAGAGTGCTCTTGCTCATTTGGCAAAAAAAAAAGTAAAAACAAGAATAGATTATAAAGAACTGGAAGAACTAACTGGAATTGATACAAGTTGGACTCTTGGCATTTCTATATTTAACACTTGGCAATACTGACTCTAATTGCCATTTTGTGCTGGTGCCCCCACTACCTGCAATTTCAGTTGGGTTACCTCTGCCTGGTTTATCTACTCAACTAATCTGAATGAGGCCATGGTGAACTGGAATAAAAAGAAAGAAAGAAAATTAGTTACAACATTTATCTGATGGTTGCTAGTATGAAAACAGAGGTCTGTTTTGGAGATCGCTTCGTATTTTTAATGCGTGTAAACAATGATGCATTTGGGAGGAAAGGGTTAGGCTCAGAAAATGGAAATGCCAAAATTAAAATGACCTACTTGCCAGGAGATGAGTGTACACAAGCACACACAAACACAAACACACACACACACTCTACTGAGGACAGTAATTTGCTCAAAGGTTCGCAGGCGAATTCTGGACATCTGGCAGCATGAGTGGGTGGGAATCAGGAAGGAAGGAAGGAAGGAAGGAAGGAAGGAAGGAAGGAAGGAAGGAAGGAAGGAAGGAAGGAAGGAAGGAAATGAAACATAAAAGAGGGAGGGAGGAAGGAAGGAAACAAAAGGGGAGGCAGGGAGGAAGAAAGGAAAGATTAAAGAGAAGGAAGGAAAGAAACAAGAAACATAAAAGAGAAGGAAAGGAGGAAGGGCGGGAGGGAGGGAGGAAAGATTAAAGAGAAGGCAGGAGGGATGGAAGGAAGGCAGGGAGGGAGGACCGGAGGAAGGAAAATAGCTCAGTTCTGAATTATCCTTTCCTCCCTTTGGTTAAGTGCAAGATTACTCACCATACCTGTTTGATTGGACTGTCTCGATTCCCACATAGGGGAAAATGTTTGCGCAACCCTTCTGCCATCACCCATGGATTGAAAACACAAAGGCCAAGCCAAAACCAAATCAAGTCAAGGTGTGGTGGTGTATTGCATGAATTAGTCGTTTGTGTCAAAGCTTTGTGTGAAGTTATTTGTTTTGTTTATTTAGCATATTAAATGAAGATGCCAGGCTCTCTTAGCCCTAGTTTACATTTTAGAATTGCACAAACACAACTGAGATGTCCCCGACACGTAGAGAGAGAAATCCTGAATAGATTTTCAATGTTCTTTGCTTCACAAATCCTATTTTTGCTGCAATGCAGGGGTCTTCAAACATGGCAACTTTCAGACTGATGGACTTTAACTCACAGAATTCTCTAACCAGCATAGCTGGCTGGAGACTTCTAGGAGTTGAAGCTCTAATGGATGGTGGAAGGAGTGACAAATAAGAGAAAGCCTGGGTGTATCCCCACACACTGCACCATAAACAAGCCCGCCGTATTTGTATAACAAGTTGTGTGAATACAGTATAGGATGGCTGGTTTCCTTTTGGGACTGAAACTGAGGGGTTGCATAATAAAAACTGCATTTGGAACCACCCGTCTTCTCTCGTTAGTTTTTTTTTTTTTTTTTAATGAAAATAGCAGTGAATGGAATCTCTAAGGTTTCCCATTGTTAAAAATCCCTTCCTTTGAAGGCAGAGTGCTTGTTTTCAGTTGGTCAAGAACAGCAAATTGGACAGAGGTAGAAGCAAGCTTGTTTAAAAGAGCAGAACAGAACAGAACTCAAATAGTCCCTTAACTTAGTGACCATTCAAAGTGACAATGGCATTGAAAAAAAGGTGGCTTATGACCATTTTTCACACTTATGACTGTCAGCGTTCCAGGGAAAATCCGTTCCTGTCAGTAACTCCAAGTCACACATCATCTTAAAGTACTTTTATTAGAATAGCACCTGGCACATTCTGTGGAATTCCAAAACTAAAAGTTTCCAAAACTAAAAGTTTCCTGGCTTCTGCACAAACCATCCCCCTTTCCCTCATCATCACATCACATGAACCAATCCCAAAGTAAGTTCTAATTCTTTCTGTGCCACACTCTTTAACCTTGAACTATCAAAAGGATTATATTTTGTCTACTAAGAGCTACTCAATTAACATCACCCCCTCCCACTTTCTCCAGTTATGTTGCAGCAATGAATTCCATAGCTGACAATGACCTCTGTAGTTAGTCCTCAACTTACAGCCAGAATTGGAACCTGAATTTCCATTGCTAAATTAGGAAGTTGTTTAATGAGTTTCACAACTATGAGAATGCTGCAATGGTTGTAAGTAGGAGGACTGGTTGTAAGTCCCTTTTTTCAGCCCCATCATGTTGAACAGTGACTAAACAAATGGTTGTAAGTCGAGGACTAGCTGTGATCATATTCATCCTAGTTGTCCCAAAACCATGAGCTGGATGACTGAGAATCTCTACAGACTTTCCCTTCGCACATATGTGCTAGTTATTTCTGGCTCTAGGGGGCGGTGCTCCTCTCCGTTACAAAGCCGAAGAAGAGCCAGAGCTGTCCGAAGACGTCTCCATGGTCATGTGATTGGCAGGATTAAACCCTGAAGGTGCACGGAACACAGTTATCTTCCCACCAAAGTGGTCCCTATTTTTCTACTTGCATTTTTTTACCTGCTTTTGAACTGCTAGGTTGGCAGAAGCTGGGACAAGTAACGGGATCTCACTCCATTACGCGGCGCTAGGGATTCGAACTACCAGAATCCTGATCTTTCTGATCAACAAGCTCAGCATCTTAGCCACTGAGCCCAAATAAATCAAATGGATTGACCTTGACACAAAACCAGCCTTTTGATTTAACTTAATTGGTGAGAGATTATTCATCTGATTTTAATTGAGGAGCCAGGACATTGAACGAACGCACAGGGCCCATTTGAAACGAAACCAGCTTTACCGCTCGCCTCACTCTTGCTGGAGCACGGCTTTGGGAAAGTTGGAATTGGTCATACAAAAGATGGCACCCATCATCATGCCACAACACTTGCGGCTGCTCTCCGTTGCATAAATCCATCGGGCATGTGGTGCTTTTCAGCAAAGCTTTGGGCCAATTTGTTTTTTGGCCTTCTGCCTCTTCAGTCCTGGTGGCATCATTTCACTGATCTGGCGAGGACTGAAAAGCAAGCTGTGAATGGAGATTGTCTCGTCAACAATGCTATTCATGGGCTGCTGATCCATAAGGCTTGGCTCGGACAGTGGTCTTTTCTCCATGAAACAGACCAGCAATGTGTGACGCCAAGCCTTTTAGCTTAGCCAGCCAGAAGGATGCTGTTGGAGCAGTTGGAGAATCGTGTGGGGAAAACAATCAGAATATATATCAGTGGTGGTATTCTACCAGTTCGGTCCGGTTCTACCAAGCCTGCAGTGGCGATGAGCAGCGGAGACCGAACCGGTTCTCTCTGCCGCTCTGCTGTTGGGCACACCTGGGCTCCCATACTCACCTTTATCCTCTGAATTTGAAGTGCAGCTGCTTTGTGCGGTGCAGAAGATGCCATGCGACAGCTGCTGCCTTGCAGGAGGTGAGTTAGAACGTCTCTGTGCCTGTGTAAAGTGTGAGTTTGGTGCACGCACACACTCAAGGTGTGTGCACGTATGCAAAGCGTGCACACCAAGCCATGCCCACAGAACCGGTGGTAAAAATATTTGAATCCCATCGGATTCAAATATTTTTACCACCGGTTCTGTGAGCATCCAAAGACCTGGATAGGCAGATGTGGATGTTTGATGGTGGTAAAGGTATCTTTGCAGGATGTAAGCTGCTCCAAGTTAAGCTGCCTTTTGCAATTGACTGGTGGGGATTTTGTCAATGCCGATGCTGTTCAAGTGATGCTCCAGTTGTACAGGATTGTTGTCATTAATTTAATAAGTATTTTTAATTAAAAATGTGTGTCTTGGCCAACCCAAAAGTCAGGGTTGCTTACCATATTGCTTATCATCTCCAGAGTGGGTGATTGTTGTCACACTGCATGCTCAGATCAGGGATTCGCACAGAAGGCAATTTGCATTTTCATATTCTTTGAACTTTTGGGGTATAAGAATAAAGCAGAGAGAAGATGTATCCCACCTCTAGGGATGGAATTCCCTTAAGAAAATTCAAAATGAGGAACCAGACTGCTGATGGAGGAATCAGGGGGTAAAAAACAGGAACTGGGAAGAAGATGATTAAATGATCCTCAAATGGGGGAAAAAAGAGATAACTCTTGATTTACACATGAGGCACAAAGGAAGATAAGGCTTCCTTCCCCAGACAGCTTCCTTCCTGTAAGAACATCTGTCACAGAAAATGTCACGGTTGGTTCCCAGGCTAATGAGAATGTAGGAGACCAAATTATAAACAGCCACCTACAAGCTCCTTTGTTATCAGTGAAATGACCTGCAGATTTGTAGGAAACTATTTTTTTTAAAAAAAAAAAAGCTAAAGAGATCTCTGCCTAAATATCCTTAGGGGAGCATTGGCTCGTGAGGGGTGATAGTCGGAATTTCTCAATACATCTGGTGGAAGAAAATTCTATGGGAATTTAAACTTGAAATAAGGAATGCTTCCCAATGGAGACAGATGCCAGAAAATTTAGGCCAGCTTTGGTGGCTCAGAGACTGCTCAATGCTTTAGCCATCCCACTCCCCCTAGGACCATACTATTTTTGTGGGGGGTATAGATGATGGTGCACAGCAAGAGAAACATTGTCAGGAGATGGAGGGGAGTGATTTTTTCTCCCCATTCTCCTTGACAGGGCTATCTTAACACATGCACCTGATGGGCACTTGCCCATGGGGCCCACGAGCATAGGGGCCCCATACTAATCCCTTCAATGCACCTTGTATCATATAAATACAGCAACATATTTACTACATTTTACTGCATTTTTTAAATTAATACTAACCTGCAAACATATGTTTAGTTTTATTGACCGTTTACATTCTTATTCCTGTGAGTAGTTGTCCTTGTACATTGCTTTGCCTGGGGCCCATAATGCTGCTAAGTTGACCCTGCTCCTTGGTATTGCTGGAAAGATTTGGGTTCTTCCTTCGATATGCTTGTTTCTCCAACTTCAAACAGCTCCTCATCTTTGGATGTTTCTAATCTGGACGGTTCTGTTTTTCAGCAGGGAGGGTTGGGGGCAGGATCCCAGCAAACAGGAAACAGCCTGGAAACAGGCCCATTTCCGGATTTCTGGAAAGCCTGTTTTTTCCCCCTCCCAAAGCCTCTGCGCTACCTGCATTGAAAATGGGCCACATGGAGATTCCTGGGAGGGGAGGGGAGGGGTGGGTGGAGCCAGCCAGTCAATTCAAATACCGGTTCGGCGAACCAGATGCAAATTTAACACCTGGTTCACCTAAACTGGTCCAAACTAGTAGAATCCTACCCTTGGATGGATGGCAGGGTCTACAAATCAAAGGAGGGGAGGGATCATATCCTTTGGTTGTGAATCCCCTCATGAAAGACATCATGACCCCAAAGGTGGTCTCACTGCCTTCAAAGCATACAGCCTGCTCTGAAATATGTATCCGTTGGATCATTCACCCATTAACTTTGGTTGTCAGAAGGTCACAAAAGAGGATCACGTGACCCCAGGGCAATGTTCTGACCCAGCTCTCCAAATACGACAAACCCTCTGCAGTGAACTCTGTGGCTTCGCTAGCAGTGGTGGCTGTTCCGTCCCAAGGATCGGACCACGGATTTCCACTGCTCTCCTCTCCTCTGCTGTCTGTGCATCCACGCGTCAGGCACTGGACCCAGCCGTTCCTCCTCTTCCTCATCAGCCACCTCCAGACCTGGGAGTTGTTGACTCTCCATCTGTGGGCTGACGGACAGCCCAGACTCCGCCTCTGTCTCTATTTCTGACAGCTCCATTCTCTCTTCCCCTTTAGAACTCTCAGATTGCCTTGATGCTGACCCTGACTCCCAGCCTCCGCCTCTTCTGATTCTGCTGCTGGAGGGGTCAGCGGCCGGTTGGCCACACCAGTCAGTGACTACCTTTACTGCCCTCTGGCCAAAGATGCATAACTCATCCTTGAGTTTGCCAACCTGATGGAATACCATTGAGGCAGATGGGTTCCAAGCAGACATTAGTTTCTCTCCCAGGTGCTAGGAACCATCCCAAGCATGACAACTGACACAACTTGCTAGGTTGCAGAACACCCACTGAACTTGCTCAACGCTTCCAACTTTGCCCCGAGCTTTATACCGAGACATTCTTGCCAAACGTTCCCATTTCTGGAAACTTCCTGGTACCTTTAGCAACAGCCTGATATGGAGAGGAGAGAAGAGGAGCAAAACTCTTTCAATCAAGTCAGAATCAGACCAAGTCTCATTTGTGTAATTGATTGAAGATCCAGGAAGGGCCGGTTAAGAAAGGAACTTGGCAGCTCTGCCCTGGAATCTTCTTTTCGCTAAGGGCAAGATCATGTGTTGTGGTTTTCGGGAATACTGCAAGTTGCAAAACCATTTTGTAAACTAAAAGGAGACCTACATCAAAAGTAATTCCAAAGCGGTCCATTTTCTCAGTGAATCAACCATAATTATGGCTGTCTCTTGGTTGGCTAAATTGGGGACAGGCAAACTGGCCACAACATTTTTCTGATGTTCAGTCGGTACTGAATATTGAGGGTCATTCAAAAGCTTTCGAGAAACGTTTCTGTCCCTTAAGCCTATGTGGAAGAAAGATGCTTGACAGAAGTCCTTTGTGAACTTTTAGCAGGGAATGGGGGGAGGTGGGGGGAAATCCCCAAATTCTGACATAGGAATTTGATGGTTGCTAACATTTTAAAAAGAAAAAAAATATTTGGGGAGGAAAATGGACACTGTACCGAAAATGGACACAGTACAGGTAGTCGTAGAGTTACGATCGCATTTGAGCTCAAAATTTCTGTTGCTAAGCAAGTGGGTGCTTGCTAAATTAAGTGAATTTTTGCCCCATTTTATGACCATTCTTGCCAGAATTAAGTGAATCCCTGCAGTTGTTAAGTTAGTAACATGGTTGTTAAGTTAATCTGGCTTCCCCATGGACTTTGCTTGTTAGAAGGTCACAAAAAGGGATCATATGACCTTGGGTCATATATATGAGTCAGTTGCCAAGCATCTGAATTTTGATCCTGTGATCACGGAGATGCTGTATCACTCATAAGTGTGAAAAATGGTCATAACACATTTTTTCTGGGCAGTTGTAATTTTGAACTGTCACTAAATGAATGGCTATAAGCCAATTCATTAGTGTTAAACTAAAAGTTTAACACTAGGTAGGTATCTTTTATATCCTTGGAGGAAGAAGTTAGAAGTCATCCTTTGTATATATTTTTGTATATTTGCATCTCCATCAATCTCTCTTTTTCCTCTTCATCTTTATCTATATCTGTTTTTCCTGATTGTTAGTTGCTTTCTTTTTTGTGTGTGTTTGTTTTATAAAAGTTAATAAAATTATTATAAAAAAACTCAGAAAGACACCTTACGTGGGTTATGGTGGAGTTTTTAAAGGAGTCTCTGATTTTTTTTAAAGGAGTCTCTGATTTCTACAGGTATATCTGGCTCTAGTTAGAATTAGATGGAGCTGTGCTTCCCTCCCTTTGGCACACACTTCAGACAACGATAACGACAATGGTAACAACTTTCTTGCTTTCTCCTGTCACAGCATTTCCAGCAAGGAGCTGTCAGAACTGATTGAAAAGTTGCAGAAAAATGCTGATCAAGTGGAAAAGAACATTGTGGAAACGGACTCAAAGATGCAAAGTGTAAGTTGCGGTTGTGCCCTGGGTTGTGAGTTATTGAAATGCTAATTAAATTTGTTTAGAACCAGCATGTTAGGATTTGAGTCAGCTGGAACTCTCTTACTGTGACAAAAGGTTAGTTTTTGTACAGTGCAGATCTGTGTCTGCTTATGCCACCTGGAAATTTTATTCTTTTCTTGTTTAATTATTTCATTTTATTCTTCTATTTTTTTCCTTACAGATGTCAAGATTAATCCCAATCTCCAATTTCTAGGTTAAATGGAAGATGTAAATTCTTCTCCCATCATTTGGTCCATTGTATCTATGAGAAAAACTTGCTACTAGTGTGATGTTTGGCATGTTGTGTTCTAAATATTACTCCATATCTTTCTCCTCCTCCTCCTCCTCCTCCTCCTCCTCCTCCTCCTCCTCCTCCTCCTCCTCCTCCTCCTCCTCCACCTCCTCCTCCTTTCCTTCCTTCCTTCCTCCCTCCCTCCCACATCCACCTTCTTTCTTTCTTTCTTTCTTTCTTTCTTTCTTTCTTTCTTTCTTTCTTTCTTTCTTTCTTTCTTTCTTTCTTTCTTTCTTTCTTTCTTTCTTTCTTTCTTTCTTTCTTTCTTTCTTTCTTTTTCTTTCCACACTCTTTCTTTCCATCTATCTTTAAATATTCATTTAAAGTGGAACATAAAAAATTAAAAGCCCTCAAATGTTTAATGATGCAACTTTTATAGAAATGTTGGCTGTCCCTTCTGAAGGTAGCAACTTTTTAATTAGAAGAATTTCTCCTTCAAGGACTCTGGTTTATGTTCTATTTTTTAAAAAATTCTCAGATTGAGGACAAGAGAATAGAATTGGATTGGACTTACGTATAAAGGGTTTCCAGCATCTCTTTATCCCATGTCAGTTTCAAAACTGGGTGGAAAGTGCAGGGAATAATTTTATGCAGTTTTAAATGTGACGCGTTGTGATTGCAAATCGAGGACCAACGGTAGTTCTAAAAATATTTTGAAATGATTAAACTTTATCTTCAAGTCAAATGAATACACTTTCTTGTCATTCCTTCGTGATAATGCTAGGACATTGCAAAAAATGAAGCTTTATTCTCACGTTATCTGTAACAACCTTGTTATTTCTAGGACCTGTACAAACTTAAGGCTGGGAAGCCCACACAATATCAGGAGCTCACTGCAGATAAATTGATTGAATCGGACAAACTGCTTTATGTTCTGGATGGAGATGCAGCCATTGCTCGCCACATGAAACACCCCCAGGGGGACATGATCACGGAAGAGTAAGTCTGGAGTGATATAGCCCAAGGGTCAGTGGTGGGATTCAAATATTTTTACCACCGGTTCGGAAGGCGTGGCTTGGTGGACATGCATTGCACACCAAATGTGCAGTTTGTGCAGGCGCAGAGGCATTCTAACTCACCTCCTGCAAGCCTGCACTCTCCTGGTCGCTTCAGCAGCTGCCACACGGCACTCTACTATGCCATGCAAAGCAGCTGTGCTTCAAAAGCAGAGGATAAAAGAGAGTATGGGAGCCCAGGTGGGTGGGCCCAATCGCCGCTACCGGCTCCGCAGAACCAGATCGAACCATTAGAATACCACCACTGGCAAAGGTTACCAAGAGACCTGTGTTACTTTTTGTCACATGGTTGAGTGTTCTCTTCCAGTTTCAAAACAATGCACAAGGGCCAACCCCATGCTATAATTTTTAAAGAAATGCATAATTTGAAATGCACGTTGATATTATTCTCAAAGAGGAATCACAATGAAAGTCAGGAGTTCTTTCATGGAGTTCCTTTTGGGTTGAACCCAATTCCTGATGACTTCATGGAAAGTTCCACATTGTTTTCTCCACTATTATATGGAACCCTTTGGCACAACTGTTCTTGTGGGATTCGTTTGGATGCTACCCTGGTTTAGTACATTACCTCGGTGTTCCATTTAAATACTTCATTTCTGGAGATAATTCAAGGTCAACTGGTGATAATTCAAGGTCAACTAGATGCTGCCATCTAGGTGGACAAATTTTTTGAACTATCTCTGCAGATTCAGAGGCAGGGAAACCAGTGGTGGGATTCAAAACCTTTTTACTACCGGCTCTGTGGGCATGGCTTGGTGGGCATAGCAGGGGAAGGATACCATAAAATCTCCATTCCCTCCCCACCCCACTAACCTGCTTTCCAGCTCTGTTCTCCTGGAAGGCAGAGAAGAGATGGGGGTGAGGCCAGTCAGTGATGGTATTTGCAGGTTCTCCAAACTACTCTAAATTTCCACTATCAGTTCTCCAGAACTGGTCAGAACCTGCTGAATATCACCTCTGAGGGAAACATCAGTAGGAAATTGCTGGGATTGTCCTGTCTTTCCCTTAGCTTGACTGAGGGATGAACTACACATTACTTTCAGTAATTTTCTTTTCTTTTCCATGTTATACCCATTTATAAGATAGAAACTATAAATAGCAACTAGTGTTTTCCACCCTTTTCCTTCTGTGCAATTATTAGGATTGTTGTCCCAATCTAACAGTATTCTCTTCTGAAGCTGTTATTTGTTTTGAGGGACCACACTTGGAATATTGCATCCTGTTTTGGTCACCATGATAGAAAAAAAATGTTGAGATTTTAGAAAGAGTGCGGAGAACAACAACAAAGATAATTAGGGGACTGGAGGCTAAAACAGATGAAGAATGGCTGTTGGAATTGGGCATGTCTAACCTAGTGAAAATAAGGACTAGGGCAGATATGATAGCAGTGTTCCAGTATTTGAGGGGCTGCCACAAAGAAAAGGGAATCAACTTAATTGTCCAAAGTCCCTGAAGAAGATTCAATGGATGGAAACTAATCAAAGAGAGAAGCAACCTAGAACTAAGGAGAAATTTCCTGACAATGAGAACAATTAACCAGTGACTTGCCTCCAGAAGTTGTAGGTGCTCCATCACTGAAGGTTTTTTAGAAGAGACTGGACAGGTACTTCTCTGAAATGGCATAGGGTCTCCTGCTTGAGCAGTGGGTTGGACTAGAAGACCTTCAGGGTCCCTTCCAACTCTGTTATTCTGCAAAGTTCTTCCATCAAGGCCCATGGAAATTGAAGGCCCATGGAAATTGACGTCTCCAGTGTGAGCAAAATTAAGTATTACAATGGAGTGTTGGTGTAAGAAGTTTGAAACTCTTGTCCAGGTGTCATTGTAGGAGAAGGGGTGGCAGAACCTGGAGGTGGAGTCAAAAGAGGAATCAGCCTAGAATCTTTATGTAGTCACAAATGGACTATGCCAAACTCCTCATGAATTCTTTTGACCCTTATCTAGCCAAACTAGGGCTACTATTAATTGAGTAGAGTCCTGTGCATGGCATGAGTAGTAGTATATCAGTTTAACTGGACCTTCACGTATGGTTCTAATTTTTTGTGCCTGACAGTCATGGAAAAAAACAGATGAGAATTCTTAGTTTTCTTTTCTTCAGTATCCGGCAATTAAAGGAAAGAATCAACAACTTGCGAGGGAAACATGATCAGATTTACAATTTCACCCCACATGAAGTTGAACCCGAGGTCAATTGGTCCTCAACAATTGAAGAGAAACAGGTAGGCCTTCTCCAAACCAGGATTTATTGATGTGCTTTTCTTAGAGTTGCCCCTCTTTTGTTTTGAGACATGGGATGGGAGCAAGGTGCTTATAGACCTCTTCAATCCAGAAATGTAGCCCCCAAAAGGAAATCAATGGGGCTGGACTGTTTTTTTTTCTAACTTCTGCTTAATAAAGGGACTCTTTTGAAAAAAAGATTAAATGAGTTTTCTCTGAGTTGGTGACCTTTCAGGTACATTGAAGCACCCCCCCACACACACACACTGGGTATGTGGGAATTGAATTAAACGGGGGACGTCCAGTTTGGGAATGACAAAGTCCAATTGTTCAAATGCCTCTCCCCCTCTTTTTAATACTACAGTATATTCGTATCAGAAGTACCTACCAAGGCACTTCCAGGTTAAAAGGAGTAGCTGGTGACATCACTTTTGCCTGGGGAGGTCTTTCATGTCCCTGTTATTTTTTCCACCAAAGTGGTACTTATTTATCTACTTGCATTTGCATGCTTTCAAACTGCTAGGTTGGTTTTTTAATAGCCATGCAAAAAGCAGGGAGACCTTAGAAGTAGGATCAGAATAAGAAGTATATGGAATACTTAGCCTCGTCCTGTCTTCCCTGCCATGTTATTCATGAAAATTATTCTTCACCAAGCTGTTAGTTTCATTGGGAGAGATACCGACCCACTATTTGCAATCCCCATAAATGTCCATTGCATTACTTGTCCTTTTCTTACTTGCAATCAGGAAATATTACATATGTGCTCTTCAGCCTAGTACGACACAGTCCACAATCCTACTTCTAGAGGATTGCGTTTTATTTTTAGCTGTTATTCCTCTACATAAAACTCTTCCAGATTGTATGATCACCGCCATAATTCAATGGGGAGATGGAGTCTCACTTTAGGTCATCAATAAGCAACCTGCAGCCCTCAGCCATGTGGGCCAACAAAACTAATTTTGCAGCTCCTTGAATTGGTCTTCTGAAAATGGGTGGCAAATAGTCTTGACTCCTTCCCAGTTTTTAGCACTCATCATAACAAGGGTGTAAGACAAGAACATAGCTTCCATCGTTTTTAAAACTGTAGCAAGCCTTGTATGGACCACTGGAGGCCACTTCCTATTAAGTCCTTCTCATTTACTTTTAAATTTAATTTAAAAACTATCTAAATTTACAAAAATCATAATTAGTAAATCGAACCATGCTTGTGTGGTGGAATGTAGTCTGGACTCACAGGAGGGAAGGGCTCCTTGCCAGAGGGTGGAGAGACAGCAGAGTGTGGAATGTCTGGTAGGCAGGAAGAGAGCAAGGTTGGACCTAGCAATTCACAAGAGCATATCTAATAGTTATGCAGATAATGGCAGATAATTGCTTTAGTCTGAACCTTTAGATTCTGTCTGTAGGCAAATAACAACAAAGATGTTAGTCAGAAGCAACTCCATGTTCTGTTCTTGATTCTATGGGCCTGACATGGGTTCTTCTGAGCATGAGATGCCACTGCTCTGACTTGCTACGGGGTATCTGCATTTTTTTGTGTGCCTGGGCTCCTGAGGCTATAAGAAATGATGCCCTTATTCCCTTTCCTGGCCCCTCATATCCTGGACATAAACTGTTTCAACTCCTTCCCTCAAAACGATGCTATAGGGCACTGCACACAAGAACAACTAGACACAAGGACAGTTTTCCCCCGAATGCCATCACTCTGCTAAACAACTAATTCCCACAACACTATCAAACTATTTACTAAGATTGCACTATTACTTTTTTAAATAATTTATTTATTCAACATTTATGAAATTAAAAACATATATTTACATTTTACAGCATTGCTTAAGCAGTAGATACACTTTGTGCTTTTCTTCTGATAGCGTGTTATACATTGTCATAATAACTCCTTCATCATTTTAAATTCTATATATGCATACATATACCGTAGTTTATTTACATTTATTTACACATCACCCTTATTTTTCCAAAATGTTGCCAGGTCATCAGATATCACCTTTTCTTTATTCAGTCATTACCAGATATCCCATGTTTTGTAATATTTACTGTCTTGGTTATCTTTTAACAACTTAGTTAGTCTATCTATCTCGGCACATTCATGTCCCTTATTGATTATCATATTTACTGAAGGGGTCATAGCCAATTTCCAATTTTGAGCAAAATTTATTCTAGCTGCCGTTGTAATATGAAGAATCAAATATTGGTGCTTCCTATTCATATTTGCTTCTAATATGCCTAATAAAAAAGTTTCCGGTTTGAATTTTACTCTGTTTTGTTATTTCCTTTATCCATATTCTAATTTGACTGCACTATTATTATTCCTTTCATCCTTCCTAGTATCTATCTCTTCCCACTTATGACTATAACCATGTTGCTTGTATATTTACAATTTATATTGTTTTATTTGTTCTCTAGTATGATTTATAATATATTTATATTAGTATGATTTATAGTAGAAATCTGGAGCTGGAGTGACTGTGTACAATCACGTTCTGGTAACTCCTGCAACACAGCTGGAACTAATCGTATCGGCTCTGCCGTTTCATTAGACTATTCCAGTGACATGGAGGTGGGGGGATCTGCTGCTTGGGTAACAGTTTATCCTCCATATTAAATTACCCAGGCCTCATGCTCTGAGAGAAGCAGCTTTGCATACAGCATAGAAACAGGGAAGTGGCAGTTACCGGTTTCATAGCACGATGCCATAGTCTCTTGAGACTGAAGGATGCCAATTCAATTCATAAGATTGGTTATTAGTAACCTATGACTATCACTAACTGTTGTATTTTATGAATCTTGATGAATATATTTTATTTTTTTCTTTGTGTGTACACTGAGAGTTTATGCACCAAAGACAAATTCCTTGTGTGTCCAATCACACTTGGCCAATCAACAATTCTATTCTATTCTTTTTCCCAAGGAAATCTTGAACGGCAGGGGCTTTGGCACAGACCTCCCATCAGTCAACGGTCAAGTAGAAGAGCACAACATATTCCACAATGAGGTGATGGCTATTGGACCACATATCAACAAAGAAGGTGAAAAGGTACCCCTCTTGAGTTTTTTGAGTCTTTGATAAGATGGGGAGTGGAGGGGAAACAACGGCAGAATGTCTATGCTGCAAGAGAAATCCAGCAATGTGCAACTTGGGTGGCGCAGTAATTAGAATGCAGTATTGCAGGCTAACTCACTGCTGGGAGTTCAATCCTGACTAGCTCAAGGTTGACTCAGCCTTCCATCGTTCCAAGTTCAGTAAAATGAGGACCCAGATTATTGGGGGCAATAGGCTGATATTGTAAAATGCCCAGAGAATGCTGTAAAGCACTGTGGGATGATATTTAAGTCTACTATTATTATGGGGAAGCTGTGCCTGTTGAATGTGTGTCTGCAGTGCATCATCTGTAGGTACAGGAACCACTGCATTCAATAGTTTACCTAAATAGTGATTTAAATAAACCTTTCAGGCTTATCTAATTTCTGTGATTTTATATGTATTTTTGATTGGTTTGTTGGTTGGTTGACTGGCTGACTGACTCATTCATTCATTCAGTCAGTCATTCATTCATTCATTCTATATGGCTGGCCATCTCAGTAAATGACTCTAACTGGCCATACAAATAATGAGTTTGACTAGAGATTCCAATTAATTTTTATTTTCTTCTCAACTTCAAATCCTCTTTTATTCTACATAAGCATTGGTGACCTGGTACTTTCTAGAGGATTGAACTTTTATTTCCAACAGCCTTAACCAATAAGGTAGTGGCAAGATTTGTAGGAATTGTAGTCCAAAAGACCTGGCCAGGGCAAGGTTGCTTTATCTCCCTGCTGCTGGTTAAATTGCTGTCTTCTGCAGCAGGCACCCCAAAAGTATTAAGAGTAAAAGATTCATAATGTCCACAGAGCTTTGAATACCCAGGTAGCTGTGGAAAATCTTGCAGGCTGTTGTGAAATGTGTATAATTGTCTCCTTGGAGAAACTTATTTAAAGATGTCACTCCTGGATAATAGATGGGACCAAGATATAAGTCATTATTAGCACTTTTTTTATAAACATGTGATTATTCTCAGGTATTCCATAGATGCTGCCTATCTGGAAGGCATGAAGGAACAGTGTAGAGCAGTGTTTCTCAATCTTGACCATGCTGGCTAGGGAACTCTGGGATTTGAAGTCCACATATCTTAAAATGGCTGAGATTGAGATACACTGGGGTAGAGAGAGTAAGGGACATGAAGAAAGGGGCTGAAACATTTTTTAAAGTCCACAATAATAAAATATAACATTCAAAAGCAGCTCAGGCAGACATCTTCCTAATTCACGGGAGTATAAGCAGGCACAGAACAATCAGAGATTCAAGTTTCTCTTTGTTCCAGCCAATCTTAATTAAAGTAGTTCTACTCTTTCTGTGGAATTATTTTCCTGGTTTGCTCTACCTGAAGGAGACAAAAGTCACGTTCATCTACCTGATGGCCTCCAAATACATTAGAGTTAAAATTCTAAGAATTTCCTGTACACTCTAGGCAGGAATTTAGGGAGTTATCATATCAACAGGACCCCTAGCTATGGAGGCTCTAATAAAATGGCTGTCAGGGTTCCAATTAAAATACCCATAGCCTAACTGAGGCCATTTTGAGACTTCAGTACTGATTCACTGAAGGAAAGGATAGGGAGGGGGCAATGGAGATAGTTTGGGTATTATAGTCAAAACAAAATACTTTCTCTTGGGAACCAAGGACATTCCTGCAGGTGCTCGGAAGGAGGGAACTGGAGTTACCTAGCAACTGGACAGTAGCCTGATTGGACCATGTGACTGACGGTTTTGAAAAAGTGATAAACTTTTAATTGGGTGAAAACCGTGGGAAGAAATCAGAGTCATTTTTCACCAGCCTGTTCCAATATGACAAATTCAATAAACCTATTCTTTGGGGAAATTGCCTGCCTCAGAGCTTTGTTTGCAATGGATATGTCACTTGGAATCCTGACATTAAACCAACTCTCCTTCAATGTATCAGCACTGAAGTCTCAAAATGGCCTCAGTCAGGCCAGCTTCAGAGTTGACAATGGCTAGTTGCTTATCTGCGATGCATTTACGATAAAAGTATGGTCTTGCTGGTCTATTTTCTTTTGAGTTTGGTCTTTTTCTGTTTTTTGTTTCCAGGAGTATACAAGTGAGCTTCAGATGAAATACCAGAAACTGCTGGTAAGACTCTTTTTTTTCCTAAACAGATGTGTGTAATTATGGTACATCTAAGCAAATCAGAGATGAAATGAGAAAACATGCCTAGGGCAGAAGACATAGAGAACAACATGCATTGTTTAGTAATCACCAAGGAATAAAATTATTGGGCCAGAAAGAAGGAGCATGCTTTCTGAAAGTTGGGTCATCATCACATCTGGAATATTAAAAAAATAAAATAAAACTTACTGTGTTGATGATGGGATTTGGCCGTTCAGATTCCTGTATTCTTCTGGGGAATAGAGTAGATGGAAAGACTGATAAGAATGGGCCATAAGACAACTTTCTGCAACGGTGTAATTTTCAAAAATCTCAGATTTGAAGTCCATCGTATCAAATCTGGTGAGATACTAATGGCCGAAGGTTGCCATGAAGGTGCATGGGGCAGAGACTTTAAGCATACGGTGAAAATAATTCAGGCTTTGTTGAATGTAGGATATAACCAATAAGGATCAGCCATGAAAGTTTGACCCAAAGCCATTTTAGGAAGCTATATTCACTTTTTGGAGAAGATCCAAAGGTGCTTTTCTAAAAGGCAACTGGATTTCCTTGGCTTTTTTTTTCCTGGAAAATGTTTTGCTTCTCATCCAAGAATTGAAGAAGCTTCTTGGATGAGAAGCAAAACATTTTCAAAGGAAAAAAAAACCCAAGAAAGTCCAATTGCCTTTTGGAAAAGCACGATTGGTATAACTATGACCTGGATGATTGGGAATCTCTCACATTTGTAAAGCAGCAAATCATGCAGCTGCTCCAAGATACAATGGAGGAATTGTTGTTTACAGATTAACAGAGTTGGAAGGGACCTTATAGGTCATCTAGTCCAACCCCCCCATTCAAGCAGGAGATCCTACAGCCGTGGTGGCAAAACTACAGCGCATGTGCCACAGGTGGCATGCAGAGCCCTCTCTGTGGGCATGCGCACAGTCGCCCCACTTTAGCTCCACCGTGCATATGTGTGCACATCCCACCGGCCAGCTGGCCTTTCGCTCTCTGCCGTGCATGCACAGGGATGGGACACATGCACAGGGGGCTGGATGCATCCGTGGGGGGCGCATGCATGGGGAGACATGCATGCATGGGGGCACTTTGGGTATGCGCCTGCGTGCGCTTTGGGCACTCGGGGCCCAAAAGGTTCGCCATCACTGCCCTACACTATTTCTGACAAAAGGCAGTCAATCTTTTCTTGAAAGCCTCCAGTGATGAAGCTCCCACCACTTCTGAATGGTTATTGGGGATGAATTATTCTGTTGTGCTGGCTGGATATATTTGTTTTATTGCAGTTCCTAATATGATCTCAGTTGGGGTGGGAGTGGCAGGGTGTTTTGCATAAGTTGGACTCATCAACAAGCAATCCACTCTAAAATGCCTGGATTTTGCCATCTGGAGAAAGAGATGGCTTGAAAAATGTCTTCCAAAATAAAAAGGGGAAGTTTTTCTCCTGAGCTGTTTTTTTTTTTTTTTCTCTCTTTCCAACTTTTAAACCTTTGGCCACACACTCTTTCTGCTTGCAGTCGGAATCCCAACGAAGGCAGGAGAACCTGAATTTATTGCAAGATTTTATGCAGCGCTGCACCAATAAGCTCTACTGGTTAGATCAGCAGGCTAAGGACAGGTTGCAGTTTGACTGGAGTGACCAAAACCTCGACTACCCCAGCCGCCGCCGCCAGTATGAAGTGAGTTTTCCTCTTGACAACCTCTTTCTCATTAAAAAAAAAGCGCAAGAGGATAGTTAGACATCGAACGTTGTAGTCTGCAGAAAATAAGTCTGGATAATAATTGGAGCAGAAATTGAATATTTAAAAGAGATAGATGGGGCATTTTCTTCCAGCTGTTAGAGATGAGAATGCTCAAGCAATTCAAATATATATTATTAAATTGCATGTTAGGTTTGCAAATGCCATTGTAACTTTGAATGGTCACTAGAATAAAATAGAGTAGAGTAGAGTAGAACAGAACAGAACAGAATAAGATTCAGAATAGAATAGAATAGAACAAAGAATGGAATGGAATTGGTTTAACCATGACCTGGATGTTTGAGAATCTCTCACATCTGTAAAGCAGCAAATCATGGAGCTGCTCCAAGATACAATGGAGGAATTGTTGTTTACAGATACGATACAATAGAATAGGAGTAGAGTGGAGTAGAGTAGAGTAGAGTAGAGTAGAGTAGAGTAGAGTAGAGTAGAGTAGAGTAGAGTAGAACAGAATTAAGAATGGAATGGAATGGAATAGAAATAGAATAGAACAGAACAGAATCCAACCTAGTATTAAGGAGAAATATTCTGAGAGTGAGGGTAATTAATCAGTGGAGTAGCTTGCCTCCTGGAATTTGTTTTAGAATAGAATAGAGCTGGAAGGGACCTTGGAGGTCTTCTAGTCCACCCCTCTGCTCAAGCAGGAGAATCTATACCATCTCAGATAAGTGACTGTCTAGTCTGTTCTAAAAGTCTTCCAGTAATGGAGCACCCTCAACTTCTAAAGGAAAGCTGTTCCACTGGTTAATTGTCCTTCCTTGTAGAAAGTTTCTCCTCAATTCCAGGTTGCTTCTCTTCTTGATTAGTTTCCATCCATTGTTTCTTGTCTTGCCCTCTGGTGCTTTGAAAAATAATTTGACCCCCTCTTCTTTGTGGCAGCTCCTTAAAAAAATGGTTGTAAGTCAAGGAGTAGTAGCTGTATGGTTTTGTGCAGATGAAATTCAGCATTGGAGCAAGTTGACCGGAACTTCTGTTTGAAAATTTTCAAAGCAACAGAGCTTACTGTAACTAGCTATCTAGAAATAGATACTGTACAGGGGATACCAGTGAAATCTGATCCATGTTATTGGATTTAAGATGGCTTTCCTTCAATGGTGGATGTCCCAAAGGGAACAGTGGCTAATACTATAGTCTAGGTCTAGGAAATTCTTTTTGAAGAACCTGCATACAGGTCCCAAAGTTGCTTTTCCAAAAAGCAACTGGGCTTTCTTGTTTCTTTTCCTTGGAAACATTTTGCTTCTCATCTAAGTTCTTCAGTTCTGAAGCGAACTGAACCGAAGCAAAATGTTTTCAAGGAAAAAGAAAACCAGTTTCCTTTTGGAAAAACACCTTTGGGACAAACGTGACCTGGATGGTTGAGGATTTCCAAGACAACCTGCATAAATGTTCTTTCTTTTCTGATTCCTTCCCTTTAATTCAGCTTGGAAGTAGACCAAGCCGCCTGCAACTGGCGTGATTCCATTCTGCTTCTCTGTTTCCTCATTTCTTCCCCTTTCCTTAGAATTTCATCAATAGGAAATTGGAAGACAAAGAGGCAGCCATCAACAAACTGCATGAGGATGGCAATAAACTCCTGTCTGAAAATCATCCTGGGAAGATCGCCATTGAGGTAAGTTTGCTTTGAAGAAGGCTACATCTTCAGTTGTCTCAATTTCTCACTGACTCCCAGTTCCTGTATTGGGGCATTGATGATTATTGTCCTGAGGTCTTCTCTCCCTTCAATTCTGCAGGCTCACATTGAGGCCGTCCACGCTGACTGGAAAGAATATCTTAACCTGCTCATCTGTGAGGAGAGCCACCTGAAGTTCATGGAAGACTATCATCAGGTACTACCTTTGAACCCAAGGATTTATCAAGGAAATTTGCAGCGAGGTGCAATTGTGGGATTCAATATTTTTTACTATTGGTTCTGTGGGCATGCCTTGGCAGGGGAAAGATACTGTAAAATCCCCATTTCCACCCCACTCCAGGGGAAGGTTACTGCAAAATCCCCATTCCCTCCCCACCCCACTAACCTGCTTTCCAGCTCCATTCTCCAGTGCAGGGCAACCAAAGAAGACCCAGATGATCAGCTGGGACTCAGGAGGCAGAGAAAAGATGGGGTGGGGCCAGTCAGAGGTCGCATTTGCCGGTTCTCTGAACTATTCAAAATTTCTGCTACCGGTTCTCCAGAACTGGTCAGAACCTGCTGAATACCGTCTCTGGCAAGATGGTATCTCTCCTGGGGATTCTACCAAAACTGACTAGGCTGAGAGTTGACTCTTAACAAGAGACTATCTTCTAATTTTCCTGAAGACAAGAAGACAGTTTTAGGAAATATACCTGATCATATTGGCTCCCAGGACTTCAATTTTTCCAGGCTAAAATTTAACCTGAGCAGCAGAATGAAGGGTGCTCTTCAAAAATTAATGAATGAGGCAAGCATAGAAGCTATGATTTGTTAAATTAAAATGGACATAAGGCATGTGATTCCTTTCTCCAGTCACACATTTAACGATTATCCTATTGTATTTAGTTTAGTTTACTTTATTGTCACTGCACCTCATACAACGAAATTAAATACCATCTTCAGTGTACATCATGACCATGAAAATAAACACAAACACACATCCCTGAATTGAAAACCTCTGATATTGCATTGATATTGCGCTATACAGTAGAATTCAAAAGAGCTACTGCCCTGGACTAGAAGCTATTTTTCAGCCTATTTGACCTTGTTTTTATTATCCTGTCCTGTCTGCCAGATGGTAATAGTTCAAAAAAAAAGGGTGCCCAGGTTGAGATGGATCTTTGAGAATGTTTTGAACTTTCTTAAGGCAGCGAGAGCTATAAAGCTCTTCCAAAAAGGGGAGAGGGCAACCCATGATCCTCTGGGCAATGACATTAACCCTCTGGAGTGCTGTCCTATCCAGAGGGTTAACGTCATTGCCCAGAAGATCCTTTACAATGAAGTCGGGGAAAACCTTTGGAAGATCAAGGTTTTGAGGTTTCCATCTGATCTTCAGATCATGATCTTCCATTAGAAAAGTGTATTTTGGATGCCTAGGTGTACACCGGAAATAGGAGAACATTTCCAGGCGTGCCATCACTGTGGGGATGTTCTTCTTACATAGCAAAACCAAATCTGCTTTGTCTCTTTTGTAAGGGAGGTACAGGGAGGAGCCCACCTCCGATGCCACTAGCAACCAAACCTGACAGACAGTTTGTCTAGCACAGCTTGGCGTGAAGATTGTCGAGGCAGGTCAGGTGGTGCAGCTGGACTTGTTTGCAAGAGAAAAGAGCTGGTGGGAAAACAATCTTGTCAGACAAGTTCTTCTCCCAACCTCTCTTGGGCTTCTCAGAGATGAAACAACCCTCTGCTTTTGGAAGCTGGTTTAGCAGAAGACCTTGCTAGTCCATTAAAAACGCCTGCTCTAGTCTCAAGAAGTCATTCAGTCCGTTTTGTTCCAAGGACTGAGTTTCCCATTTACCCTATTTTTTTAATAACTTCCTCCTGCCTAGGTATTTTATCATTTTTCCAATTCTTCGCAAATCCAATTCTAGTGCCCTTCCTAGGTTTTCAGTTGATGCCACCTTCTCGTCTCTTCCCTCTCAAGAATGACTTGTGATCAAAAGGAAGGGAGGATTTGACTTTTTTCTTCTCTTTCTTTGCAGTTCCAAAAAGATGCCAAGGATGCACAGGAGCTTCTCAAAAAAGTAGACACAGATCTAGACCAGAAATACAGCCCAGATTTCAAAGACCGGTACCAGATCGAATCTTTGTTGCATGACCTGGAGGCAAGTATTTCGAAAGAGAAGGCACAGCTATTATTTTGACAAGCTTGGGGTTGGAGGTCAGTGGGAGGAAGGAGAATAACTGGATTACACACGGCACCACCGTGTTCCAAAATGTTATTTATCAAACAAAAGAAAATAATCTATATATATAAAAGTGAAATACCACCCATGCATCATCACAAAATCTCCAGAATCGTAAAGCCTACAAACTTGAAATTTGGCACGTATGTTCCTCTTGGCTTCCAGGAAAAATCCAAGAAAGGATTTTTCAAAATGACCACCAGAGCATTAGTATTTCCTATATTATTATTAACACGCTCTGATGCTAAGGAGTTCTACTCCCCCTTCCCACTTGAAAAGAAATCTCTTCCAAATGCAAAAGATAAGCAGAGGAGAGAAGTTTCAGTTTTAGTTTCACAGCAGCAACCAGCTTTAGTACAGAACAGTTGAGCTAAGCCATGCTCAGGTTCCTTGCTGTCTTCTTCTTGCTCACACAGCAAATACTGTTTCAGTTTCCAAACAGCCCTCAACTCTCTCTCACACTGACAGGACCTAGCCAGATGAATACAGATGGATGCTGGTAGGTGGAGGCAGAATTTTTCCCCCTTTATTTTCCTCCTCAAAAACTAAACCCACATAGTTTCGTAGCAAAGCATGGCTATAGAGCTAGTAGGAGAATAAGGGAAGGAAAGGGGAAGGAGGAAGAATGTAGGGTAGAGAGGAAAGAGAAAGAAAAGGCATTGACTTCCAATTCTTTTCGGTGTGGCCAAATAAGGTTATAGTATAACACCTCAACTTTTTACTTTGATATAATAACCTACACTAGCCATTCCTATAACAACAAACCTATCTAATCAGCAAAGCCCATATCAAAGTTTTATTTCACGTGGCACCATCATGGAGGAAGGCAACCCCTGGAGTTGATGGAGGGGGCAAGTGGAGCAGAAAGCTACTAGTGTCATCCGTCCCACTTAAGTTAGCTAGCAAAGAAATACCCCTGGCCCACTGTTTTCCCAGAGTATACTTCACGGAAAGCAAAAAGTAGTTAGTGAAGTAGTTAAGCAGAATCTGCTGGTCTGGCACGCAAAGAATACGATTAACTTTTCCTTTCTCCCCTGGCCAACCTTCTATTATCAGTCGATGTCCAATTAGAAGTTCTCATCTTGTTTAGGTAACAGAGCCTCAGTTTGCGCCTTCTCCGTCTCGGCATTCCTTTGGATGACCTGGGGCTGGATTGGTGTGTCTCATTGTTTGGAATGGCATGGCATGGTTTGGTTCCCAAACCCTTCCCTGTCCTCCCCATTCCAATCTCTTCCCTCCACCCGTTGCTAATGTCAGCCTGTCAGGATGCAATGCAAAGCGAGCAGAATGGCAACTACCACCGCAAGCAAAGAGAACGATGCGCTCCCCCCCAATTGGTTTTGACTTAAGGAAAGGTAAAGGTTCCCCTTGCACATCAATGCTAGTCATTTCTGGCTCTTGGGGGAGGTATTCATCTCCGTTACAAAGCCAAAGAGCCAGCGCTGTCCAGAGACATCTCCATGGTCAGGTGGCCGGCATGGCTAAAGATGCATAGAACTGTTCTGACCCAAACCCTTTTCCAATAAAACAAACACGAACCAAAGAGAACAGAAACCTTTTAATGATTCTTACGAATCCCCGGTTAAAAGGCTGCTGCAAATTAATTAACTTTGATAAGCACAGCCTCACCAAAATTGTGCCAAGAATAACAGATAAGGTTACCTAGAAATATTTTACAACACAAGAGTCTTCAAACACCAGCTAAGGTACTACAATGTCCACAAGGCTGGAGTTTCAAAACGTCTTTGCTTCCTGCAAAGAACGTCCGATTCACAGCTGACTTTTGTCTTCTGGAAGGAGGGAGCCATTACCTTGCAGCCTTACTCCCGAGTCACCCATGCTGCTGCAGCTGCTCTTTCCTGTGAGCAGCCCTGCGCACACGTGCACTTGGCACAGGCTCCTCAGGAATCTCCTCGTCGCTGCTACCAGCCCCCACAATCTCTGAAGGCAGCAGCCAACTCCCTAACGGTGCTGGCCCCTCATCTGAGTCCTCGCTCTTCTCAGCCGCTAATCACAACAGGAATGCTGTTCCCTTCCCACCAAAGTGGTCTCTATTTTTCTACTTGCATTTTTACACGCTTTCGAACTGTTAGGCTGGCAGAAGATGGGACAAGTAACGATTCTGACTTACCGGCCTATTTATCATATATAAATATGGTAAATAAATAGCATTGAGCAGAATCCATGTGAAAAAAAGTGGAATAATCAGTTGAGGGGAGTGAATCTGTTCCATGGGCTCCAAGCCACCACAAATCTACATGATATGCTGAACTATGATTTATCTAGTGTGCAAGCCGTTTCTGAATCCATCGTTTTTTGTTCTGGAAGATCTGAATCATCCTAACTAAGTTGTGTAGAAATCAAGACATTCAATTTGTCCCTCCAGCAACTAGGCCACAGAGAATTTGCTACCCCGCTTGAGAGAAATGACAGATACTGTCTTCTCTGAAGTTGAGTCTTAAGTCACTATCTCCAAGTTATTGTCCCTCAGATGTAAGCACTACAACACTCTCTTCTTTGAGCAATTTGGAAATGGTCTATGCTGGACAAAGGTGTGATGGGTTTGTGGCCCAAGGCATCACAAAGAAAATGGTCAAAACAGGTTCTTCTTTTGCTCCAGAACCCAACAATGGATAAAAGATATACTTAGATTCGGTCTGATCTAAATATAGTATATAAAATCATACATTGCAATGACTTACCAGTCAATGAATACTTCAGCTTCAACCATAACAACACAAGAGCAAACAATAGATACAAACTCAAGGTTAACAGCACCAAACTTGATTGCAGGAAATACGACTTCAGCAACAGAGTGGTCAATGTCTGGAATAGTCTACCTGATTCTGTGGTTTCTTCCCCAAACCCCAAAAACTTTAGACTGTCTACTATTGACCTCACCCCTTTCCTAAGAGGTCTATAGGGGGGGAGCATAAGCGCACCAACGTGCCTACCGTCCCTGTCCTATTAATTCTTTCTTTTTTTCTTATTTGTATCCCTTTCATGTATTCATAACCATGTTTATACCTATACTTGTTATCTAATAATCGCTTGACAAAATAAAATAAAAAAAAAGTTGCAAGAGAGCAGAGTCTGACTGTATGATGGACCTTCCTAACAGGAAGAATAGTTGGACAATGGATTTTTTTCCCCCAACAAGATGATATCACTTTCACTGGAAGATAGAACTCCATTGATTGAAGGTGCTTGGCTTAGATTTTAAGCAAACTGTGTGGTACCTTCCAATTTTAGGATTTTGGGATCTCAAAGGCAGGCCCATCTTGGATCTATAATTAATTTTCATTTTTAATTCTTATAATTAAAATTATTGCATTATGTTCATTCATTAGTTTTGATGTTATGGTTCATACGTGTTGAGATGCCCAGAATTGCTGGCCTAAAATTGGGGAGATTTTCTGAGATTATCCATTTACACTTTTTATCTCCTTCCTTGGTGGACCCATTCTGGAGATCCTTAGCAAAGTTCAACCCCATCTACTTTGTTCACAAGAGGTGTGGCAAGCAGACAAAGATCTCCTTTAATTAGTTCACAATGCCTCCCACCAACTTCCTATCCATCACGGTAGTGTAACAAATGCAGGGAATAATTATCTTCTTCCCACTTTGCTTTTCAGCAGAAATTGTCATCTACTGAGAGATCTGCCTGATAGGTAAAATCCTTGGGCTCTCCCAATGCCTTCTGCTGAGATGTGCTTGACGGAGCTGCAGTGGCTTAGTTCCCACACAGTCCTGATGGGTGGCTGTCACCATCAGGGAAGCAGAAAAGAAAGGAACCACATTGTACCAGATTAACCACAAATTATAATAATGGACATAATATGGAATTATACCTTAACATTCTGGGTCAACCAGTCTGGCCCTGGTATTCTTCCTGGCCTAAATTATAGGAAGAAAATTGGAGTAGGCAGGCATGGAGTTTACTTTGGAACTTATTTAGTTCTAGGGGATACAGGTGGCTTAGTGGTTAAGACGCTTGGTTGTTGACTGGAAGGTTGGCAGTTCAAGACACAAGCACCATTGGTGGGGTGAGTTTCCATCCTTGCCCCAGCTCCTGCCAACCTAGCATTTGAAAGCATGAAATGCAAGTAGATAAATAGGTATCACTTTGGTGGGAAAGTAACAGCGTTCCCTGCACCTTTGACAAATCATCCTGCTGGTTTTATGGCCACCAAAGAATCTTTGGACAATGCTGGCTCTCTTGGCTAGGGATTAGAGATAAGCATTGCCCCCTAGAGTCAGATATGACAGGGGAAATCTTTACCATTAGCAATAGCACTTAGACTTATATACTGCTTTACAGTGCTTTACAGCCCTCTCTAAGTGGTTTACAGAGTCAGCCTATTGCACCCAACAATCTGGGTCCTCATTTTACCCACCTCAGAAGGAGGGAAGGCTGAGTCAACCTTGAGCCTGTTGGGATTTCAACTGACAAATTGCAGGCAGCTGGCAGTCAGCAGAAGTAGCTTGCAGTGCTGCATTCTAACCACTGCGCCACTGCAGCTCATTTAGTTTCTAGTTCTGAAGTCTCTGGCTTCAGAATGATTTAATTTTAAGATTTGCACCAACTTGTTTGATGGGGCTTGAACTGGACAGATTCCAATAGATTGCACAATCCTGACATCTGCCCACTCCTGGGATCAAAGGTCCACCTGAAGGTAGGGTCAAACCAAACTTGGATGTAATCATCTCAGCATTGCTCTAGCAGCTGTTCCATCTCAATCTTTCCCTTCCTGGCAATTTTAGAATCTCTGCTTTCTTCTCCTTTAGGACCAGGAGAAGGCCTTGGACAAGTATGAGGATGTGGTGAGCTCCTTACAAAAACGTAGTCAGCAGGTTCTTCCCCTGAAGTATCGAAGAGAACCGCCTGTCAAACCTATCCCTGTGGAAGCCCTTTGTGACTATGAAAACGAGCAGGTAAAAGACTCTGGTTCTCTGGCTTTACACAGAACACACCTGCAATAGGACATGCCTTGTAAATGCCTCAGTGATTGATTTTGGAGATTGATTGCTGCTGGTGACATCATCGACATTTTGTCAAAGAGCTACGGCATCAGAGTTTGCGAAGGTGAAGCAGCTTGCTCACATCACCAGTTATGTTGTGAGATGCTGCATTAACTTGACGCCAAACTAATAGCAATAGCACTTATATACCGCTTTGTAGTGCTTTACAGCCCTCTCTAAGTGATTTACAGAGTCAGCATATTGTCCCCAACAATTTGCAGCCCTGCACTCTAACCACTGCGCCACCAAGGTTCTATATATAATATATATAATGTTAGTTAAGGATGATGGAAATTGTGGTCTATCACATTTGAAGCATCACTGGTTGCCCTTAGCTTCATTAGGGTTCTTGTTTTCATTATTTTTGCCATACATTCCTTAAATCATTTATAATTTGTTTTTACTTAAATCCCTGCATAATTTGAATAGAAACATGAGCTGTCCAATAAATGCATTTGCTTTTCAAATAGATTGTCCGTTATTTGATGGACTAATATTTTTATAGTGCTGGGTACAGATTGCCAGGCTGCAGAAGGATACAGAGATAACCTGGACAATCAAGATTCCGTTATTATAAGCAATACCCAAAAAATAGAATTCTAGTGTTTCTTGTGTCTGTTTCTTATGGTGTTTGTTTCCTACCTCAAGGGGCTGACATCAGTCTTGAAAGTATTTCTCTCTCTCTCTCTCTTGTAACACAGAGAATCAAGGTCCTGCAACCTTGAGTTTATTCCTCAGCCGTTTCTATCTTTCTGGCCTACGTTCATTATTTTCCTAATGGCTGCCCCATATCTTCTTCAACGCAGCCTCTGTAGTCTACACAAGCTCACTTTTGCTGGAAATTTTTTCATGATTGAGAATAACAAGGAGAAACCTTTCCCCTTTGTTACAAAAAAAAAGGGGAGGTGGGGGGCTGTTAGTTTGCAAACTCCTGAGTTAGGTTCTGTCCACACTCCAAGGAGCTGCAAGGATTGGGGACAGAGAGTGGGACCAGACCCCAGACTTATGCAAAAAACTTTCTATCTCAGTATCAGATTTCACGTGGTGCCCGATACACTCTGCACAAGAACAACGAAGACTACTGGGAAGTTAGCGACAGTGGAGGAAATGCAATCAAAGCCCCAGGAGTCTGTTTCATGATTCCTCCCACCGACCCTGAATCGCTCGCCGTGGTAGACAAGTAAGCATTTCTTGACCTAGTTTGCATCCACACAAGCCAGTGGTGGGATTCAAAATATTTTTACTACCAGTTCTGTGGACGTGGCTTGGTGGGTGTGGTGTGGTTTGGTAGGCATGGCAGGGGAAGGATACTGCAAAATCCCCATTCCCTCCCCACACCACTAACCTGCTTTCCAGCTCCGTTCTCCTGTGAAGGGCAGCCAAAGAAGACCCAGCCAATCAGCTGGGACTCGGGAGGCGGAGAAGAAATGGGGGCGGGGCCAGTCAGATGTGGGATTTGCTGGTTCTCCAACTACTCAAAATTTCTGCTACCGGTTCTCCAGAATGGGTCAGAACCTGCTGAATACCTCCTCTGCTCCATTCCCACTCCACTCCTGTGGGATGGTTACTACAAAATCCCCATTCCTTCCCCACCCCACTAACCTGCTTTCCAGCTCTGTTCTCCTGTGCAGGGCAGCCAAAGAAGAGCCAGCCAATCAGCTGGGACTCAATGGGAACAGAAAATAGATGGGGTTGGTGGGGCCAGTCAGAGGTGGGATTTGCCAATTTTCCAAACTACTCAAAATTTCTTCTACCAGTTTTCCAGAACTGGTCAGAACCGGCTGAATACCACCTCTGACAAAAGCCAAAGGTGAAGTATATGGATGTTCTCCATGATGGTTGCATCAAGGACCTTCCTTCCTTCCTTCTCTCGAATTCTCAAATGTTCTTTGAAAACCCAGGTATGTTCTTTGCCAACTGGGTCTGTGTTTTCTTGTTTTACAGCATTGCTAGCCACTATCAATGTGTGAAACAGAAGACTGGTTGCACAAAGAATCGACTGGAGGATCGCTACAATAGCTTAAAGGCAGAGAGCATTGGAGGTGGGTACATTGCGAGATGTCTAGGGAGACCATGGGTCCCACTTAAAAGGGAACCATGCATTCTAGTCTTCTTCTGTTCTTTGTAAAGAGAACTGTAAGTGAATCATGCAGTCGTTGTGCGATTCTGGTTTCCCCCATTGACTTTGTTTGCTGGGAAGGTCAAAAATGCGAGTCGTGGGATCCTGCAAGTGTTGTAAACACATGCCGCTTGCCAAGTACCCAAATTTTGATTACATGACAGTGGGTGTTCTGACCCAGCTCCCCACACACAACAAGCCTTCTGTAGTTGAAGCAATGATTCCTTTATTAGGAGAGCCAGCAGCCCCAGCAAAAAGTTTCTCTCTCACTGCAGGTTAATAGGTCTGTCTGACAGGGGAGATGAATAGTTGCTTGCCATATCTATTCATTTCCACCCCCTGCCTTTTATCCCCAGAGCTAGGGTGGGGCTTTGCTAGCAGAGGTGGCTGTTCTGTCCTAAGGATTGGCCCACAGATTTCCACTGCTCTCCTCTCCTCTGCCTTCAGCATATCCATATGTCAGGCACTGGACCCAGCTGTTCCTCCTCTTCCTCATCAGCCACCTCCCAACATGAGGGCTATTGACTCTCCATCTGAGGGCTTCGCCTCTCTCTCTCTTTTTTTCCTCCCTCCCTCTCTCCCTCCCTCCCTGCCTCCCGCTCTTCCTTCCTTCCTCTCTCCCTTTTCTACCTCTACCTCTTTTACCTTTACCTAATCTCTCTTTCATCTTTCTCTCTCATCTCTCTCTCTCTCTCTCTCATCTCTCTCTTTCATCTCTCTCATCTCTCTCTCTCTCACATCTCTTTCATCTCTCTCTTTCATCTCTCTCTCTATCTCTTTCATCTCTTTCTCTCATCTCTCTCTCATCTCTCTTTCATCTCTCTCATCTCTCTCTCTCACACATCTCTCTTTCATCTCTCTCTCTCATCTCTTTCATCTCTCTCTCCCTCTCATCTCTCTTTCATCTCTCTCTTATCTCTCTCTCTCATCTCTCAGTCTCCCTCATCACTCTCTCTCTCTCCTCTCTCTCTCTCTCTCTCACATCTCTCTCTCAGCCTCTCTTATCTCTCTCTCATCTCTCTCTCTCATCTCTCTCTCTCATCTCTCTCTCATCTCTCTCTCTCTCTCTCATCTCTGTCTCTTATCTCTCTCTCTCATCTCTCTCTCTCTCTCATCTCTCTCATCTCTCTCTCACACATCTCTCTTTCATCTCTCTTTCATCTCTCTCTATCTTTCATCTCTCTCTCTCATCTCTTTCATCTCTCTCTCCCTTTCATCTCTCTTTCATCTCTCTCTTATCTCTCTCTCATCTCTCTCTCTCATCTCTCTCTCTCTCATCTCTCTCTCTCTCATCTCTTTCATCTCTCTCTTATCTCTCTCTCTCATCTCTTTCATCTCTCTCTCTCATCTCTCTCTCATCTCTTTCATCTCTCTCTTATCTCTCTCTCTCATCTCTTTCATCTCTCTCATCTCTCTCTCATCTCTCTTTCATCTCTCTCTCTCTCATCTCTCTCTCTCTCTCATCTCTTTCATCTCTCTCATCTCTCTCTCATCTCTCTCTCTCTGACAGCTCCATTCCATCTTCTCCCTTGGAGCTCTCAGGTTGCCTTGATGCTGATCCTGACTCCCATGCCTCCTCCTCCTCATCTGATTATATGATTCGGCTGCTGGAGGGGCCACAACACTGGGGATACTGCGATGATCAAGTGTGCAAGGGCCAGTCATCAATCATTTTGACTCATTAACTTTGAACGACTGTTAATTGAATAGTTGTAAGTCGAGGACTACCTGTGTGATGAACCAAACCTGTGGCATCGTGCCATGTCATCAGGCCTTGAGGTTGAGAAGGGAGGCGTTCTCTGCTCTTTTCCAGAAACTCATTGCCAACCCAAACTACTTTTTCCCCAAACTTCCTCAGATGCAGCATCTGTGCAGGTACAGCAACTGTTGGCGGAGCTGGAGAAAGTGAACAGTGAACTGGATAAGCAGGAGAAGGCTATCACCGCAAACCTTCGTCCTCCTCTAGAGCAAAGCAGGGCGGTGCAAGATAGCGCAGAACGCTCCAACGACCTTAAGGTAAAAAACATGTTGGGGTTTATGGGAGCTTTCCAACATTTTCCAATGCTGGATAGATACTTTTTGGAGCAAAACTGCAAAGACTGTAGGAGAAGACAGATGGCAGGTGGGTTGTGTGGCTGCAAGGAAGCCAAGAATCCTGAAAACGGCAATTCGGCTGGGGCTAAGACTAGGTAGGACAGAAGCTTGGATTAGCCGGACAGAAGCATTAATCTTGCATTCAATTACAAACCTGAGTAGGAGATCTTCTCCAGCTAGTTTGAACATTACAGGGATGCTGTCACGATCACTACCCATCTGCGTAGCTCACCTTTCCCCCTCTGAAACATCTCTGCAGAATGTCACCAATCAGATCCATCGTATTGAGCCAGAGAAAACAAGCAAGATCCAGGAATGTGAAGCCTTCATTGAGTCAATGCCCGAGTCCAGCAGTACCACCTTAGTGAAAAAAAAAGTAGAGAAGACCAACAACAAGTACAACTGGGTCACCCAACTTCTTGATGCGGCTCAAGAGAAGTAAGTGCTTGTTCTATCCTGCAGTTTCTCCAAGACAGGAGTTCACCTGGTGCCTCACAATCCAGGTCTTTTCCAGTCCCTCTTTCTGGCACATTGGCCAGTTGTCTTTCTGAGAACTTTGCAAGCACTTTTGGACAGCATGTGTGCTTTGGAGAGAAAGTGCCACAGCTCATCATTAGAACCTTTGTATTGCACATAGAAGGTCATAGTTCATCTCTGGTATCTTTGGGTCGGGATGGGAAAACTTCAACAGAGCTGCTTCTGCTCTACTAGGAAGGGACCTATCTTCTCCAACCTGGAAGGTTCCAAATATGATAGGCTACCACTCAAATCATTCCCACTCAGGAACTTTAGAAATGCAGTGGCTCATGTCATTAGGACTCAAGTTACTTGAGTCATTAGGTTAGCTCAATACTCAATTCATTAGGTTAGCAAGTCCACGTTCAAGACCCAAGTGCTGGTGCGTGGTGTGGCGAGCTCCTGTTACTTGCTCCAGCTCCTTGACAGGGACATGAAAGAAGCCCCCAAGGGTGTCCCCCAGCAATGGTGATGTCACCAAGTAATCTTTTCAACTAGGAAGCACCTTAAATGGTGACTCCAACATGAATGGGACAGGATTCAAGAACTGGAGTCCAATGCATCTAATGGGGGAAAGACTATGGGAGACTGGGCAAAGAAAGGCTGCTAAGGATACAGTCAGATAAGAGACAGCATAGCCTGTAGTTGGATAGTGGGCAGGGCAAGAGGCTCAGAAGGGACCCTCCCTAATTTCTTAAGCTTTTAAAGCAGATGGGGAAGAATTGTACTTTCAGACTTGCAAGAATCTGTCATTGTAACTTTACAATAAACTGGAATTAGTTCATCTGGTTGTGATTCCTATCTGATTTAACCTGTGAGACCCACATTGTACTTTCAGACTTTAGAATCAGAACTATAGAATCACAGAATCAAGAGTTGGAAATAACCTTGGAGAACTTCTAGTCCAATCCCTTATTCAAGGCAGGAGACCCTATACCAGGGTCTTCAAACTTGGCAAGTTTAAGACTTGTGGACTTCAACTCCCAGAATTCCTAAGCTAACATGACTGGAGGAGGAATTCTGGGAGTTGAAGTCCACAAGTCTTAAAGCTGTCAAATTTGAAGACCCCTGCCCTATACCATCCTGGACAAATGATTGTCCAATCTTTTCTTGAAAAACTCCAGTAATGGAGTATCCCACAACTCTGGGAAGCAAGCTGTTCCCGATTCATTGTTCTCACCACCAGGAAGTTTCTTCTTAGTTCTAGTTTGGATCTCTGTGTAATGAGCTCTACATTCTAATAATGTAATATGACAATACAATAGAATTAATTCAACTGGTTGTGATTTGTGTTTGGTTTATCCCATAGGCCCACATCAATCTTGCAAGTCTGAAAGTACAGTCCTCTTTCATCATCTTTAGCCTGAGGAACTAGGGAGAATCTTTTCTCAGCCTCTTGCGCAACCCAGAGTCCCTAGGCAGCATCTCTGGACTGAGTTTCCCAAGGTCTTTCTCACATACTATCACTTTTACTTGGGAAAGGCTAGTGGAGGCATGGAGAACGAGATGGGGCTGCTTCATATGCTTGGGAGAGAGCTTCACAGAGCACCTAATTTGCATGCAGAATGGCCCAGTTTGCACAATGGGCTTACCTGGGTTATGTGGGGGAGATAAATGTGTCCTATGAACCTTCTAACTTAGCCAGTGGTGACATGATGGAAGTAAGGTTTTGGATTCCATCGACGATGAGATGTTTGCTTTCTGTGATTATGAGAAACTGGGCACTATAGTGTGGATGATAGGACAAAACCATAAACAGCCATACTCTATATGTTCCACATGCAGAAGGGTTCATTTCATTCATTCATTCATTCATTCATTCATTCATTCATTCATTCATTCATTTAAAATATTTATATAGCTGCTTGTCTTTTAACCAATTCTGGACAGCTCCCAAGCAAAGACTAAAAGAGATGTAAAATCACATTAAAGCTATTTATTCATTCATTATTCATTTATTTATTTACCAAATTTATTTGCCACCTACCTCACAATTCAAGGCTGTGGCTTGAATTAAAACTGTAATACCCCAACTGATTAAAATATTAAAAAATAATAAAAGAAACCTGGCACTGAACTGAAGTTCATTCTGGATTAGTTGACGTTTCCGGCTAGTCTTCAAGGGCAGCGGCATCGTAGAACACATTGTAGTAATCCAGACAGGAGGTGACCAAAGCACGAGTGACCGTGAACAAGGCCTCATTGTGTAGCCCCAACGAAGGGTGAAACAAGCAGGGTAAGGTCAGGTGGCTCCCTGTCTCTGCTTCGCTGCAGTGCCGCACATTGAGACACCCTCTTCATCGAGGGATCCTTCTTCACCCATGCAGGATCTTGTTCAATCCCATCTCTTTGGTGGAAAGGATCACGTGCTTTGTAGTGGAAGATCCCAAGATAAACCACCTTGAAATAGTGACAGAAGCACTTGGCCGTTCTCGGGAACGCCCAGTTGTAACCCCCAAGCTTGTTGGTGCAAACATTATTTCCTTTAATAACATTTAATGCCTTTTATGTAATTGGTACTGAATTAGGTTAAGCTGCGGAAGGACAGTTGAGCTCTCAGCCCTGGGACGGAGCGGCAACCAAGTGAAATGCTAGTGAGGCTTGACAGCAGTCAGGGTGGGAAAATGAACAAGCTGGAAAGAAAAGCTCTTAAAGTGGAAGAAAGGGGCGGCTGAAGTGCCCTTTTGATCCCTGTTCTTCCTCTGCTGGAAATTTGGCCTCAGGCCATTACCTCAAATGAAAATAAGCCTTCTTTCCCAAGCATGATCACTTTGAATTTTCATGAGGATCTCTAGGAGGAATGAAGGAATATTACAGGAATTTTTAGAAGCGGATGCTTTAGAACCAAAATATGTCTGTGAGGATTAACAGAACATAATAACAGAATAATGAGTCAGAAGGGATATGCATATGTTCTGGAGCACAAGAGAGAAAAATTGCTGGTGAGTGGCTGTTATCTGAAAGAGAAAGGGATTCGTTTCAAATACAGGAAGGATATACTATGCGAGCAAAGCGTGATCGGAGCTGCCGTCTCCCTATATATACTGATGGGGGGGTTGGCTGTGTTGTCATTTCTTGATTGGTTGATGGAGTTGATGTTTGCAGATTGGCTGGCTTTTTCGTAAGAACATGTGCGGCTGAGGTATTGGCTGTGTGTCTATCAGCCTCCTTTGTTGTAATGACTTGGGTAATGGGCTGTGTGATGACCTTCTGAGTTCTATTGTTTTGACATTCTGCGTCTTGTGCTGTAATAGGGAGACAGCAGCTCAGATCACATTTTGCTCGCACCAGAACAAAGCCGAAAGCACCGGCCTGAAGATGGCGAGTGAGATCTCATCGAAACATTGCCAAGATACACTCAATCTTACACGGGAAAAGACCTGAACACGCCAAGACCTGCATACCTGTACCCATGAAAATCTACGAAAACACACACACATACACACACATATATATATAAATACACACAAGGATTATTGTGGTTGGTCACACAGTTAAGCCAGATGTTTAGATTTGATTTTGCATTTTATCCACCTATTACCAAAGGACCTGGCATAGACATATGTTGTTGTTGGGGGTATCATCACAGGATGTCAGCTGTCAGAAGTCAAGCTGCCTTTTGCAATTGATTGATGGTGATTTTATCAATGCCGATGGTATTCAAGGGATACTCCAGATGCTTGGGAATTGCACCCAAGGCACATATTATTATGAGTACTATCTTTGCTGTCCTGCCACAGTTGTTCTACTTCTATTTACAGGTCTTTATACTTTGTGATTGTCTCCATTTCTTTCTCTTCTATCCTGCGGTCTCCAGGCACTGCCACGTCCACTCTCCAGACTTTTTTGTTTTTTCTTATCGACAATTGATTGTCGATAATTAATAAATAATTATGATTGTTACCTTATTGTTGTAAGGTACAGTAATGAAATCTTTCCTCTCTTATTCTAAACAGAATCAGTTTCATCAGAAACACCAGACTGGCTTCTTTCTGATGCCCAACCCTTTCACAGATCTGAGATGGCTTTTGATTTTTCTTTAATGCCTCCTGCACACATTCATCAAGGTTATCTTTACATCCCTCTCCACAAAGATTCCAACAGCATTGAAAGTTGTAGGTCCTCAACTGGCTTGTTAGAATAAATCAACTCTAGATAGGACAGAAATGTCTACATGTACACAACCGTCTTAGCTGAGATTTCTAGCTGAAGGAGATGGGATGAGAAGAATGGCTAAGTCATTGTCCACTTGTCTTTACAGGGTGGATGTTGCCAATCACCTTGAGAAGGTCCTTCAGCAAGGGAGAGACCTGCTTTCTGGCTATGAGAACAAGCTGGCCATCGAAGACACAATTCCTGAGGATATTCGTGCTCTGGAGCACAAGAGAGAAGAATTGCTGGTGAGTGGCTGTTATCTGAAAGAGAGAGGGATTCGTTTCAAATACAGAAAGGATCAATTTGACTTGTCTGTAGGAATGAAGGAAGGAGAGGGGCTTAGCTCCCTTTCTCAGAAATTACAGAAGCCGAATGTGGAATGAAGTCTTCTTCATGATGCTGTCCAAAGACAATGCGGCCTTCTGAGATTATAGGTGTTGCAACTCGGCACAGTTGGAAAGTTGCAAGATGGGGCAGGCTTGTCCAGTTGCGTGTCCTTGTGTACATGTACATATAGATACGTATTGCAAAGGCCCTACAACTGAATCTCCTATATCAGTCAGCATTCAGTTTCCAATACTCCCCTGGGCACCCTTCATTTGGCTAAAATGTGGAAGGGAAGAATATCCATGTACCAGAAGATGTTTTAATTTTTTTAGCTTTGTGTGGTTCCTAGATCTGTACCTTAATTTATTATTTGATGCCTTTTTGGAAACACTAAATGAAACCTTGTTTAGGCAAGAGGGTGAACTCTTATGAGACTCTTTGAGACAGGCTGGCGTCTGAGTAAATGTCCACAAGAGCTCGTGTGTTTTTTACAGTTGGGTTGAAGTCAGTCAGCTGAGGCTTCCAGGATCCAATCAGTCCCTGGGATCAAAGGTTTATTCTTCCAAACTTTTGGGCTCCTGCTGGAGCCCATCCTCCGGGAACTTTTCTCTCACTAGAATGGGTGCGCTGAACTGTTCTATGCATCGTATTTATAAGGTGCCTGCTTGTGTGTAGCTTTTAGATGTCAATTAGGGTGTTGACAGAGCAACCCAGGAGAACAGCTCAGTGCACAAATTCTGGAGAGAGAAGTTCCCCGAGGATGGGCTTCAGCACGAATCCAAAAGCTTAGAAGAATAAATCTTTGGTCCTGGTAATCGATTCAGATTGGATCCTGCAACATTATCCTGGGACACGTATGTTTGCCTTTATTAACTGAGGCTCCTATATATTCATGTTTATAAAACATGTACTTTTCTCATGGTGTTTTGGTTTGCTGTGGCCCCTTCAGTTCTTTTGATCTTGAATATAGTTTTGGGCAAGCCACAGAAGAGAGAGAAAACCCTCGTGTGAAACAATGTTGTGAACGCCACAGTAAAAAGATTGTAAGAATCTTCATCCTGGTAAGTTTGCTAAGAACCAGTGATGGGATTCAAATAATTTAACAACTAGTTTCTGCCCTAATGATTTCTTCCAACAACCAATTCACCAAACTGCTCAGAAAGATAACAACCGGTATTCCCGAACTGGTGCGAACTGGCTGAATCCCACCACTGCTAAGAACCATCCTTCTGTTCCTCCCAGGCGCTGAATTCTGAACTCCAGGTCCAGAAACTGCTGAATGAAGCCCAACAAGACTTGGAGAAGGCCAAGAAATGTTCCAGTACCTTGGCAAGCCAATTCCAAGAACACTGCCCAGACATTGAACGCCAGGAAGCTGAACTCCACAAGCTCAACCAGCGTTTTAGCAACCTCAACAAGCAGTTGGATTACAGGTCAGGAGGAGGGAGAGGTGACATCAGGTGGTCATCAAGAAGGACTTGGGGGAAATGGGAGCATGGACTAACAAACTGGTAGAAGGAAGACCCCAACATTGGTCTTCCTGTTTTCTAAGCATGCTCTCCTCCTGCAGAAGAACATTGTTGTTTTTTGGTTTTCTTCTTAAGGCGCTTTAGAATTTCCTGGGTGTAGTATCCTCTTTTGTTGCAAGGTAGTGAAATGTGCAATTAATAATCACTGTGTGTTTCCTATTCTTTGTGTGTAATGCAAGTGTTTCTCAATCTTGACATCTCTTATAAGATGTGTGAACTTCAACTCATGCTGGCTGGAGAAATGCTGGGAATTAAAACCCACCCATCTTAGAGTTGCTAAGATTGAGGAATTCTGCTCTAATGTCTGTTTATTTGCTTTGCTTCCTCACTTGGAAAAGCTCTGTGAGTTTCTTCTTGTTATCTCCCTGGGCTTTCATAAAATTACAGGAAAGGTGCAGGCTGCTAGAGAGAGATTACTGTATTATGCAGTAAAAGACATCATTTTCCCCTAGTCCATTTGGTAACAAAGGCAAATGCCAGCTTTCCACATCGATATTAAGAATGGCACAGAATTTTGCTGCAGAGATGGGGGCGATGAGGTTGTAGGAGAAAGCAGGAGAGGCAGGGGGGAAGGGGTAGGAGAAGGTTTTGGCACAGTAATAAAGTGAATCTACATTCTTCTGGTTTCCAGCAAAAAAAAAATATTAATTGTGGGAAATTGATTTATCTAATGACTATGACATTCACTTAAAGAGCACTGCAAAAAAAATGGATCTGGTCATATATGGCCTTAACTTACGTCTGTAATGATTTTGACTGTAATTCCGGGCTCGGTTAAATATGTAAGTTGAGAATATCTGTACCACTTTCTAGATCCCAAGTGCTGCAGAAAGCAAAATTTGCCTATTCTAACTACCGTGCTGGTCATGATGAACTAAAACGTTATTTTGAAAACATCCCCAACTATGAGCCTCAAGAAAATGATCACTTTTCTCAGGTGGAAACCAAATTGAAGAAGCAACAGGTAATCAGATAACTGGGGAGGGGAGGGAGGGGAGGGAGACTGTAAAGATCATACAGCACAACTCTATTCAATCTATTGCATCTTTTTTTAAAGAAAAGCTATCCCTGTGCCTTAACATAGCTCTTGGACCCCAGTTGAGTATTATCAACAAAGGTTAGAATTCCCAATTGTTTTAGGCCAGGGTTCTTTTAACTACTTCCTGGAGAGGCCAGGAATTAAATTCTGGACCTTCTACTGCCAAGACACATATTCTTCTGTTGCATGATGGCTCAAAGCTAGATTTGGGTCCTAAGAGAAGACGCTTAAGCAACAACTGTTGAATGCAAGCATGGTCATATGTCTATACTGATTATCTGTAGTCAAGTTGATGTCAACTCTTGATGACCAATAGATTTTCTTCAGGAGAATCTGTCCCTAACATTCAGGTCTTCCAATGGTGTATTCATCACTGCTGTTGGGTGTCCTCTTCTTTTTTATATATCCATATAGCAGGATTTAAAAACTTGGCTGAATTAGCAGCATTCTTCTAAAACTAAGAGATCTAATGTCCACAGAACTGGAAAGGAGAGATGTGGAGTTTCAAGCTCCAGTCACTTAGGGCTAAGGTTCCATCCATCATTAGCTGTTCCAGCCTGCCATTAACTTTTCTCATAAGTCATGGGCCCTTGATAGATACAGAGCACCCCTTTCCTTGCTCCCATTCAAAGTAAGGTGGTGCTATCTACCTCCTGGCTCTTTAAAAGCGGTCACCTTTATTTGCTATTTCAGAGACTATTGGAAGAAATTGCAAGCAAGGATAAAGAAGTCCAGAAGGTCTCTGCAGAAGCTCAGCAGTATCAACAGGCAGTGAAGGTAAGGAGTGGCATAGAAGAAGGAGCAAACAAACAAAAAATTACACCCCGTTGCAGAATTGTACTTTGTAGGTGCCTCCAGCATTTACATCCGCTCTCCTCTTCCTAGGACTATGAACTAGAAGCGGAAAAGCTGAGGTCCATCTTGGATCTGGAAAGTGGCCGTAATGGTTTCATGAACAAGAGACCAAGATTCCAGTCCACAGCTGTTAAAGTGAAAGAAGAGGTATGTTTAACAGAGTTGTACTAAAGATGCAGAGCAAGGTACTGCTCGGGGTAGGACCTCTGGCCAGTAGCTGGGGAAGACAGTATCTGAAATCTAGGATGGGGAAGCCAATTGGGTGAGACTTTGAGCCAGTCTCTTTCTCTCAGCTCAATCCACCTCACTGGATTGGTGTTATGGGAAAACTAGAAAGCTGAGTATTACGTATGTTCAACACCTTGAGTTGATTGGCTAGGCTTCTTTCAATTTTAATGACGATGATAATAGTAATATATGAGGACCTGCAAATCGAGCCACAGTTGTGCAGTGTTTAGAGTGCAGTACTTCAGGCTACTTCTGCTGACTGCTAGCTGACTGCAATTTGGCAGTTCAAATTTCACCAGGCTCAAAGTTGATTCAGTCTTCCATCCTTCTGAGGTGGGTAAAATGAGGGCCCAGATTGTTGGGAGGCAATAGGCTGACTCTGTAAACTACTTAGAGAGGGCTGTAAAAACACTATAAAGTGGTATATAAATCTAAGTGCTAAAAGAAAGCCAAGATAGGACCCACAGCGATCAGGCACCTTGGGTGCAATCCCAAAACATCTGGAGCATCCTTTGGAACCCTATTGACATTGAAAAAAAAAAAATGACCATCACTCAATTGCAAAAGGCAGCTTTACTTGGAACAGCTTACGTCTTGCAACATCTTTAACACCATCAAACAAATATCATCTGCCTCTCCCAGGTCCTTCGGAAGGACTCGATAGGTGGACAAAAATGCCAATTCCAGTCTAAATATCTGGTTGATTGTATTAGCCGACTCCCAGTGACCCTGGGCAGTTTGAAAATTGTTAAACACATTTCAAAGCAAAAAAAGCAAAGATGTTAAAAGAGCAAAGATGGCCGAGGTAACAAATCTCAATAAATGCATTTTTCCAGTTGATCCCACCATCCTCAAAATGAACCCATCTTCCATTTGCAGGAAGCTCTTCTGGCTGCCAAATTCACTGAGATCAACGCCATCAATAGGCAAAGGCTGCAGAACCTGGAGTTCGCTCAGACCTTGTTGAAACAGGTAAATAGAAGAAATTCTTTTCTACTAGTTCTTGCCCAGAAAAAATGTCCCAACTTTTATGTATAGAACCCAACTTCTACAGGTGGCTCATGGATGGCCACCTACAGAAATATTTTAATAAAACTGCAGAATAAACTTAATATGAGCAAGCACCTGAAGACAGTACAAGAAGCAATGGATGGAAAGTAATCAAGGAGAGAACCAACCTAGATCTAAAGAGAAGTTTTCTGACAGTGAAGTTAGAACAGTGAACCAGTGGAATGACTTGCCTCTAGAAGTTGTGGGTGCTCCAACACTGGAGGTTTTAAAGAAGAGATTGGACAACCCTTTGCCTGATATGTATAAGGTCTCCTGCTTGAGCAGGGAGACTAGAAGCCTTCCAAGGTGCCTTCCAACTCTGTTATTCTGTTATACCATTACACATGGACTCTGTAGAGGCATCCCAGGAAATTTAGTTTACCGTAATACAGTATGACATGGCAAGTTCTTTAATGGCAGAAGTTTTAGATTAGTCATAAAATGGAAGTTCGCCCTTACTTTTGTAGTCATTGTTGGGTAGTGGCAGGGAAGAAAATTGTCCAGTGCAATGAAAGCCTGAGGGGGGAGGGGGGAGGAGAGAAGATAAGGCTGCTTTCACAATTTAGGAGATGCTCCTGTATTGTTCAAAGCACCTCCGCTGAATATTTAGCACATCCTCCTTTTCCCCCCAGGATGTGTCACAGGTAAATAGTTTTTGAGGCCTTCACTTCTGCTCCTTGTAAGAAAGAGACAGTGGTGAAATGCTACGCAGTTAAGGGAAATGCACCACTGTCAAATGTTGGGTTCCAGCAAGTGATTTCAATGGAAGAATAAGCATTAACAAACTAGGGGCACACTTAGAAAATATGTCTGAGATAATACTTTGACAATGACAACAGATCCTGGGGTAAAATTTAACACTTCTAGAAAATGTTCACTTTGTGCAAAGAATCTCAAACCTCCAATATGACTTCTCAGCTCCAAGGAAATGATGGGGAATATAGGATATGCCCGCAAGGTAGTTTTACAAAGAATATGAATATTGCAGTGTATAATGTTCCAATCTTAACTATATTTGCTGAGAAATGAGCATCACCTCAGCTTAGTAACTGTGCACAAAATGGTACCAACTATAGACATCAAGATCTGATCTGCATGAAAGTGGGGGGAAGAGAATTTACTTCCTAGTTTAGTCTGCCCAAAACTGGAGATCCTTCAGAGAAATGGAGGCTTCAACTCTCAGGATGTCCAACCAACAAAGTTATATATTCTTGGAGTTTTCTGGAAGGCACCAGTTTGAGGAGCCATGCTCTTGCTTTAGGGACGCAGTTGAGATTGTTGAACTGACTCCTTGCTTTTTTCTCAATGGCAGCAACCTGACCTCCAAATGATAGAGGAATCCATTCAGATCAAGAAGTCTAAGAAGCCCTTAGAAGAAATCTGGAAGTTAAAGAAGGAACTGGATGACGAGACCCAATCTCGGCAGCATCTGGAGGAAGAGATCAAAGTCATCCAGCAGAACATCTTCCAGCTGCAGAACCAGAAGCCACAGGAGATTGTGCTCAGGAAGGAAGTGGTCAAGAAACTGCCCGACCCAGAGCTGGATGACAACTACCACAAGATGCAACAGAACCTGACCGAAGAGCAGCGCAAGAACCAGGGGCTTCAGGAGGAACTCCAGACCCTGAAGCAAAAGCTTGGCGTTCTAGAGCACGAGAAAAGAGAAGGGGGACAAGAGTATGTCGTCAAAGAAGTCCTACGGATCGAGCCAGACAAAGCCCAAGCAGAGGAAATCTTGAAGTTGAAAGAAGAACTCGAAGAACTCAAGAGACAGGAAGGGAGCCGGCAGAATGAGATGGCCCTTCTCCGCCGCCAGATCGCAGCTCTTTCCAACGAGAAGATCAGGGATCAGGAGAGGGTGACCGAAAAGGCGATAGTGAAGATGCAAAACGATCCCCAGCTGGAGATGGACTATAAGCAGCTGCAGGAGAGTAAGCAGAGGGAGAGTATGCTGAGACACAAGCAGGAAGAAGAGCTGCGTTTCCTCCAAGACAAGCTGAAGCGGCTGGAGAAAGAGCGGGCCATGGCTGAGGGCAAGATCACCGTGAAGGAGGTGTTGAAAATGGAGAAGGATGTAGCAACCGAAAGGGAAGTGAATGAACTGCGGCGCCAGTACGAGGAAGAGAAGGCCAAGGCCCGCTTGAATGAGAGAGAGAAAGGCGAGCTGCTTAGGAAGATTCAGGCTCTGGAAGAGGAGAATGCCACGGTGATTGTCCAGGAGAAGGTACGGGAGATCATTCGCCCAGATCCCCAAGCTGAAAACGAAGTGGCCAACCTTCGCTTAGAAGTGATGGAGCAGGAGAGGCGATACCTGGGTGGGGAAGAGCAGCTCCTGGCCTGCCAGAATGAGCTGATGACTCTGAAGAGCAGAGGGCCTCGGGTGGAAGTCCAAGAGATCATCAAAGAGGTCATTAAGTACAAAACAGACGCGGAAACAGAAATGGAGATGCAGAAACTCAGGGACGAGATTGTAGATAGGACCAGAGCCATTGAGAGAGCAGATCTGGAGATCTATAAGTTGAAGCAAGAAATCGAGATCCTGAAGGAAGCCAAGCCTCACATCCAAGTGAAGGAGGTCCTTCAAGAGATCCTGCAGTACCGGGAAGATCGCCAGACAAAAGAAGAAGTCGAGTCCCTGCGAGCTCAGTTGGTTGAGGAGCAGAAGAAGCACATGGACTTGGAGAGGGAGAAGAAGCAACAGGAGGAGATTATCAGGCAGAAAGAGGAAGAGCTCTCCCAGGTGAGGGAAAAAGTGGTTCAGCAGGAAGTGGTGAAGCTGGAACAAGACCCTACCTTAAAATCAGAGATGAACACCTTCTCGCAGAACATTGAAAATGAGCTGCAGCAAATAGACTCGCTCCGGACTGAGATGCGCAAGCTGCAGAGGAGACGGTCACATCTGGAGCGCCAGCTGGAAGATCTGGAGAAAGAAAGGCAGGCCCGCAGGGAGGCCGAACTGGAGGTGCAGAAGCTGAAGATCAGACTGAGCGAGTTGGAGGAACAAGAGAAGGACACGGCAGAAAAAGTCACCGTGAGGCAAAAGGTGATTCTTCAACAAGATCCTCAGCAGGAGAAAGAGCACAGTCTACTTAAGTTGGAGCTGGAAGAGGAGAAACACAAGAAGCAAGTGCTACAAACAGAACTGGAGGCCCTGCGGAAGAAACTGCAGGCGCTGGAGAAGATGGAGGTCAAGGAAAAAGTGGTCTTTTCAGAGAGTGTCCAGGTGGAGAAGGGAGACACCGAGTACGAGATTCAGAAGCTGAAGAACAGCCTAGATGAGGAAAGCCGACGGAAAGTGCAACTGGATTCCGATATTTATAGGTTGGAGGCCAAGCTTTCCGAAATGGAATTTAGCAATTCCAAATCTTCCAAGGAGTTGGACTTTTTGAGAGAGGAGAACCACAAGCTCCACATAGAAAAGCAGAATCTCCTTCTGGAGATGAGGAGTTTGCAGTCGGAAATCGAGCTCACGGCGATGGAAGCCCAGGATTTGAAGAGCATGGCCCAGGTAGATCGACATATCAATCTCGATTCAAGGTTCCACAATCTGGAGAGAGAACTGGAAGATCTGAAAAGGCTATCTCAGGAAAAAGATGAGGAGATCGAGCAGCTTCAAACCCGCCTCCAGACCGTTGCTATCAAGAGGGAGCAGCGAGAAAACCACCTGAGGCGCTCGATTGTGGTCATTGACCCGGACACAGGGAAGGAGATGACTCCAGAAGAAGCCCATCGTTATGGCCTTATTGAATGGGGTTTATATGTCAAGTTGAAAAGCCAAGAATGCGATTGGGAAGAGATCACAGTGAAAGGGCCCAGTGGTGAATCTTCAGTCATCTTGGATAGAAAATCAGGGAGGAAATTCTCAATTGAAGACGCCTTGAAGCGTGGAAGATTAACGATGGCTCAATATCAAAGTTACCTCAACAAGGAGATGTCTATTCAGGAGTTGGCTATTTTGGTATCTGGACAAAAATAAGCGCTTCCCTCTCAACTTACCTAAGCAAAACTCTTTTTAAGCTGATCCAGAGCTTGTCTCGTTACAAATCCAGAACTTTTTACTATTTAATGCTTCCCTCAGATCTATCTGCCAAAGCCTCCTGTGTCTTTATTCAACATTTGGGTGCTCCTTAGCTTTAGGTCACATGCATCAATGTTGCCCAAATTGGAAGATTCTGCTCCTGCATTTTATCAAGTTGCTCTTCTCCAAATTATGACAGACTGTTTCCTGGCAGAGTAGCAGCATATATCGAGCATTTATCCAGTCTGGATGATCAAACCACGTATTTTGAGTTTGGCATCTCAGATTCCGTCGACTATAAAATCCTGTGAAGCGTCAACTGAAACCTGGGCACATCCCATCACCATAAATTCAGAATTAGATGGCCTTGAGTGAATGCTTCTTTATTTTTTCCTTCCTGCAGCATGGAGAGGATGCTATCTTACCTTCTGGAATTATTTTAAAGTTAATGCAGCGTATGGGAAACTCTTAAGCACTTTAAAGCATTACCTGAAACCTTATTAAAACTGCATCAACTGGTCTTTTTTTTCTGGAGAATACTTCAAAGTTTAGGAAGTTATCCAAAGAAAGAGCAGGTGGGTGGTAGGTGGGCAGCAGATGCTTAAAAATCTTTCACTGAAATGGGCAAGTGAAACGTGGTTGAATGTAATGGACTGGCATTAAAACACACTACGAGAGATTTGCAAGAATGATACAATCGTACCACGATACAACTAGCATTTTGTCATGCTGGATCTTGACTTTATAAAAAGGTTATCTACATGATACGGGAGCGATCAAATTTTAAGGCAGTAAAGATGTATGTATATGCCTGTTTGATGATGGTGTTTATCCTGTAGATCAGATTATGTAGAGGTTTCTAATTCTTTAAAACGGGGGGGGAAATTAACAGAGAACTAATACCAATTCCAAGTGCCTTTATTTTTCCCAAAGCCTCACTTATAAGATGCATGCACTGTTTTGCTGACTTATATTTGACTGTATGTATTCAAGTTATTTGTTGGAGAAGGGAAATGGGAAAAGTTATTTATACTCCTCAGTTATTATAATAAAGAAATGATCTAAGTTAATGGTTCTTTAAATCTTTTGCCTTTCTGTCAATAAATGAACATTATAGGTACTAAATTCATACAGTTGTATATAAAGAGACACAGAAGACGGAATTGGGCATGTCTAGTCTAGTGAAAAGAAAGACTAGGGGTGACATGTAGCAATGTTCCAATATTTGAGGGGCTGGCACAAAGAAAAGAGGGTCTCAGAATTGAAGAAGCTGCTTGGATGGCAAGCGAAATGTTTTCAAAGGGGGAAAAAGCAAGAAAACCCAATTGTCTTTTGGAAAAGCACCAAACTTTGAGACAACCATGATCTGGGTGTTTGAGAATCTCCATAAATACTTAGAGCTGTGTATTTCGCAACTTTGGTACCTGCCAGAATTTAATCTTCTAACTCCCAGGATTTTCAGCAAAGACCTTGCTGACTGGGAAATTCTGGGAGTTGAGATACATCCAGCCACTCACCCCTCAACACCCGCCCCCACATGCATGCATGCATCTCCATTCATCCATCCATCTACCCATCCATCCATTCCCTAACCTGGAGAATACTAAAGCTATCAGGACTCTTTCCCTGCAGATGGCAGCTTCCAGATCTGACATCTCATCCATCTTTCAGCGACCTGATGTCAAGGAGCTTTGCATCTAATTGCAGGGTGGCTCTACTTTGCAGTAGCCCTGCCCTTCCCCCAACCCTCATTTCGGAGTAAATGAAAAATATTCTGGAAAAAAAAATTTTTTTTATTCAGTTGCAGTATACAAGATTAATCATTTTCCACGTCACCTTCACCCTCCTTATTTCCTAGAAAGGCTGCCGTTTCCCCAGCCAACCCTCCCCCCCCCCCACAATCCCATTTTCTCTCAAACACACAAAAATAAATCACAGCTCTTTCCGCATCTAAAAAGAGGCTGCTTTTTAAATTTTTTAAGTGCCATCTGGTGGTGCTTATGCCCACCGTAAACAAAAACCTCCCCCAATAGTCAAAGCCAAGGCAGACAGACACGCTCCTGGGTGGAGCAGTGCCCGGTTGCTACCCAAGCACTGCTCCCCCAACGCCTGCCCCGCCCTCCCACTGCTCTTTGATCTTGCCCTGCCCTGGCTTGCTTTTTTTAAATTCTACTTCTTAATTAAAACACAAGGGGGAGGGGAGGGGGAGGGGAAGGGAGGAAAGCAGGAGGGGGGAGAGATTGGGCAGAAGTTCCACCACATAAATTTCCCTGAGGCAAGAGGCTTTGTGAACATTTCCTTTTTTTTTTTTAAATAGATAAGGGGTTCTGCTCCAGCTATGGCAGGCACCAGTACACTTAGCAACCAAAGCTTTGGGGGGAAGAGCGAGGAGTGGGGGTGGGGGGAAGGATAATGGCTCATGCAAGGCCCAAATCCTGCCAAGTGCCAAACGCTTGTTCCTAGGACTGATAAAAGTAGTTTTTCGAGAGGTAATTAACACAGAGTAGGACTGAGCTCTGATGAAACTCAACAAACCCACCAAAATCCATGTAGCTTAAAAAAAGAAAAAGAGAAAAAGTTTCAAAAAAAAAAATGGGCGACTTGAATACGCAGTCTTTGGCTCTTCTGCTGCAACTTTTTATAAACAGAAATAACTTTAGCCAATGAGGACGAAATTACCTTTTGGGGAAATGGAAAAGGAAAACAGAAAATGCAAAAGACTTGAAACAATTCTGCACAGGTTAACCAAGAATCCTAAAACATTTCAAAGGAAAGATGGGGTTCTTCTAAGATGGGGTTGTCTCAAATCAAACAGAACTCGCTGTGTGTGTTTTTTAAAAGGAGTTCCAATTGATGAATCAAGTGCTTTCTCTGTTTGAGTGGAAGAATCAGTAAATTGGGGCGAAAGATGGAAGAAGAGGCTGCGAGAAACAATTTATGCTGGCCGCAAATAGACCCAAGGCTGGGCTGATTAGCTTTCAAGTTGAGTTTGGGAGTTTGCAAGAAACCCAACCCCACCTTGCAATTCTGGCTGAAGAGTAGCAACTAACCGCCCTGAGAGTTTAATGTTCCTTGCACACTGTGTGCGCTCAAACATGTTCTGCTCCAAACAAAAAATGGGATTATTGAAGCCTGTACTGTTAAGTTACTCATCTCCTGCAAGGCGTTTGTTTCTCTGGAAGGGACAGCAGATTGGAGAATCGAACAGCGACAAGCCAAGTCAAATCAAATAGATAATGAGCTTTACTCCAAAGTAACCTCCAGATCAGATCATCATTATCTTCTTTTAACTGCCCCATAATCCCTTCTGGGGTGGACTCCGGGCAACTGAATGGAACAAGCAGAGTATTTTAATGGCCGGATGCCCCTCCTGTCGCCAATGCGGAGTTTTGTTCAGCAGATAAATTCTCCGTGTGCCCAGAGAGAGAAATATCTACCTCTGCCTAGGATTGAACTCAAAGCCTCCTGATTGTGAGGCGAGAGCTCCACCTCTGGGCTAGTGTACCACTCCTTAGCTCCAGACCAGATGCTGAGTCAAAATTAGAGAGAATCTGCCCCAAAGCTTTAGCACAGCAGCAAAGCATAACTAAGGTAGGGCAAATGGTAGCCCTGGTTTTCAAAAGGTCCCCAGCCAGTTAAGAGTTGCAACTAAGCAGCTTAAGAAAGAAGGGGTGGGGGGTGGGGAGAAGAAATAGTCTACTTAGAAAATTAAGTCCTGAAGTAAAATGGAATCTCGGCATTTTCCTTCCAGTCAGAGCACAAGGGGAGCTCTTCCAGCTGTTCCAGGCACAAATATGCGAGCAAATGTGCTCCCACATCAGATCACTGGAGGCGTAAAATGTGCCAGATCTCACAGCAAAGCAGGAAGTTCCTGTGGACTCTTATTTGCACAATGCTAAAGGTTAACTTGGGCAAGAGAACTGGCAGCTTTCCAAGAAGTGCCCACCCTTCGGATCAGCGTGGCATTCGCCAGCGAGCACAGTTAAAATGGGGACGATGGGCCGTCCACCCACCCACCCACCCACCCACCCTAGACCCCAAAAGTGCCCTTAAAAATAAATCCTGATGCATCTTAAATAAAAGAGAAGAGTGTTTAAAAAAGGAGAACGTTTAAAAAGCTCTTGGCGAGCTGCCACCAAAAACAAAACAAAACAGAAAAAGAGCTTGGGATAGCTTGCATTCTGGCTCCACCATCAAAAGGCACTGAAACGACAGCTTCGTTATACGCATTGACCCATGGGAGTGGGTGGGTGGGTGGGTGGGCGAGAACGGGGCTTAGTCCCATCCTATGTCTTCAGTGGAGAGAAGGGGGAGGAGAGCTGGGGGCATTGGGGGCAGGGAAAAGAGAATTGCCAAAAGACCCCCCAATCGGCGTTCGAGGTCCACGAGTGCATCTTAAGGCCTCCCGAGTCTTCACTTCCTTCTGAGAGGACCAGTGAGCTGCCATGGAGAAAGAAAAGATCTTCCAGGAAGGAAGATTCCAGGAAGCTTTAGGAAAGGTGCCTTCGGAGAGGAGAGAAAACCCTCGCGCCTCCCCCGCCCCCCCTCCACGGATTCACTTGGGGCTGAGCTTCAATTAGCCAGTCCATCCACAAGCAGAAGCGAGGGCCTTGACGGACGGACTCCGCTGCAGAATTAAGAGGCGCCTGGCAGGAACACAAGGGGACCTGGCCTTCTGGTTAAAGGATCTCGCCTCCCCCTAATCTGGACCCCGGAGGAACTTGAAGTGAGAGTTGGGCCTGCAAAACGCTTCCTTTCTCAGCATACGGCTCAGACGCTCCTCCATCCCCCCACCCCGTCACCGCCACCCGGGGAAGAATCTAGTCCAAACTGGGATAAGGGGAAATGGAGGGACCTACAGATTGATGCCACTGAAGGAGGAAGAGCAAGGAAGCAACGGAAGAGCTCCCTTGCTGCATTCTGCAGCCTTTTTTTTTCTTTTTTCCCAGAGCTGCTTGTGTCCTTTTTATTTTCCTTTTCCTTTTTCTCAGAACTGTCACAATTTCCGTGGTTGTACATTGGGCCCTTTGCTGTGTAGCTGAGAACTATCTGAAAGAGACACAAAACGAAAGGTCATGAATACACATGGCAGTGAAGTTCCAAAGCATTAGTTATTAAAAGATATCTCAATCACAGTTTCGACTTCTTTCAAGGATATAGATCCACAGGGCAGGAAGGAATTACGATGTCCGGCCAAAAAATTTTCTGCATTGGGGGGGAAAATAATACCTAGGAACAGAATTCATGGTAGGTGAATGGTTTTGTCATAATCTAGACATCTTTTATTATGTTATTAAATTGAAAAGCACATTTGATTATGTAGTTGGTACCATACTAGAGGCAGGGGGGCAGGAAGAAAGAGATTATTTATTTATTTATTTATTTATTTATAAACTCTTATCTCCCACAATATGGAGAATGGATTACATGGGGAAATCAGGCAGAAGACTTCAGTGGCAGATTGATTGGTTGAATAAATACATTTTTAGATTAATAAAGGAGAATATTTGTAGCTCAGAGTTCAACTGTGGGGTCCTTTAATGCTCTCTGAACTTGGTTGTTTTCTTGCAGACATTTCATTACCCAACTAGGCAACAAAATCGGTGCTAGTGACTAGCGTTTCATTATCCAAACTAGATAACATGACTAACACTGATTATGTTACCTAGTTTGAGTAAAGACGTCTGCAAGAAAACAACCAAGCTTAAAGAGCACCAAAGATTCCATAATTTCAGAATGTCCAATTCCAGAATAATTCTGGATGGCCTCATAAATTAAACAACTTTATATAAAAATAACCACAGGATAATACAATTGATCACATCAGCAACCAACTCAGAAGAGGCCCAATTAACCCACCTACCTGCACAATAATAATTATTCTAATAATAAAAAAGAAGACTTTGCCACAAACAAAAAACTAACACAACCAGGCCTGAGTGCCACTTCCATGTTTTGCGAGGAAAAACTTAATATTGCAGACGTTGCTTTAGTAAACAGAAAGCAAGATCCCAGAGACTTGCACAGCTCAAATATCAGAAAATATTACTGATCTTGTTACTAGTAAATATCCTCCCTGCCTTAACCACTACAGCTTCTCATTTCAGTTCAATGACAGCTGGATAAAATCATAAAAAGGAGCACAGGACTCAGGGAATGAAGAGGTCTTATAAGATACTACTGGAATTCATCAACACAAAGGGTTGCTTTTGGGCTTAGGATATGTGCAAATAGAGGCAATAAGAATTGTCCTTTTTAAACTCCCTTTAAACCGTATTTTATATGCTGTGGTTTTTATTTATGGCCTTCCCTGTCTTTCTAAAAGAGACATCTAAAATCACTACAGATCGGTGGCACTGCAATTGTTATAAGGTCCTTTCTGCTAGATTCAATCTCTCTCTGAAACCTTGTGATTCTCAGCCTTTTTTGTAGACAATATTGAGCTAAACAAAACCAATCGACTGACCTTCTAACCCACATAGCTAAAAGCATAAAGCACAACGGTACTTTTAACAACACGAACAAATCAGCGCCACTAATCTGCAATTGCAGCAAACTGCAGCTAGTCCTCGATTTACGACAGTTCATTTATAGTGACCATTCAAAGTGACAACTTTGTAAACTTTTGAGCATGTACAGAGGCAATAATCAAGTCAGGATTTAATGAAGTTAATTAAAGCACCCTCCTGCATCTCCAAAGTCAGAAAGGGATGGGAGAATGTGGAATTTATAGAGAGAAGCTCAGCTTCCGAGTGATAAAGAGATTCTGTGGGTTGGATCCAGGCTGGCTGCTTTTGGGGAGATCTAGTCTTTTGGGGTTGAAGGTTTTATAATTTGTCAATACAGAAAAATGATGAACCACTTACTCCTCCCGATGCATGCTGACCAGTGGTGGAATTTTTTTTACTACCGGTTCTGTGGGCGTGGCTTGGTGGGCGTGGCAGGGGGAGGATCCTGCAAAATCCCCCTTTCCTCCCCACCCCACTAACCTGCTTTCCAGCTCCGTTCTCCTGTGCAGGGCAACCAAAGGAGACTCAGCCAATCAGCTGGGACTCAGGAGGTAGAATAGATGGGGGCGGGGCCAATCAGAGACGGTATTTGCTGGTTTTCCAAACTATTCCAAATTTCCGCTACCGGTTCTCCAGAACTGGTGAGAACCGGCTGAAGACCACCTCTGATGCTGACCTTTCTCGTTTATCAGCAGGAAGTTTAACTTCGATTCCCAATGAAAAGCCAAACGGGAATCTGAACGCCCAGATGTGGCAAGACATATGAATGACCACCCCAAAAAGGCTTTGAACTGTCAGCAATGGACAACCCTGAATAAGATTCGCACCTCGCACCGGCATCTACAGAGATTCCACCCATAATTGGGGACTAGTATCCTCCCCTAAGTGGGACTGCAGGCTCCCCTGTCAAACTGTAGACTTTATAGTGACTGGCTGTTATGCTGAGGGCATATATCACTCCAGTATCTGATTATTATTATTATTTTGTTTAATATAAACGATGTTGTGCTTCCATGGTTAGATGGCCTGGACCAATGGGTTGTCAACTTTTTCTTCACCATTTTTGTGGCCACGGACCCCCAAGACTTAACTCAAGATTTAAATTGTAACCTTTCTTCCAAGCCTTCGTGGACCCTGTGATGACATTATGGGGGGGCCTGGAGTCTGAGGGCCACAGTTGAGAACCACTGGCCTAGCTGAACCCAGATCTTTTTTTGGGTTCTACTAATCGAGATGACATGTTAATATACGGTACACAGCTAGTCCTTGCACAATGTAAAGGGTAAAGGTTCCCCTCGCGCATACGGCTAGTCATTTCCAGCTCTAGGGGGTAGTGCTCATCTCTATTACAAAGCCGAAGACGTCTCCGTGGTCATGTGACTGGCATGACTAAATGCCGAAGGTGCACGGATCGCTCTTACCTTCCCACCAAAGGTGGTCCCTATTTTTCTACTTGCATTTTACATGCTTTTGAACTGCTAGGTTGGCAGAAGCTGGGAGAAGTAATGGGAGCTCACTCTGCTATGTGGTACTGGGGTTTCGAACCGCTGAACTGCCGACCTTTCTGATCGACAAGCTCAGCGTCTTAGCCACTGAGCCACTGCGTTCCTTACAATGTACAATGGGCCATATGATGCTAAATAAGTAATAATTCGTGACGGGCAGGCAAAGCTGGCAAGCTGTTCCCAGGAGGTGCCCGTTGAATGACTCAGCAGCGCGCAAAACCAAACAAGAGCAATGGAGGAGTTACCTGGCAAACTGTGGGATAAATGGGCAGGCGGCGCTGCCTGATGGAGGCTGGTGGACAACCCAGCCAGAAGACCTAGAAAGGAGAGGGGGGATTGAGGAGGAGGAGGAGGAGGAGGGAGGAAGAGAAACAAATGTACATTGAAGACAAATGAGTCGAAGATGGTCTATGGATGGATTCAGATGAAAAAAGGACCCTCCCTCCGCCCGCCAACCTTTGCCAAAAACTTCTCCAGCAAGCCTCTTTATCTCGAAGCTGATTGGCTGCTCAGCAAGTTCAACCGGTAAGGATTTTTTTAAAAAAAGATGTTTGGTTGACGCGCCCACGAATTTGGAGGTGGCAGCTGAACACACATAAACCAGACGCTCTGAAAAAGCAACATACCTGAAGGGGCGCAGGGCATTGGATGGGGAAAAATCCCAGCAACGATTCCCTTCCCACAGGTCAAGTCATCGCTTGAAAGTGCGGTTCTCAAGGAATGAGCTAGCAGGGGCAGCCTGGACTGTCTCCCTGCCGGAGCCAAAACGTTAATTCTCTGCTCCCATCTCAACAGTTTTAGTTCAAATAATTACATACCGCTAACATATTCCAGCTATAGCGCCCGGCAACAACAAAGGACAGCGAGTAGAGCTATTGCAATATAACACGACAAAAGCGTAGCCAGAAGGGAACAGCGACCAAATAACACCACAGATGACGCTCAAGGTCATGTAATGCCCGGGGAAACCAGGGGTATCTACTGCAAAGCCCATCATCCAGCACCAACAGCACAGAACAGAAGGCAGAATTTCAGCAGCGGGTCTCCTATTTGGGAAATATTTTTATCTCTCGGGAGTCTGCATCTATTTTAAGGGATATAGATCGCCAACAAATACTTCCAAGGACATGGTTACATTCATAAGGGTGGGGGTGGGGGTTACCCATCCAGAAACATAGGGGAGGGGGCTTGCTGGCCTAAAAGGCAAAAAAAGACTTGTCAATAAAGGAGAATATTTGTAGCTCAGGGTTAAAATGAGTGGTCCTTGGTGCTTTCTGAGCCTGGTTGTTTTCTTGCAGATGTTTTCTTTAAAATAGGTAACCTCATCCATGTTAGTGATGCGAAAGACTGGGCGCTAGCTTGCGTCTGTTAGAAAGCATGTTAACTCCAACCTATCGGAAGTTTTTGAATACTTCTTGAGGTCCATCTGGAAAAAGCCCTTCACAGTCATTTAACCGAAAGCTGAAAAATGGGGATAGCACTAGCAATAGCATATAATAATTATATGCCGCTTCACAGTGCTTTGCAGCCTTCTCTAAGCATTTTACAGCTTCGGCCTCCTGCCCCCCAACAATCTGGGTCCTCATTTTACTGACCTCAGAAGGATGGAGAGCCGACTCAACCTTCAGCCGGTCAGGAATCGAACTCCTGGCAGGGAGCCTGCCATACTGCGTTCTAACCACTCAGTAGGTCCATGCTATAACGGACTTTGTATTCGGAGGTGTGCCAGGCAAGGACTTTTGACCTTGGACCCTTCCCATGCTGTGTCAGTGGATGAAAGGAAGGGGAAAGGAGGCTTGGGGGAATCCATGTATATGAGAAGACATTCCAGGATGGATTTGTCCCAACCAAAGGACAGCTTTTAAAAGAGGTCAGGACCCAGGCCCAGAATTGTTGAGATGCAAAAGCAGAGCGAAGACAGTGGCAATGACAAGACATAAACATGAGCCAGATAGGAAGGGATCTTCGTAACTCATCGGAGGACAAGTTCATGGAGATGAGTTTGTTTGTTTAAAAAGATCCCCTCGGGAAAGAGCAGGCGTGCATGTAGAAGCATGGGGAGCACATTATCTGCAGCAATGCTTACAGGCTCTAACCCCCAGCGTGTGAGCCCCACCCACCCCCGCTTTCCCAACCAGCACTTACTATGGCCAACACTGTGATGGAATGTTCCTGGGGCCGGTCCTGTGACTACCACATCCTTTGACACCCCGGCCTTGGACGAAGAGTCAGAGCTGTAGGAAATCACGTGCAGGGGGAAGGGATGGATCGGCGAGATAATCCCCAGCGAAGTAGAGCTCAGTGCAGTGGGCAGCTTTGGGCTGTTGGACTTGTAGGAAGGAGACAGGACGTTCAAGGAAGACGAACTGGTCAGCAAGACCGCTCCACCGGTTCCTTTCTGGGAGACGGGGAGGGGAGGGGAAAGGATGGGCGAGGAAAACACCAGTCAGAGCAGAAGAGCAACGATCGGCGGGCGCATCGTGTTACAAAGAAGAGGTCTTTGCCTTCTTCGCCCACTTCCCAAAATTATGGAGCAGTTGACAAGCACAATTTGAAATAAACTTTGGCATTTGCAAAAAACAGTCTTTTTTAGTAACAGAAGTACTTGGCTTAGAATCGCTAATCCATTGTTTTCCTGTAGGGAAGTATTTCTTGAGGTATTCAACACAATCTGTATATAGGCTTGTGATAAGACTTTTGTTTTTTTAAGAAAATTTTTTAAAAACCCGTTTGGCAATCTATTTAAAGCAGGGGTCGCCAACCTTTTGGACCTCAGGGACCACCAAACTCATAATTTTTGATCCCAGGGACCACTAACTGGTTCTGTGGGCGTGGCCTAATTTGTGGGTGTGGCTTGGTGGTCATGTGACTGGCTGGGCATGACTTGTATGTAAATATTATAAATATTTATATAAATATTGATTTTTTTTTATAAAAAAAAGAGCAACTTTTACCCAAAATCAGGCAAAGCAGGCAGATTGAGTTGCTCACAGAATCACAGATTCATTCAGAGGTCTATCTATCTGCCATTGGTTAGCTCAGTCTGTCACATAAAATTTGCTTGCAAGCAAACTCATAATATTTGCTAGCAAGCAAACTCACAAAATTAACTCACAACACACCATGCATGTAAATATTGAATTTTTATTTTTTATAAAGAGCCATTTTTACCCAAAATCAGGTAAAGCAGGCAGATTGAGTTGCTCACAGAATCATTCAGTGATCTATCTATCTGCTATCGGCTATCTCAGTCTCTCAAATTTGCTTGCCATGAGTCTGCACTGAACTTGCTTGCAAGCAAACCTTCAGTCCTAAGGGAGGTTCGGCAGAGCCGAAGATCTAAAGACTAGCTAGAAAGTAAGAAATCCAACCATTTCCTGCTTCCTAGTTAATCTAAATCTCCTGGCACAGTAAAACAGATGGTGGTCAGAAAAAGGAAAAATAGCAATTTTAGCAGACAAGTTTGCCAGGTAAGGAGTGGACATGGAGGGTTCCCGCGGGCCATGTGGGCGGCGCAGCCTTGTGTTTCTGCACAGCCTGGATTAATTGCTTTGGGGGGTTGCTCTGGGGATGAAATTTCTCTGCGGCTCACCAAAATTTTCTCGCAGCCCACCAGTTGGCGACCGCTGATTTAAAGGCTATCAGCTGTTCCCATACCTGTGTGCACGGTGTTCAGAAATGAAGAAGTGAACTGAAGAAGCTTCCTGGCTGAGAAGCAAAATGTTTTTAAGGGGAAAAACCCAAGAAGTCCAGTTGCCTTTTAGCAAAGCACCTTTGAGACAACGGTGACTGGATGACTGAAGATCCCGGTAGACATCAAGAAATGGGAGTCCCCCCCTCCCCACATTTTTAATGAATGCAATTAAGGTCACCATAAATATATGGCTCTTTCATTTATAGATGGCACTGACAGACAGATTACCACTTAGCACAAAGATCAACATGTCTATGGAGATTCTCAATCATCCAGGTCATGGCTGTCCCAGAGGTGCTTTTCCAAAAGACTTTCTTGGGTTTCTTTCCCCTTGAAAACGTTTCGCTTCTCATCCAAGAAGCTTCTTCAGTTCAGTTCACTTCTTTACTTCAGAACTGAGGAAGCTTCTTGGATGAGAAGCAAGATGTTTTCAAGGAAAAGAAAGTCCAGTTGTCCTTTGGTTTTCAAGAAAGTCCAGTTGTCCTTTGGCAAAGCACCTTTGGGGCACAAGGGTCAACATGTTGCCTGTGGACTCCCCAAATTAAATAAAATGGGGTGGGCAGCTGGGCTTTTTTTTTTTTTTTTAAACAACTGGTCAGAAATTTGAAAGGACACCAAGCCTTGCTTCGTTTCAAGCATTCAGGCAGGAGGTTTCCTAAGCTGGGTTCAAGGACATTTGGGCACAACTCAACTCTTCTAGCTTGCAAGTTTTAGATGGCCTCAAAAAACGAAAGGAAGGGGTGGGAAGACGAAAGCGCACAACGATATCTGAACCAGCTGCACCTTATCTGGATGGTGCCGATTTGCACTTTTGAACTGCGAAAGTCCCTCGGCCAAACTCCTGGACGTTCTTAGGAGCCACTCACCGGCCCAGAGGTAGAGGGTGTGGAGCTGCTAACCACGGCAGGTTTCAGGGAAGATGTCAGCAACTTGGCTACTCCTTGCGTTCCTCCACTGGAGCTGACATTGGGACCGCCCGGCGGAGCCACCAGAGTCAACTTTTGAGGGACGAGGGTCTTCTTCACCATGGAACTGGGCGAGGAGCGACTGGCAGCCTGCCCAGCAGAAGGGACAGAGGCACCTGGCAGGATGTTGCTTGATGGGGAGCTCTGAGTCGAGGAAATGGCGGACGACACATTTCCGGCAGAAGCCACGTGCCTGGACAGGGCCACAAAGGGCGACTTGAACGGTTGCCCAGAGGAGCTAGGGCTGCTGGGGTGCTTCCCGGCGTAACTCAGAGACACCGAAGAATTGGGGGTCTTGGGAGAGATGGTGGAGGAGGAGGAAGAGGAAGGAGAGGAGGAAGAATGGAAGGTGGGAACCTTGGCGGGGGTCTTGACTTGTTGCTGGAGGAGAGGGCGCTGAGCCAGCGGGGAGACAATCTTGGGGTTCTGTAGCTTGACGAAAGGTGGGGAAGGGGGGAAGTTTTTCTGCTGCTGGGCAATCAGAGGAAACACTTTTACTTGGGGGGCCTGCACCGGGGTTGAGGGCTGAGGGCCCTGCTGCAGCACACGGGGCAGGCTGTGGTGTTTCGGCTTGGCCTGGTGAGCATCCAGGTGCTTGGAAGGAGGGCTCTGGCAAGGCAGTTCCTTGTAAGGGGGGGCCTCCATTTTTTTCTCTTGAGGAGGCTGACCTAGCGCCAACGCCTGCTCGGCCAAGAAGTTGAGTGGAGACTGCACAGAGCCTCCAGCAGCTGAATGAGCAGGGGTGGGAGTCGCTTTGGGAAAGATCCTCTTCTCTTCCAAGCTGGTCTGAGTCGGGGGCTTCTCCACGGGCATCTTCAGGGCTGGAGAGAGCGTGAAGTCGGGGCTGCTGCCTCCCGTTCGGCTGTTGAGCGCAGCCAGTTCCTTGGAGACAGCTTCCAAAGATGAAGTCGTGTGATGGATCAAGTCCTCGTCGAGAGAATCGTCCATGCTGAAAGGAGGAGGGGGTGGCAGAGGAGGAGGAGGAGGAGGAACAGCCATGGTGCTGGGGAGTGGATTTGAACTCATAGCCAACAGTTCCCTAGTTTGAGGGCTGAGGCCGACAACAACCCCCTGGGAATCTGGAGAAAGAGAAACTGCACCGCTGGAGTGGATCAACGGGACAGGAAGGGGAATCTTCTTCTCCGGTTTGCCAGAAGGTTCCTAAAAAAAGCACAATAGTTGTGTGAGAAATGTCCTTTCAAGAGGTCAATCCAATTGTCAAACGAGTTTTGTGTGATCACTTTTGGAGACATACTACTACTCTGCTAGGTGGGATGACCCAAAGGGGCGTGGCATAAAGGCAACACAGTCACATAAGTAAGAAGAGTCCCTTTAGTATCTTCAATTTTGCCCCCAATTTTACCTTCGGCTGGAGGAGAAAACTCTCCCAAGAACAGTCTTTAAGTGGAGGAAATTCAGTCCGAAAATAAAGTACATAGAAATTGTAACTAAAAATCCACACAAACTACACTGCAGTAATTAAGTTGACAGGGCAGGAGAAGGAATTGCAGACTTGAAAGGCCAGCAAAACACACGGGAAGGTGCCAGGAACCCAGATAAGCCTCACCAATACCAGATAATTCATGATTTGCTCCCAACAACTTGTTGTGCGCAGTTTCCTTTTTTATACATTATATTCCCAGCTGCAGCTAATGAAGGGAATCAGGGCCGCTTCCTCCCCCGTAAACCATTCAACTAACTTTGCTCCTTTCTCCGTTCCTCTCTGCTTGCCCTAGGATGAAGAGGGGGTAGGCCTGGATCTTCCTCCAAATTTCCTCTCTTGCTCTACCTCTCCCCTGCTCTGCCCAGACAGACTTTGCCCTTCCCCAGTTTCTTCCAGAGCCAACAGAGTCACACTCCCACTCCCTGTCAGCTGCTTGGCCTCCCTCTCCGAATCAGATTCCGACAGGGGCATGACACTAAGTCTCAGAAATACATTATAGAATTACTTGATATTTTTCAGTCTCCTTTTCTGTTACCACCACACCCAAAACAACTATCTTGTTAGTTATTAGATGGCAAAATCCTTGAGATGCCAAGTTTCATTTGATTCTGGAAAGCAAAACAAGGAAATCTGCATGCAGACAAATGATCAAAGCCAGTTTGGAGACCCCCTTTCATACAAACATAGCCACACCTTCATCATTATGACACCTCTCTGTAATCTCTCCCAGGGCTGAAAACTCTTGGAAAGTCTTACCAAATCACTCACCTTTCCCTTCACCTTTGGAGGGGCCATCACCTTTTTCTTTGTTCTGAGGGAAACACAACCAAGAGAGAGAGCTTTGCTTTATTTCCAGGAGAATGAAATGCAGGCTAATAAAACTTGCCACAGTGGCTAACATGAGGACTTTTTGGTGCTTGGGGCAGGCCATAGACTGCTCAAATTGGAACACAAATCCAATTTATTTAAGTAGCTTTCTTTAAAGAAATGTGCACATGTAAAATGGAATGTGTCCCTGCTGAAAGTCATTAATTAAAGTTGCTTGCACTTCCAGTTAAAAGCACTTTGAGTAGGAAACCTGGGGGAAATCTGTACGTATGAGTTCTTAAGAGAATAGAAGGAGGGGTTTGATGCTACATAACATAAATGTCAACAAGGGTCTGTTGGCCCCATTATTTGGTATCCAGGTACCTTTTGCTGCTTAGTAGTGAAAGTATACAGTGTCACGACCATAATTCGTTCCATAACTTTGGTCGCAACCCAATTTGGTCGTGACCTGAACCTAATTTCCCCTATGGATTGTATGTAAACATGATCGATCCATTCCAGACCCCTACAAATTGTATGTTTTTTTAAAAAAAATAAGCACAAAAATAGTTAATTATGCCAAAATTAATGCAGCGGCCACACGTGGGTCACTTTTGTTTGTAAACAAACAATCAGAAATTTGGCGCTTATAAAAAAAATGGTCCGGAAGGGGAAATCCACCACGGCCATGTTTGATCACTTCCTGAGTGTGTGTTTGTGACCAGATTCAAAAATTTTGTGAATTTTTTGGTCGGAACCTGATTTGGTCATGGTCAGAAGCGTTCGTGACAAGAAGTTCTACTGTATCTTCTTGATGTGGTTACAGTACATTTGTAACATGTAATACAATTTTTTAGTTGAGTCATTTATTTATAAAATCAGCCGAAAAGCAGTCCTCACAAAATTTAAAGCGAAAGCACGACAGATGATTGCGTTTTGAATGACAGCAACAATTAAACTTGGTAGGAAGCAAGGGAACCCCCACTGTTGGAGAAGGAAGGCAGAACATAGGGGCGGAGTTAAAAAAGGGATCAGCCTAGTATCCCTACGTAGCTACAAGCGAACGATGTTCAGCCTCCTTTAAGTCCCGTTGACTCTCCTCTAACTCCAACAAAGTACCAACCGTTAGTTGAGAAGATTCCTGTGCACAGTCTTTTAGCAAAAGATTGGCTTAATTGTATATTCACATCAGTACATTCACGTCTTTTACTTCTGACACCCGCTTTATATTCTGGCAATGTAAGAAATACTCACGGGATTGAAGTGAGATGACTATGCACTTTTCTGCTCTCTTTGAATAATGTCCTGAAAAAGAAGAGAGCCAAAACTGGTTGCACCCAAAAAAGGGAATGGGCATTGAAAATAACAAGAATAAAGATTTCCAGGACAATAATTGAACCACAAAATTACAGGAATCACATTTGCTGCTAAAAAAAATCTTCAGTTGTAAAACAAGCCGTGAGAAAACACAGAAAGCATCTCTTTTATGTTACTGGGTCATCCTGAATGGTTTGCCCCTCCAATCTTGTTTTATCTGGCTGAATAAAACACCACTGGGGTGTTTTAGGAAAAAGAAACAGAATAGAAATAGAAACAGATAGGATAGGATAGGATAGGATGGGACAGGACAGGACAGAATCGAATAGCTTTATTGGCCAAGTATGATTGGACACACAAAGAATTTGACTCCAGTTCATAAGCTCTCAGTATACATACAAACAACAAAGTAATATAATAATAATATTGCAACAGCAAAAGGTAATAGGAAAGATGGGCATGATAATGGTAATACAGCCACATCTACATGGGTAAATATAGTTAGACATAAAACAGTGCTGTGGGATTTACATATTCAGCAGAGTCAGTACGGAGACACTGTCCCTGTGTCTACTTGTTTTGGCATGCAATGCCCTATAGTGGCATCCTGAAATGAGCAGTGGAAACAGATTGTGTCCAAAATGTGAGGCGTCTGTAGATATTTTCTGAGCCCTCTTTTTGACCTGTGCAGTATACAGATCTTCAATGGAAGGCTAGCTGGCTGCAATTGTTTTTTTTTTCCTGCAACCCTAACTATTTAAATTGGACATTCTAACTAACTTGAGCATTCTATTTAATTCACTAAATCTAAACTAAATCTGACTAACTAAATTGGACATTCGTCTGGGATGGCATAAGGTTTCTTGGACTAGAAGACCTCTAAGGTTCCTTCCAGATCTATTATCATTCTGAGTGACAATGCAAACAATTACCCCATTATAGTGCCATTCTGAAGAAACAAGCACCACAAATTCTTGCTACGACTCCTATTAACCACGGGACAAAGGTTTCCTGGCACTTGTAGGCTCTTATTTCTACACAGTCCCAATTTACACAAACAGTGCAAAGAGCCACTTCTTCAGGAGTTCCTAGTTACCATTCCTCTCAAAGCAAACAAGATTTTTCTGGGCCTTTCATTCACATTATTTACTCTTCTTTGGTTTAGGCTGAGGCTTTGGCCGTTTGATAGCCATCTATCACCTCTTTACGGTGTAAACACAGCACTAAAATCTCTATTGCAAGCCAAATTCTAGATCTGACATTCATTAGGAATGCTGACAAAGTCTTTTGCTTTTTGTTCCTCTGATGTCTTTCATTTATTTAATATGAGCACAGGGAAAACAGTAATAAAATTATATAGGAGCACATTAACACAGTGGCACATGCATGAATGTAATGTGTATTTTGTAAGATCTGAGGAAATTAAATAAAAAATGCACGACACCTGGTTGGATGAACCCTCTACTACATCTAAGATACTTACAGACTGATTAGATGGGTGGAAGAGTCCGTGGCTTCTCATTTCTCTTACCTGGCCTGCATCCATCCCTTTGGCCAAAGAGGTTTGACTTCGGCGTCTAGGAATGTTTTTACATAGTCTTCCATAGACTGAGCTTTGTTCTTCTCCACGTCATACCCATCCAGTTTCATCTTCACACCTTGGCAGAGCAAATCCCTACAAGAGGAAAAATGTTTTGTCAGCCCTGAAGCTGGCCTGACTGAGGCCATTTTGAGACTTCGGCGCTGACACACTGGCAAAGAGGGACAGGAAGGGGGAATAGAGATAGTTGGGGTTTGTAGTCAAAACAAAATGCTTTCTCTTGGGAACCAAGGACATTCCTGCAGGTGTTTGGAAGGAGGGGATTGGAGTCACCTAGCAACCGGACAGCATCCAGATTGGACCATGTAGACTTTGAGTGTTTTGAGAAAGTTGAAAACTTTTACCTTTAACTGGGTGAAAATCGCAGGAATAGTCAGAGTTGGTTTTCACCAGCCACGCCAATATGACATATCCAATAAACATATTATTTGAGGAATCAACCTGCCTCAAGGCTTTGTTTGCTGTGGGTATGTTACTTGGAACCCTGACACATTTATCAGGTTTTCCAAAGGTTTGTCTCCCAAACCTTACATATAGTGTCATTTAACGGAGATTGAAATTGAACCAGGGTCAGGGTGCCAAATAACTTGGCCAAGAGACCTTTAAACCAGGCAATCCATGATTTACAACCAGAATTAGAACCAGAACCTGTTTGCTAAGCAAGGTGGTTGTTGAGTAACACCCAATGTTATCTTTTTTGCCATAGTTTTAAGCGAAACATGCAGTTGTTAGGCAAATATAGAAGGAACAGATCAGACATCCAGCCCTTGCTTATCAATGGAGACTGAGTGGAGCAAGTGGCCAGTTTTAAGTTTCTGGGTGTTACCATAAAAGAGGACCTGACCTGGGGTGCTCATATTGCAGCCCTGGTCAAAAGAGCACAGCAGAGATTATACTATCTGAGACTTCTCAGAAAACAACAACTGAATGAAAAACTGCTCATGACCTACCGCTGCACCATAGAGAGTATTTCAACTTACTGCACCTCTGTATGGTTTGCCAGTTGCATTGTGGCAGATAGGACAGCACTCCAGAGGGTTAATGTCATTGCCAATAGGATCATTGGTTGCTCTCTCTCCTCTTTGGAAGAGCTTTGTAGCTCCCATTGCTTTAAGAAAGTTCAAAATATTCTCAAAGATCCAACTCATTCTGGGCACCCTTTTTTTTAACTATTACTATCTGGCAGATGGTACAGGATAATGAAAACAAGGACAAATAGGCTGAAAAACAGCTTCTATCCCAGGGCAGTAGCTCTGTTGAATTCTGCTGTATAGTGCAGTATTGGTATGATGTTGGGGGTTTTCAGTTCAATGTGTGGAGAGTAAAGGATGTGTGTTTGTGTTTATTTTCATGGTCATGATGTGCACTGAAAATGGTGTTTGATTTCGTTGTATGAGGTGCAATGACAATAAAGTAAAGTAAACTAATTCGGCATCCCTCCCATTGACTTTGCCTGTTGGAAGCCAGCTGGGATGTTCTCAAACGGTGATCACACGATCTCAGGACACAGCAACTATCAATACACACTGGTTACCAATCACCTGAATTTTGGTCATGTGACTGTGGGGAAAATGCTTCAATGGTTGTAAGTGTGAGGACCAGTAATAAGTCCCTTATTTCACTGTTGTTGGTCAAGGACTCCCTGCACCAACCGTGAGAATGGAAAAGCAAAGGCACATACATTCCCAGAGGAAGAGTGATTATGTTCTCCCCAAACCCAGAACAGGGTTCTAAAATCCAGATGTTTTCCAGACAACCTGATTTCATCATTCCACTGAAACTTCTTCCGAGGTCCCATAATCCTCTTTCCTCCTTTATCATCCTCATCCTCATCCTCTGAACAAATCCGGTCTCTTTGCTCCTTGTCCTTCTCCTCTTCCAGCATCCTGAGTGAAGGAAAATGATAATTGAGGCACTAGGCCCTTCTCCCAAAAATATTTTGCCTGCCTAGGATCAGCCTATAAGAAGACATCCCAAGAGTTCTCAGCAGTTACGACTCGAGAATTGCAGGGAAGGGTGACTGGAGAGATAACAAAAACAAACGAAACACATACTTGGCAAACTTGGCCTGGGTGTGTGCTTGGCATTCTTCCTGGTACTTGGCCATCTGCTCAGGCATTGCTCTGCCAATGGCCTCTTTCAGCTTCTGTAGTGGCTCCTTCAGCCGACCCCCCTAAGAAAACACCAAGCGTTAGCAATCTATCTCCCATTTGCCCTGGTTAGGTAATTGTATACCCACAATCAGGCAGTGGTTTTATTTAAAGATGGGGGAAAGCACAATTGTGGGCTATCAGGCACATAACAGCATTGCTAACAAAGCACTAAGAGAAGTCAATTCCACAAAGTTTCTTTTCTGGAAACATTGTATATTGCTAACCAGAGCTTATAAAACTTATGCTAGACTAATCTTGGAGTATTGTTCAACTGTTTGGAATCCCCACCATACATCTGACATCAGTACAATCGAGCAGGTTCAGAAGTATTTCAGGAGAAAAGTCTTGCATTCTTCTGTACACAGTAGAATTCCCTAAGCTACTAGGCTAGAAATTCTTGGTTTGGATAACCTGGAACTGCATCACTTGCGGTCGGACTGAGGTGTTGCATACAAAAATGCATTACCTGTAAATGACTTTTTCTGTTTTAATTGCAGTATACGTGCAATTAAACCATTTTAAACTCAACGTGGACCATTCTAAACTTGACTATAAAAAATACAAGTTTTGTAATAGCGTTGTCAAACTCTGGAATGCTCTACCTGATACAGTTGCCTCAGCTACAGATTTTCAGTTTTAGTCACAAATTGACTTTTGTGGACCTCACTTCAAATTTAAGGTCTGTAAGAGGTCTTAGTGCCTAAGTGCACTAATGTGCCTATTGTCCCTGTTTTATATTATTCGTGTTTTCATTTTTGTTTGACAAATTATAAATAAGTAAGTAAGTAAGTAAATAAGTAAGCAAGCAAGCAAGTAAGCAAGCTAGCTAGCTAGCTCCAGGCATTTTTCTCAGGAGGCAAGGAGCTGGCCATGTTTAGGTATGATTCAAACATCAAGAAACCCTCTTCCTTAAAGGCTCAGCTTTCTCTTCATGACATTTCCAGAGAGGCAATATAGAGCCATTGTTCTTCCTGCAGTTACTGGGTTCACCATTAAGTTTCCTTTCATCCCTTGTAATCTGGGACACTTTTACATGGCAACATTGGCCTGCATGTTTTTTTTAAAAGATTCTTTCATTTTTGAGAGACGAACGATCTCAGCCTAGTTGAAAAAATGGCACCCAAATGCTGCAAATAAGCGCAGCTTCCTTTCCTCAGCCAAGATCCCTCCCCAATGTAAAAAAAAAGAAGTTGGGCTGGTCTTTGGGGCTATATGTAGGTCAGGGGTCTCCAACCTTGGCAACTTTAAGACTTGTGGACTTTTAATTCCCAGAATCCTCAGCTGGCTTAAGTCTTAAAGTTGCTAAGGTTGGAGACCCCTGATGTAAGTCACAGGACCACTTTTTCACTCTTTTTCCAAGTGTGCTTTCTGCTCTGCTTCCCTCACCTAGTAAACTCTAAGGAAAAGGCCAGACTGCTCCTGCCAGAAGGCTGAAGTGACCAATCGCAAAGCCCTTCCAACTCAACGGAGGGATGCGAATTATACCCACCTCTGTGCAATGGCTCATTTGCCAGCAGTTGTCTCCCCCACACTCACTTGCTCACCTGTTCATACACGTAAAGTCGCCGGGCCCGCTTGACCAGGGTATCTTTGTTGCAAGGCAAGAAGGAGGCCAGATGCGCATAGACCCCTGATCGCATTTGGCTGTTCAGCTCCCGGGTTTGCAGCTCTATACTGAGGGCAGAAGAGGAAGAATTATTTAGCTCCGGTTCAGCCAGTTTCCCTAAGTGGCACCTGAACGTTTCACCACTGGCCTCAAAATAAAATATAATTTCTCCCCCGCAAGGAAAATAACCAAAGCCACTGGAAACGTCCCCTTCCTTGTATCCCCCCATCATGCAATGGGGCTGTTAAATTTCCCCAAATTGTTCTGCTTCTAAGATCACCTTGCTAGTGGTGGCTCAAACAGCTTTTTTTGGTTTTTGGTTTAATCTTTCAGGTGAGGGTCCCTGCCACATATTTGATGGCGATGCTGGAATCATTCTCTAATAAACTGCTGATCCAAAACATCAGCTTAAATTTGGAAAGCATACTCCTGCCTGCTGGCTGACAAACTGGCACGCTTTTGCACCCAACGTGAGAAAAGGCAGTCAGAATAGCCAGTTGCTGGCTAGTTTACAGTATTCCTTCCCCCATAAATAAATACTTAGCATGAAGTCTCCTTTTGTCTCCTTCCTGGACTCATTTCAGACATTACAGGCGGTTATCGATTTACCACCCATCATTGAACATAGCAAATGCATAAGTCATGACAGTTGTGAAGTGGGCTATTTATTGTGTGACTGGGCCCATTATAATCTGGTCGTTAAGTGAACAGGATGGTCATAAACTAAACCCATTGTTCGTTATGGACCCAGTTTTGCCATCAACGGGACACGTAAGTATTGGATTCTTGCAAAAACATTGCAATATTGCAGTCATGTGTGTGTGTTTGGTAGTGATTAAGGCACCAGGCTAGAAAAGAGGAAACGGTGAGTTCAAAACCTGCCTTAAGGCATGATAGCCAGCTGGGTAATCCTGGGCCAATCACCCTCTCTCAGCACAACCCACCTCACAGAGTTGTTGTGGGGAAAACAGGAGGAGGAAAGAATGTTAAGTATTTTGCTGCCTTGAGCTATTTATAAAAATAATAAAAGGCCAGGTACAAATCAGATAAACCAAAAGCAAAACAAACAGCTGCAAATGTAGGCCAGGGCCCCAACTGAGGTCATTTTAAGGGACCAGTCACTCAAAATGGATGTCACAAAAATCAATTGGGACAGGATGGTGTTCATTCTCCACACTGCAGCTTGTTGGGAGCATATCAGAACCAATCTGCATGTTATGGAGAACATCTCAATCAATCGATCAGAATAGAGTTGGAAGGGACCTTCGAGATCTTCTAGTCCATCCTCCTGCTCGACCAGGGGACCCTATACCATTTCAGATAAATGATTCTCTTCTTAAAAGCCCCCAGTGATGGAACATCTACAATTTCTGGAGGCAAACTGCTTCACTGGTTAATTGTTCTCACTGTCAAAAAAATTCTTCTTAATTCCAGGTTGCTTCTCTCCTTGATTAGTTTCTACCCGTTGTTTCCGTCCCCTCTGGAAAATAAGTTGTTCCCCCTCCTCTTTGTGAGAACCTCTCAAATACTAGATTACTGCTAGGATGTCCTCCCCAGCTCTTCTTTTCTCTAGACTAGCCAAACCCAAATCCTGCAACTCTTCCTCATAGGTTTTTGTCTCCAAGGTTTATGTTTATGTTCTCCCTAAGGAAAGCATCTCAAAGATGTTCTCTTTAAGGAGCTTCTTCCCTCTCACTTTTCTGGAGGCTTGTAGGGCCTGACTACCGTACTACAACCAGGAAGGGGGCTTACTCCAGTAAGATGCTATTCATGTCTTGGTTGAAGAACTTGTGTTTGCCTTCTCTCTCTGCAGCTCTGGCAGCCTAATTCAGAAACAGACAAGGAAGAACAGTTAGGAGGCAACAGTGACAATGGGCTGGGAAGCGGGGAGAAGGGGAAAGAGCTGGATTATTAAAAAAAGTGGAACGTTACAAAATATGGATTCAAAGGTAGAAAGACCACAGCCCCAATAAAACGGAAATGCGCTGAATCAAACCAAAAACTCTCCTAAATCCATGGGGGGGGTGCAGCAATTGTAACTTCAAGATGGGTCATAAATAATGTTTTTAACAGCAAACTTTTTTTTATTCAAGAAATTTAAAATTGAAAAAGGAAATACAAAAGGAAAATAAAAATATAAAGACAACACAAAAGTATGCAAAACATTTTAAAAAGAGGCGTATTTAAAGGACGAAAAACAAAAACCCATATTATTCCCCCCCACCTTGCCAGTTGACAAATATACAGCAACAATTAAGAGCGGCCCCTCTTGCAAAATTAGGCCCGAGGTTTATAAACTTCTACATCTCTTGGCAAGCTGCTTTGATCTGTCGAATAACTTTTTGAAGTCCACCCTAACTTCAAAGATCAGTTAAGTGGCCGGTTTTAAAGTCAAGGACGACCTGCATTGCTTGATATATGTGCAACTGGACGTACACTACCTGAGTGAGCTCCTCCACACGCTTCATCAGTGGTTCTGGAAGTCCCTCAGGAAGGGAGGGAGGGACCTGCTTGAGGTCAGGTTCCAGGCCTGCTCCCAGGGGATCGCTCCCATTCTCCATCTCCAGGAAAGGGCTTTCCTCCGGAGACTCGTTCAGAAGCTGTTCCAGGTCCAGGTCAGTCAGGGAGTCCATGGCTGTGGCTGCCTGAAGCAGGTCGTTGTCACTCGTGTGGCCGAAGAGGGAGAGGAGAGGGTCAGGCACGGACTCTGCTTCCCGCTGAGCTGGGGTTTCGGCCAACGAGGGAATGCTAAGCTTAGGTTCATCATCCCTCTGCTTCTTGGCATCCTTTTCCTTCTGAAATTTCTTCAGCATCTCCTTGACGCTCAAGGCCCCTGAGTATTTCTTCTTCTTCTTCTCTTTGTTGGCATTCAGAGCTGTGAAACTGTAAAAGACGTGAGTTAATATACACAAAAGAGAGAAAAGTGTATACAGATTAATTCTCATTTACACATTAAAAGAGTTGGAAGGGACCTTGTAGGTCATCTAGTCCAGCGGTCGCCAACTGGTGGGCCGCGAGAAAATTTTGGTGGGCCGCAGAGAAATCTCACCCCCAGAGCACCCCCCCCCAAAAAGCAATTAATCCAGGCTGCGCAGAAACACAAGGCTGCTCAGCCCACATGGCCCACGGGAACCCTCCCCGCCCACTCACTCCTTACCCGGCAAACTTGTCTGCTAAGTTGCTATTTTTCCTTTTTCCAACCATCATCTGTTCTGCTGCACCGGGAGATTTAGATTAGCTAGGAAGCAGGAAATGATTGGATTTCTTTCTTTCTAGCTAAGCACAGCTGAACCTCCCTTAGGGCTGAAGGTTTGTTTGCAAGCAAATTCAGTGCAGACTCACGGCAAGCAAATTTGAGAGACTGAGCTAGCTGATGGTAGATAGATAGATCACTGAATGATTCTGTGAGCAACTCAATCTGCCTGCCTGCTTTGCCTGATTTTGGATAAAAGTTGCTCTTTTTTTTAATAAAAAATTCAATATTTATATAAATATTTATAATATTTATATACAAGCCATGCCCAGCCAGTCACATGACCACCAAGCCACACCCACAGATTAGGCCACACCCACAGAACCAGTTAGTGGTTCCTTTGATTTAAAATTATGAGTTTGGTGGTCCTTGAGGCCCTAAAGGTTGGTGACTCCTAATCTAATCCAACCCCCTGTCCAAGCAGGAGACCCTACGCCATTTCTGGCAGATGGCAGCCCAGTCTCTTCTTGAAAGCTTCCAGGGATGAAGCTCCCACAACTTCCGAAGGCAACTTCTGTTCTATTGGTTGATTGCTCTGTCAGAAAATTCCTCCTTATTTCCAGGTTGAATCTGTTTCCATCCATTATTCCTTATCTGGCCTTTGGGTGCTTTGGAAAATAGCTTGACCCTTTCTCCTCTGTGGCAGCCCCTCAACTATTGGAAGACTGCTTTCATGTCTCCCTGGTCCTTCTCTTCACTAGGATCCTCCGTTTACAATCATTTGCTTAATAGCCAGAGTTACATCAGCCCTGAAAAATTACAACCATTTTTCACACTTATGACTGTTGCAGTATCTCCAGAGTTGCATGATCAAACTTTGGGTGCTTGGCAAGTGGCATGGACTGCATTTATGATGGCTGCAGCATCCCACCGTCCTAGGATTGTCTTCTGCAACCTTCCTAGAGGGCTTCTGATTAGCACGGCCAATGGAGAAAGCCAAATTCAGTTCCCAACTGCACAATTCACTGAACAACTGTAGGGATTAGCTTAACGACAGTGGCAAAAATGTTATAAAGTGGAGCAACAGAAAGTTTGGGTTTAATTGTGGTCGTAAGTCAAGGACTACGCACGGAATAGACAAAGGTGGTGACCATTTGATTATTAGCGCAGCCTAATGTTTGCTAGTTGTGCTAGACTGAAAGACCCATCAATGCCCAACAAGATAGCCAGAAACCGTAAGGTTGGGGATTAAATAACTCTGCTATCTACGCATGACATGCCTATGAGTTTTGAAACCCCCTCAGTCACAAAAGAGAAATAATGTAAAATAATGCATTGTCTTTCTTTTGCTCTCTCTCCCACATTTCATAGGAGGAAAAGAACCGATTATTGTAAAGGTCAAGGCAACTACTGCACCCATCTTTGATTATCTGAGATGTTTTGTTGCTCATCCAAGGCAACTTCATCAGTCAGAGCAAAATTAGTGAGGAAAAGAGTCAAGAGAGTCACTGGAATGTATCCACTCTGGCCATACCAACTTCAGAGGTTTTTCCCCAAAATGCTTTGCAATGAAGTTGGTGTGGCGAGAGTTGGCACATTCCAGTAACTCTCTGCCTAACTAATTTTGCTGCTCATTCAAGTTGCTTGAATGAGCAATCAAACATTGCAGATTATCAGAGATTGATCCAATTGCCACGATTCAACCTTTAGACATCTTTGGCTTGGACGATTGAGTCTTCATCAACATACTGTACAGTGGATTGAGTCTATTGTCAGAAACAGATGATCAGGAGGAAGACTGGAATTTAGATCCCACAATGCAGCTTGAAAAATTGATCTCTCCCTAAACTTGCTCGTCCTTTCCAATGAAGTTGAGTCCTCTGCAGGGAAATGATCAAGACAATCACTTTAACTTCAAAAACCACATCCATATCTCAAAGAGAGAGACTTACCCAGTTTTAGGAAATTTAGATTTTTTAGATTTCTTCTCTTTCTCATAATTGTCATCTTTCTTTTTCTTTTTCACCTTCTCACCACCCTCTTTCAATTTCCGCTTCTGTGAATTAAAACCAAAGTTATCCTAAAACATAGCACACGAGGCTGGCTGGGGAATTCTGGGAGTTGAAGTCTACAGAAAGTAACGTTGCTAAGATTGACATCCCTGCCCTAAAGTCACGACAGAAAGCGAAGAGGACAAGAAAATAAAGAATCCTCTCTCTCCTAGCATCCAAATCCAAAGAAATTACATGCCAAATGGATTACCGTATTTTCCGGCGTATAAGACGACCGGGCGTATAAGACGACCCCTGATTTTTGGTTGACTTTTTTCAAAGTCATCTTATACACCAGAAAATACGGGTATTCAAAATTAAGCTGCAAGGATTTGTAAATGCTTCTCCTTCCTTCGCGCTCGCATCAGCCTTCCTCCTCCAGCCCCAGGGCGACTCTCTCGGTCTCTCTCCCACACACACGGAAGACGACCAGGCCTCCCGCGGAGCATGATGGGCCGGCAGAGCGGCCGCCGTCTTCTCTTCGGGAAGGGGAGGAGCGTCTCCCGGCGACGCCCGTAATATTTTCCGGCGTATAAGACGACCCGGCGTATAAGACGACCCCGGATTTTAGGTTGTCTTTTTTTGGTTTCAAAAGTCGTCTTATACGCCGGAAAATACGGTAATAGCCAGAAAAAGTCCCAAAGGTGCTTTTTAAAGAGGCAACTGGACTTACTTGTTTTTCTTTGAAGATGTTTCACTTCTCATCCAAGAAGCTTCTTCAGATCTGATGGATGGTGGGGAATGGAAGGATTTATATTCTTTGCACAGTTCCACAATAGTCCTTTCAGCAGTTCCAAGAAGGCTCCACACCCATTTCTGCTACTCAAGTGACCCTGAAATCTTTCCATTCCGCACCATCTGGTTAGAACTGAAGAAGCTTCTAGGATGAGAAGAAAAAATAAGCAAGTCTAGTTGCCCGATGAAAAAAAGCACTTTTGGGTCCAACAATGACCTGGATGACTGAGAATCTCCATAGACATTTTTGGCCAGAAATAAGAACACCTTGTCCTTTGAGGAAAAACGAACAAACTGCCAGCCAGCTAAATACTGGTGTGATCTCAACTGCTATAATCTCCCAGTCACAAGAGCCCTCTGTGCTGTTAAGATTACAAGCAACAGCATGCAGAAGTTGTTACAACTTCTTGTTTGTTCACAAAGTATGAATGAACTTTTGGACCTCGTTGCTGTACTTTGCCTCTGTTTACTTTCACTTATTTTCACTGATGGTGGCATGGTGCCTCCCAGTTTTACAGACCGCCCTTGAGCAGGCCTCTCACAACCTGGATGATGGGTGTAATCCTCTAAGTGCATTATTGGGAATTTCACTCACCATCCCTGCATTTTCTTCCCCAAAAGTGCTACCTATTGATCTACTCGCATTTGCATGCTTTCGAACTGCTAGGTTGACAAGAGCTCTTAATCCAGCATCTTGATCTACCTCATTCTGGCCTTCCCATTTCTTGTCTGATACAAAACACAATGGACTGGGTCTGATTCAAGCAGCTGTTTTAATAGTGTGGGAAAATCTGTACTTCAGAAACACCATTTCTCAATTTGTTTTGACCAATCTAAAAGTTCAAGCCTCAAAAGTTGTAAAAAAATGGCTTTACGGAATCTTAAGACGCAACAGCAGTGAGCCTATTTATAGAACAGCCAGGCCCACAAGGTTTAGTGGAACTACTGCAATGTCAGCTAACTTAGCAAAAATGGACTTTTTTCTGATTACGATGAGAAAAGCGACCACTGCTTTGTCCCGAGTCAGAAACACAATTGCAATGCATTGAAGGCCATTCCTACGACAGAAGTTTTCAGAGCATATGGACCACTGACCTTAGGAGACTTCTTCTTTTTCTCCTTGATATAGTCATCCTCAGACTCGGAAGCCTGTCGGAACTGCAGAGTTCCAGAGTTGATGTAGAAGCCTCCATACTTGGTTGTTAGAGATGCTGGAACAAGCTCATCATACTGGAAAGAGTACAGAGAAACAGATCAGTCAACAGCCTTGATGTGCTCTCCTTACAGAATTGGTGTTTACAATCCCAAGGGGGCTCTTCTGGCCAATTTCCCATGAACAGAGTTGACAAAGCAGGCATCGAAAAGCGTCATATATGCATCTAATCATCATTGCACTATCCTAAAAATACGAGTTCCAGGTGTAGCTATCAAAGAAGAGACAGACATCACGATCTCCGGAACTAAAAAAATATTACCCACTTAGCTTTTGTTAGCTTCTGTTAACATCCTCAGAGTGTAAAAACTAAATTGATCAATGAAGCATAAAGGTGAATCTCTCTCCAATGGTAGTTTTTTCACTCTGATGATGTTATCAGAGGCTAATGAAAGCTAAGTGGGTAATATATTTTAAGTTCCGGAGATTGTGATGTCTGTCTCTTCTTTTATATCTAACTATCAATATCTTCAGCAAAATTGAGGTTTTCCTTTCATACCTCTACCCTTTCCTAACTAGCATAGTCACTTGATTGTCATAGGTGGCCATATAAATATGATAAACCAGTACACTCTCTTCATAAATGACTCAGATGAGGGAATAGAAGGGGAACTCAATAACTTTGCAAATGACACTAAACTGGCAGGAATAGCCAACATCCCGTAAGACAAGCTCAGGATCCAAAAAGATCTTGACAAACTTGAACAATGGGCCCTATCCAACAAAATGAATTTCAATATGGAAAAAAGCAAAGTTTTACATTTAGGCAGGAAAAGTGAAAGGTTTAAGTACAGATTAGGCGAGACCTGGCTCAAAAACAGTAATTGTGAGAAGGACCTTGGAGTTCTAGTGGATGATCATTTGAATATGAGCCAGCAGTGCTGCTAATACAATCCTGGATTGTATAAACAGAGGAATAGAATCAAGTATTAGCACCGCTTTTATAAAACCCTAGTAAGATCACACCTGCAACTAATTTTGGTCACTATACTGTAAAAAAGATGTTGAGACTTTGGAAACAATAAACTGAAGCATCACTGGAATTTGATCTGCAATGTCTTAGAATCTAGATATTTTTCTGACCTACCAGCCATTGTTTTACTGCAATACCTTTCAGCATCCAATATTGTGTTTATATTCAGTAATAAAAATCTAATTTTCTAGTTGATACTGGAAAGTAAACCAAGGAAGAATGTATGCAGGGTTTCTTAATGTAGATCCTGAGGGGGGTCTTCTTTTATAACATCTACCTAATGAATCTGAGAGATCTGTAGCTGATCACAAAAAGATTCTAAGCCTCACTTGTTCATCAACAGAAGTAAAATTATAGCACTTCCTTCTTTAGTCAGGTCTAGATTTGTTGTAAAAAACCAGCAAATTCTATCTGGCTGCTGCCCCACATTTGAATGAATGTTCAAACAAAAGCATTTTATTCTTTAATTTCAACTTCTAGTCTGGCTCCAGTTCCCAGATCGTGACATTATAATAAACAGAAGCCTTCTCTAATCCATGACAGGAAACTAACGATTGTTTGGATCAGTGCAGCTTTTATAACTTGGAATTCAAGAAATTATACAGAGTATAATTAATCCTGAATTAGTCCATAATTGGGCACTGAATAATGGTTGTAAGTTGTGATGGTCATTAAGTTTTTAAATTAAATTTTAATTATTTTTAAATCAAAATTAACTTTTTGACCTTCCGGCGCACGTTGAAATCACATTTATTCCACCAAGCCGGTCTGGCCTAGGGTTTTTTCAGTTTTAAATTGGTTTTATCGGGTTTTAAGCTCTTTTTAACCCCCTATTCGTCTTTATTATTTTGCAGCTATAAGATATAATCCTTTTAATTGTCTTTACTTGTTGAACTGTTGTGTTTTTTAGTCTGGCTGTACACTGCCCCGAGTCCCATTGGGAGAGGGGCGGTATATAAATGTAATAAATAAATAATTAATAAATAAATAAATAAATACGTGGATTGCCATGTGATTGCCTGCAGTTTTAAAATTACTTTTGTGGAGATTATTAAGGGCACACTCTGGTCGTTAAATGAACGCTACAGTTGGTAAGGGAACTTATTGTACTCACTGGTTTCTGGCAAAATAATAATAAATCTCAGTCACATAAGTGCAGGATAATGCAAACAGCTATAAACTTGGGCCAGGAAAGTAAAAGTAAAGAAATGTTATGGGATGACAGGAACCCAGATGCCTTTCACCCAGATGCAAACTAGTGAAGCATCCTTGAACCGTTCCATTCCCAGAAAATTGCAACTTTTAAAATGCAAGCAGTATCTAGAATACTCAGCGTTCCAAAGTTATGATGATTCTGTTAGTTCTCCTGTAACTTTTACAGTTAGGGAAAGAAAAGACTTTGAGTTTGCTACTTACAGCTTCAGAATTATCAATGAAAGAATCTGATTCATCATAACCTTGTCCCATGTCAATCAAATCCTGAACACGGTCTTTCCTGCGCTTCTTTCCACCCTAAAAAGAGGAAAGATTGATGTTGATCCGGATTTATTTGCAAGAAAGGCTACAATTCCTGCCCAGACACACAACCCCAGAGTCTCGTGCTAATGCTTAGACCTGGTGCATGCAACGGGACTCTACAACAGCACTATCGTTAACAACTCTTGAATGCAAACAAAAATAAAGTATCAGCTGGCCATAGTCCACCACAGAAAAATCCATTGAGGTGGAAGAAGAGAGTTGTGCTTATTTTCTAAAATAAGGTGGCTAAAGGATAGCTTTTACAGGTAGTCCTCAAGTTATGACCACAATTGAGCCCAAAATTCATGTTGCTAAGTGAAACACTTGTTAAGTAAGTTTGGCCCATTTTACGACTTTTCTTGCCACAGTTGGGAAGGGAACCTTTGCATTTGCTAAGTTTGTAACATGGTTGTTAAATACGTCCGGATTCTCCATGGACTTTTGCTAGTCAGAAGGTCGCAAAAGGGGATCGCGTGACCCCGGGACACCACAACTGTCATATGTACGAGTCATTTGCCAAGTGTCTGAATTTTTGTCACATGACCATGGGAATGCTGCCACGGTTGTTCAGGGTGAAAAACAGTCATAAGTTGCATTTTTCATTGCCGTTCTACCTTTGAACGGTCACTAAATGAACTGTTGTAAGTCGAGGATTACCTGTACACTTCTTTAACTTCGGAAAACCTCAAGCCTTACATAAAAACAGCAACTTTCCTGCATGTTCCGGCATCACCATGGACCACATAACACAGCAAGGGCTGAATTTAGAAAGATAGGAACCCAGAGTTCTCAGATCAAACACAACCAGCTCATGAACAGAGAGGGACACCTTTGATACTCAAAGTCAGGAAAAGACCAGGCAAAAGTCAGTAAATCTGAGAATTTTTAAAACATCTGGATTTAAACCAAAGGACTAGTACAGTGTTGGCAAACCTTTTGGGCACTGAGTGCCAACACGGGAGCAAACCCGCGTGTGAAGCGCAGGAAACCAGAAGAGCAGCTCCCCAGCATACGTATGTGCACTGGCCACTTGGGGCTTCTGGTTTCTGGTGTATATGCCTGCACAAAGACCAGCTGGCCAGCACGTACACGCCTGCCAGAAACCAGGAGTTGCTCTTCTGGCATCCGGTGTTCCCATGAGGGTGAAGACCAGCTGGGCGACATGCATGCGCCGGAATCTGGAAAAGTAACGGGTGATGGCTCTGCATGCCACTTCCGGCACATTGCCACAGGTTCGCCATCACGAGACTAGTATCTTGATTCTCTGTTCTACAGTAATCCTCTTCTTCATCTGTGTGTGTATGAGGCAGCAAGACAAACGTATTAAAAAAAAACAACATTGTGATTCTGAAGCTTCAGCTAGTTGCTGAATGTGAGTGTTAAGATGAACCTGATGAGAAGCCTAACAATCACACCAAGTTTTAGAAAAATTAAAGAAAGCTTGCAAAAGGCCTAATATTTTAGAAAATGAAAGTTCAGATAGATCATTGGTGCAAGCTGGCCATTTTCTCTCTGGATGTTAAATAAATACGGATAGGAAAATATTCCAGACTGGAAATCTGTCCCCCCAAATAAATTGTTAAACAGAGTGGACCTACCATGGTCCACTCAGTTTACACTCCCAATACAGGAAGCCTGGAATGAAACGTAGCTGTATGTTTTTGACACAACTTTTATGGAGAATACTAGAACCAAGATTTAACTGGAACGTAGATGGGACAGAGAAGCGTACATATTTCTCTTCAAACTTCCTGGTAAGGGCTTCTGCTTTGTGCTTCTCCTTTTCTTCGTCATTGAAGGGATCAGCAAAGTCTTTTTTCTGTAGGAAAAGGGGAATGTGAAAAAGGAGGAAAGAGAGCATGTCACACAGTTTCAGAGAGAGGTCTCACTGCATAAATGAGTCAGTTACCAAAGGTCTGAATTTTGATCACTTGACCATGCGGATGCTGCAACAGTCATAACTGTAAAAATTGTTATTTTTTTTTCCAGTGCCGTTGTAAGTTTGATCACTAAATGAAAAGTTACAAGATGAGGACTACACTATAACCGTACTTTTAACTGCTCTAAAAAAAAAGTTTGGAAGCGACTTCTTAATTTTTGTTTTTAACTCTTCCGCCCTTTTAGATTTGATATTTTGCTTAATTCATAGTAGTTTGTATCGATTTTTAATCTTTCTTTAAAAAAGAAAAAGAAAATCAAGGTTCTGTCTTTGCAGCAACCTATTCTCCCCTATCATTCTTACCACAGTCCCAAATGAATATATTGGGCTAGTTTATTGAATTTTCTCATGGATTTTCAGTCAGGCCTCTGCAGACCACTGACTTCGTTGGGCTGGCCATTTGTTACTGACATTTAATTGCTGTCAGCTACTCAGAGTTTCTGAGAGTTTGGCAACGTACACATTTATGACTATAGTTATTGTTACGGTCTGTTAAGACGCACATGAAAAATTAAAAAGGAGAAGAAAAGGAAAAGAGAAAGGCCTGCTTACCTTTTCTCCCGCAGAGCTGCTTTTCACTTTGCCTCGGGTCATCTTCAGCAGTTCTGGGTAAAAGAATTCTGGGCAGCGCTTGTGATCTGGCTCAAAAAGGGAGAGGGCAATGCGTACTGCTGTGGATGCAGGCTCAGACTCTGGAGGATGCTCTGGATTGGCGACATCCTCCCACCGAGATTTCTTCAGCAAAGTGGTACTCAGTGGGCCTGATAAGGAGGTGAGTTGGACCCGGTGGGGTTCCGTCATGGCTATGCGTTCGTTGCAGCTACTCTCATGGCATGGTTTCCATCGCTTTAGGTCACATGGGACCGTTCACAGTTAGCACGCACTCAGAACTGAACACTGAAGTCCAGAGTCAATGCAGATCTTAGATTACAACTTCAAAAGTAACCTAAGAGTCTCTGTTTTTTCCTAAATGAAGAATCATCCCATAGCAACACCTTTTGGGGGTTAACTCCCAGCCCTTGAAATGATGGTCACTACGCAGTCCAGCTCTGTTTCAAAAAGCGAGCGAAGGCAAACGGACAGAAATAATTTTCTGAATGGAGCAACTTTTATACAATTTCCTATGTGGCTATAAAAGTCAGCCTGGGTTACAGTACTTTGCATCAGAAGGTTTCCCACACAACGGGCTGACATAATCAAAGGACACTGAACACATGAGCTCCAGTTTTCAGGCAAACCAAAATCCAGGCCCGCCGTTCTTCAGATGGCGATTCATCCAGTCCAATGGCAGGCAGGCTGTGTTCCTGATAACCTCCTTATGTACAGGTTTCTTTCGAGCTGCTCTAGAGAGGGGGGGAAATAAGAAAAGTTACAGCACACAACCCAGCCTGGTGGTTGCCCAAAGGATGCACAGGCAATGGATGGATCCCTCTGCTTTTGCCTACCAACGTGTTTCAGCTTGAATGAGGATATATGGAAACGGTATGATAAGAGAGGACAGAGGAAGCTCAGTAAAATAATTCACCACACAATACTAATCCAGCGCTTTGGAAAACTAATCACTGTACAGGTAAAACCTCTTTTTGGACAACAATAGAGGTGATAGAGTGGATAGGTGGGTAAAAGCAACAACAAATGACTTCATTCATTAGAACACACAGACACACATACGAACTATATATATAGTGGGGAGAAATAGCCAACCAGTTTACTTATCTTTAGTTCTTCCCATCTGGAGTGTCTCTCTATTTACCAGAGGTCTGCTGGTAAATAGCAAACAGCACTTACTTATATACCGCTTCACAGTGCTTTACAGCCCTCTCTAAGCGGTTTACAAACAATCTGGGTCCTCACTTTACCAACCTTGGAAGGATGGAAGGCTGAGTCAATCTTGAGTCAGGCAGGATCCAACTCCTGGCAGTGAGCAGTGAGTTAGCTTGCAAAACTGCATTCTAACCACTAGCGCCATCATGGCTCTTATGTTTAAGAACTGGCTCCATTGCTGCTACCATATCACTGATCAATTGGCGTGACTGGCACGATAGGCGGCACAGCTCAGCTTTGCTCTCAACTAGCTTGCAGAATTCTAGGAGATTTAATAGCCAGTTATACCCACCGCAGCAATTTGGTCACTGCTGAGACAGGATACCACAATGCTGACTGCAATGGAGGAGCACTTTGAGCTGATTACGATGCTGCACAACAGTTTCTACTTACCCATGTTGTCAGCAACAACCAACCAATTACTATGTCAGAATAACAGGTCAGATTCACCTGAAGTCACAATGCAGCTTGTTGTGCTTTGGCTTAATGCACCATGATGTCATGATTTACACCTTAATATAATGGATAAATCTGGCCTTTGTAGCTTTTTAACAACTTGCATTTTAGACCAGAAGTGGGAAACTTTCTGAGGAATAAGGGAGTACAACTCAGGTGAGCAAATGTAGGGTTCTAGATGATATTAAAGGAGAGTAATAAAATCACAAACGGAAGCAATGCTATCTTTTTTGTCTTTTTCAGTTTTTCTTTAATAAAAATAGGAAGCTTCTGAGAAACAATCATAGTCAACTGATAAGACTTGACATGACTTGACAAGAGCTCAAGTTTATGTACGTAAGCATACCTTCCTCCAAAACAAGAACCTTGTTAAAGAAGGCTGGACTCACAAAGCATAGCTGACCCGAAGTCCCCCATAGAACCTCCAGGGATAAAGACAATTAAAGGCCACCTATGACCACAACTTGTATAGATAAAAATTAGGTGCCAAATCAGTCAAACTGATTTTGAGCAAAACTGAATTAAAAGATGGAGGAAGGGGACCATTGAGCAAGGAATAAAAATTAAAGGGGGATATGGCTGAAGGAGCCGATCTCCCTTACATTACTGGGGAGGACCCTGAATAGGTTGAGGGGGAGAGTGCCTAAGTGTAAAATCAATAGGCTCAAGTGGAAACTCTTAGCAGATAACAACATGCTATATGAGATAACAACATGCTATATGAGACGCAGATAACATGCTATATGAGACGCATCTGCTGGGGATGTCAGCTACCACCAAGAAACATGTACGTATTGAGGGGAGAGGAGGGCAGGGTTTCAAAGATAAAAATGGACCTATTGTTCCTCTGAGAGGCCGCCTATTTTTTTCCAGAAGAAATCCAATATCTTACCCTGAAAACCAGAAAATTTGCCAGTCAATGTTGGTAATGTTGAGAGGCCAAAAGTGAGGTGAGAAAGGTGACTTTAGCCACAGGAATCAACACCATACCAAAACAAAATGCTAAATAAAAACCTTTAATTGTAGGACTTGAACAGTGCCTTGGTGCCAGTACAACTAATGAACGGAACACCTAATTTCTGCAAAAGAGAAAACTGTCGGAGTCAAAATACTTCCAAACCTTTGACAAGTAAGATTGTTCTGACTCAGCTGCAAAACTGTGTACAAATAAAATATTTGCACAGTGTTTTCTTTTTTCTTTTTAAAAACTCACCAAAGATGCATAGACACAAACAAGCCAAGGAAAATACACTGATCCTCAATCACATCCTTGGAGGCACTTGCTTCAAAACAAGAGCTCTCTAAGGACAAAGCTTAAGCGTTGTTAAAAAGCTAGTGTAACATAACAAAACATTATACAGCTCAGCTATGTTTGCTGAATGATTTCAGGCTTACTCTTTGATTCTTGATGGTAGAGTATAGAGATTGGATTTAAGGAATACTGTACTCCTTTTAGAAATGAAGACAGCCACTGAGAAACAGCGTGATATGTGAGATGACTCTTGAAAAGATTATTGAACTTTGGTCATAATTGCTAGCAATATCTTATTCTATACTAGAAAGATTTCCCTACATTCAACTCCTGATTATTATATCTCTGACTTGTGTACTTAAAGTACTTCATTGTCATCTCAAATTCTTCTCTTTCTATTGTCCATTATTATGGCTCTTTCCTGGACGTCCTTTATCTCAGCCCTGTGTTGAAACCATTGGTAAATTACCTGACCATAGTCTTCCCCCATTTGACACCCATCAGTGTTCTGGATTCAATGCTGGCCAAGGAGTCTTAAATCCCAATGCATCTAAAGGGCAGCATCTTGATGAAGGCCATTTTATAAATTGCAATAATGCAGTCCTTGCTTTCTAGCAAAATGGTTTATAGTCTAAGTCACTCCCCAATATTGCATTTTCCATTGTTTCATTTGAGATTCCTTATCTTCATTTAATACTTGGAATAGCAAAACGCTTTTGTTTGATAGTGCAACATTGTATCTTTACAGGAAAATGCAGATATTGCTTGTCCATTCATAAATTACGACGGTCAGAGGAATAGCATTCAATAAAAGTTAGCCATTTTTTACTTCTCCTTTAATTTCCTTTTCCACTTGTTTCTTCACTTCTTTCTTTTTTCATTTCCCGATCTTAAGCCACAGAAAAAAAGATCCTTTTATTATATATTTAACAATCTGTTTTTCCACTCTGTTCATTACAGATAGTTCTTCCTCCTCCAATTTATTCCCACAACAACAAAACCATCTGGTTAATTGGACAGAAAACATGGTTACTCTGATACCAGAAAGCTTCCATATTGGTGTTAAGGGAAAGAGACTTAATTTTAGAATTGCCCAATCTATCTCATGCCCACTTATATTAGCCCCCATTCTATTTTATGGAGTTGCATATAATTTATTGTTCTATAGAATTACACCAGAAAACAGAAATCAAAACAAATTTGTGCAATTGCTAGAAAGCAGCATAAACTACGAAATTTACCAGCACTAGCATTTCAAAATGAAAAAAAACAAACCAGCTTTCCCTAATTTCTTCAGCATTAGTTCAGTTTACAGCAAGATAACAGATTATCTTATCAATGGTAATACAAAGTTTATTTTTCTCCACACCCTCCTGTTATTTCAAAGTTGTATTGTCGGTACTATCAGAATACTGAACTCCTTCTCCCTATTTCAAATTCCTTCTCATTAATAAATTCAAATTGGCAAACCACAAATAGCCGTATTCCAGCTTTTAAAATGTTTAACATAGCACTGATACTGGAATACAAATTGCTAATCTTTTTATAGTACAATGCTTTGCTTTTTGCAAAAACAACAGGTAGCATGTTATGAAACATCCCCACCCCCAAATTAGAAATGTTACATCAACAACCACAGCACTTGCTTCTGTCCCTGAATATTTTTCAAAAAAAAAATGGAACAAGGATTTAAAAATCTAACCATATACTAACACTATTGTGTCTGTAGCCTTTAATTGGGAGAAATGGTATATCATAGAGCAAAACATTTTCAACCAGGGCACCTCAAATGGACTAATTTATAGAATGTATCCAAAATCTGGGACCTAGGGTTTATGTGGAACTGAAATTTTGTAAATATTGTAATTTTGTAAAACACTTCAGGACACAAACATGACCATAAAGCATTTTTATGACATAATACAAAATGTCATAAAACATTTTCTACGATCAACTGCTATCGTGCTCTACAGTTCAAAATGGGCTATTTTCAAGGCAGAATATATTTGAATATCTCCCTGAACTTTTACATTTTTTTCAAGTGAAGCCAGTACATTAAAAGTTTTGCCACTGTTGAAGGCATTGAGGAATTTGATTAGGAAATACCTTTGAAACAATGACCCACAAGTCATGGGTCATCTAATACAACATAAAGACAATACATCTAGAATGGTGTTTCTTAAAGATCCCTGGGTATCTTTCAAGACCTCTCTGGGGTCTGTGAAACCGTAATTGTTGGCCACCTTACGCTGAAAAACAATACCATATTAAAATCTCACCAAACAACCATCAGAAGCAGTAGCAGCAGTGAGTGCATCAGCAAATATCGACAATGACAATGGATGCAAAGGAAAACTTAGATAGCTTGTAGCTCAGGGTTGAAACGAGGAATCCTGGGTACTCCCTAAGCTTTGGTCGTTTTCTTGCTGATAAACATCATCAACGGTAGATAGTGATGTTGCCTAGTTTGGGTCATGAAACACTTGCAAGAAAACCATCAAAAAAGAAAACCAACCCCCCCCCAAAGGAAAGTTCTTTGGGGGTTCTGCCTTAAAAAGTGGGGACATTTAAAGAACGCTGATCTAGGAGGATGGAAGGGACCTTGTAGGTCATCTAGTTCAACCCCCTGCCCAAGCAGGAGATCCTTACACCATCTCTGTCAATCTGTTAATCAAAGGATAGAGAGCAAGGAGAAAGAGAGCTATTACCTTCCTGAATTTGAAGGATATCCATCCTAAAGGAGGGTTCAAAGTCTTCTGAAAGGTCTTCTTCCTCTCCAGCTGCTCTGCAAAGAATCTCGGTTGCACCCTGATTATTTTCTTTTTTGGGGGGAGACGTCCTGCTGCTCAGTTCTGGCCCAAAGCCCCCCCTCTTCCTCCTTCACCTGCAGCAACACAAGAGCTTGGAGCTAGGGCTGCGGCTCCAAATTTAATTTTATTTAGAATATGTATATAGCCGCCTACTTACTGGCTGACAGCCACTCTCCCTTCAGGGCCAATAGCTGCCAGCCAAGCAGGAGCCCAACCTGGCAAAACAACACCCCCCACTCCCAATTTCCCTCCCCAGACCAGCTTATTCTGCTTAGGGATTACTGGATAAACAATAATTAGCAGAAGTCCCCGCTTCGATTGGGAATGGGAATTGGGAGTCCTTCCCATCTGGAAGGCCGAGTTGACGGGGGAGCGGTTGGTTCAATGAAGCCAAGCTGAGGCTCTCCAGAGTGGCCCGTCTGGGGGGCAGGTTAGGCCGGGTCAGGCCTGCCTACCTTCCTCCCACCTCCCGACCGTCCCCCACCTCGTTTGGGGCCGACCCGTCGGGAGTCCCGGTCTTCGCAGGCGGCGAGCGGGCCCAGAGAGCGAGGAGGCAATTTCTCCCCGGAGAACAAGGCTGCTGGAAGCCGGGATGAAGGGAAGGCGTCCAAACAGGATGTGAGAGTCGCCGCTTAGTATTATTATCAACCTCCCCCCCCTCCACACACCTCCAGTCGGCGAGGCGGAGAGCAAGGCCCCGTTGCCCCTAGTTACGAGGGAGGCGCTTTCGCACGCCGGAAGGTTTGTCCCTTCTCGTGCTCTGTATCGCCCCCACCGCGAGCCGTCCGCTGCGCTCACCAGCCTTTGCCGGCCTCGTCCTCCTCCTCCTCCTCCTGAGTCCAATCGCCGTCGTTCTTCCCACCAGCGGCGCCCCGTCGGCCCCGCTTCTAAGCCTCTGCCCGGCCGAGCCAAGATGCCTTCTCTCTGTCTCTTCGGAGCTCCCGCGTCACGTGCCAGGGGTGAGTCGAGGCAGCCCCACGCGCGCAAGGGAAGCCGGGGCGAGGGGGGAAAAAAAATAGGGAGGAAAAAAAAAAAAGAGCGAGTGAGCGCGTCACGTGACGCTAACGCCGCTGCCTTCCAGGCGCGCGGGGAAGGGACGGAAAGGAAGGGGACGACAACGAACGGCATCGGCGTCGTCGGGTCACGTGGGGGCGCCCCGCGGACGCCGCGCCCCGCATCACGTGCAGGGGCCCAGCCTATCGGGGCTCCCCTCTCTGCTTCTCAACCCCCCTCTTCACTGTTCTTCCTAGCCCGTCCCTGCCTGAGGGAGAAGAAGGAGAAGGAGGAGCGGGCGGTGAGCGAACCGGCCGAGGAGGAGGAGGAGGAAGAGGCGGCGGAGAAAGGAGGCGAAGCGGCGGCCGAGCGACCGAACGAGCCGGGGCTCGCGAAGGGGCCGGTCGGCGCGAGGAGGAGGAGGGGTGTGGCGGCCGAGGCGCAGCGACGGTGCCGGCTGGGTCGGGAAGATGGCGGCGGCGGCAGCGGCGGCGGCGCCGCCTGTGAACCTGCGGCTAGGAGACTTGGTGTGGTGAGTGCGGGGCCGAGGGGCGCGCCGGACGCGGCCTTGGGGAAGAAGGGAAGCAGGGCAGGGCGGGGCCGCTGGGCCTGATGAGGGGAGGAGGGCGGGGGCGGCCCGAGCCCTTCAAAAAAAAATAAAGTGGGGGGGAGAGAAACCGCAGACAAAAGCCGTGGAAGACCGGACTGGCGCGTCGGACTGGCCAGGGTGGAGCTGCGAGACGGACGGTGAGCTTTGGCGGGAGGGCTTCCTCGGAGAAGGGGGGGGAGAGAAGCCCCTTAGTAGCCCTCCCTGTTCCGAGCCCTCCCAGGTTGGAGGAAGACGCGGAGGCCCAGTCCCTCCCCCCCCCCTCCGGCTCTATTCCGGCCGCTTCGCACAGAGCCTCGAGCTCCGGGTGACAGCCGGCCCCGAAAACGGGGCTGCCTTGGGGAAGGGGTGGGAGAGCTCGCCGGGTGGGGAAGAACGATGCCTGGGCCGAGGCGAAGCGTTGGAGCCGCTAGGAGGAAGCCGCAGCAACGGCTACGTCTCCCTGCGGGGCCCTCCATGGGCAGCCAAATGAAGGAAGCCCCTTCCCGGTTTCGACAAGGGCGAGCGGGGCGCTTGCGTCTTCCTTACTCGCAATCCAACCTTCCGGTGATCCATCTCATTCTGGGCTCCCTTTTTAAAAAACTATTGTTATCTGGCAGACGGTGCAGGACAATAAAAACAAGGACAAATAGGCTGAAAAAGCTAACAGAAGCTGAAAAACAGCTTCTATCCCAGGGCAATATTGAATTCTATTGCAATATTAATGCAATATTAATTTAAATTCAATTGTATAGAACACAAAGGATGTGTGTTTGTGTTTTATTTTAATAGTTATAATGTATACTGAAGATGGCACTTAATTTCGTTGTACAAGGTGCAGTGACAGTAAAGTAAACTAAACCAACTGACCTAAAAGTAAGTTGCCCTGAATCCCAACAGTGCTTTCCTTCACTGCGTTGGGAATGTAAAGGAAGAACCGGTTATTTATTGGTCAGCAAGTTCCAACTTAGATGCGTTTTTGTTTCTTGGCTGTTGAAGCAGTATCCCTCTTGCAAGGGATAATAATATACAGATTTGCTCCATGGAGAGAAAGAATGTGGTCGGGGTACTCTGCAATTCCTATAATTATAGAGTGGCTGGTGTTGAAGCAAGAGGAGGGAGAAGGCTCATTGCAATAGGCCAGGCCTTGCATGCAAAAGAAGGGTCTCATCTTTAGTTTTTGGGAAAATTCTTAATAGGATGGGTAAATAGAATAGACTAGAATAGAATTCTGTATTGGCCAAGTGTGATTGGACACACAAGGAATTTGTCTCAGGTGCAGAAGCTCTCAGTTTACATGCAAACAAGGAAGTGATAGACTCCTGCAGGAACTTTTATGGGGACAGCTTGGCTTCTTTAAGAATGCGCAGCAAAATTGGATAATGTCTGGAAGTCTTTCCCACCCAACATATCTATTGCGTGGATTTCAGTTCCCAAATTCCAGTGCCATGGATATGAGGAATTCTGGGAGTTGACATCTCTCATTTGAAATGCAACAAGGTCAGGAAGGGCTGGTCTGAAGTTGTACTGCAGTTTCCTACACAATGTTCTAAACAGGTACCTAAGTGGCTTAATCAGGCAATAATTTATTTTAACTAAATTTATGGACAGAGGCTCTGGGAGCTATTCTTTGCTGTCTTATTCATCTAGATTTTTTTTTGCAGGTGTCCCTTTTATAAATATATCCTGTAAAATTTATAAAATGGGCCACTTCCAAATAAATCGCATGAGTTGAATGGACTTGCTTCCATGTAAATAAATGACATAGAGTTGTTTCCAGGGACCAGTAAACCTTGCAGACTCTTGTTCTTCTTTACCAGTAGTTTTATGATGTAGATTACTAATACAACAACTGTACAGGGAGTACAGATTTTTTTTTCCTGTTAGGAGTTGCAAGATTAGAGTGAAAATTCTCCTTGAAATTAACAATTGGATGCATGGTTTATATTTGTCCTTGATCCTCCATGATTGCAAGACGTTGTTGGTTAAGGGCTATGTAAGGCATAGGTTTCTACTTATGTAGGTAGGTTTCTACCTAAGTTCTTTGACAGCTACTAGCTGACCCGTTATTATGTGCCAGTTGAGAATTTTTGGAACTTGTAAAGCCTATCTTTAAATGTGCGCCATCAGTGAATTGAGCTGTATTATTATTGGGCAGTTAGAATGTCTTCATAGTATAATGCCCATAATAATGAGGGGCTTTTAGAACTTAATAGTTACCTATGATATACAGAGGAAATCCCAATTACCAATTGAATGGAGTGGATTTAGGGATATGAAAGTGTAACCTTACATGTTACTTATTTGATGTTTCAGAAGATGAAAGTGTTTATATAGCAGCCCCCATTGTATTTATAAAGAGATTCAGCTTTTTTTTTAATTTCTGAAGAGATTATGAAATTTGAATTTTCATCAAAGATGCAAAGACTATACACTTAAAAAGTTAAATTTTTTCTACCTCTTCAGACATGTGACTTGGTAGAACTAAACGTTTACCATTACAATTAGATTGTAAGATTAGATTAGATCTAAATACACTAAATTAGTATAAAGCTAAGCGTCCTTCATTTTGCATCTTAGGACTGGCATTATTGGATTTAATATTGATTTAATATTCAGTATTGAAAATATTGACTTCTTAATGGTTTGGAAAGAAAAAGCAACAGTTTTGGCATCTTTTTTTACCCAGTTTCCTTTGATGTGATAATTCTGAACTCTGTTATGAACATAACTCTCCCTTCCCTGCTAGCATCCGTTAATATCAAATTAAATAAGTGAATTTTTTCAGCAAAGATTCAGGGCTAAATTGGTTAAGTCATCTGTAACCTTTGCAGATCCATAATGTCTCTAGCATCCTATAGGGCAAGGATGTCAAACTCATGGCCTTCAAGCCAGATGCGTGCAAAGAGGGGGAAAGTCCTAATAGGTCACGTGACGCTGTGACATGAGTTTGACACCCCTGCTATAGTGGTAGCAGGGATGGTAGTTTATGGTCCTCTTAAGTAATGCAGTAAGTATGTTTCTGGGGAAGGGGAAGGGGAAAGCATGATACTGAAAATCAGAGAAAAATACAAGCATTTTAAACTGTTCTTGGTGCAGGTAGTTCTGAAATTTTGACTGTAATTGAGCAATTACGGTCATAAATTATGATGGTCATAAAACAAGTCAGCATGTGAGCTGACATGATTTTATGACCTTTTTTGCAGTTGTCATAAAGAGAATGCTGAGACTTACAACAGTTCATTTAGTGACCATTCAACGGCACTGAAAAAAATGACTTATGGCTGTTTTTCACCTTTAAGACTGTTGCAGCATCCCCATGGTCACGTGCTTTGCCTTTGGATGTTTGACAACAGACTCACATTTATGTCGGTTGCATTATGTCCCGCAGTCACATGGTCCCCTTTTACGACCTTATGACAAGCAAAGTCAATGGGAAATCCAGAGTCTCTCAACAAATATATTACTAATTTATGAACAGTGATTCACTTAACAAAAGTGGTGAGAAAAGTCATAAAATGGGGCAAAACTCAATTAGCGAATTTCTCACTTAGCAACATAAATTTTGGGCTCAATTGTGGTCATAAGCCGAGGACTACCTGTACTGTGCTTGATTGAGCTGAGTGGTATATCTTAGCGCTGCATATTTCAAAAATACGATTTAGAAGTATTTTGCCTCTTCCGCCAGCACAGTCCCTTTCTCTCTCTATTAAAGTAGCCTATTTTTAAGGCTTCTGTGCAAATCTGAGAAGAGTGCTACTTTTTTATCTGTGATAAATATTTCAATACCTTATGGATCTCACTGGTCGTTTTGAATCCTTGGGGGCATCAGAAAGGTTAAAAATAGTTTCAGACCATTGAAATTTATAAAGCTATTAGACAAAGAAATTCTGCTTTTATGTAGTCTAACAAAGTAGCTCAAACAAAGGCCCCTACTGGATGTGTGGCATGCCCGTGACATCTTTCTTTTTCCTGTGTGTCTGGAGAATTTCAATCATCCGGGTCATAGTTGTTTCAAACGTGCTTTTTTCCCCCTTTCAAAAGGCAACTGGACTGTTTTTTATTTGAGGAAGAAGATGTTTCGCTTCTTATCCAAGAAGCTTCCTCAGTTATAATTGGATGGTGTAGGGATGGAAGGATAGGTACTGACAGTCGAAACTATGGTTCTTTTTCCTGTGTTTGGAAGCAATTTGGAAACAGTGCCAAAAGTTACAGCATCATTGATCCTTTATAATTTGTATGCCCAGTTTGAGTGCAAAGTCGTCTAACTCAGTATACTTTTAAAAAAACATACATTGTCCCCCTTTCCATGACTTTGTGCATTGGATGTTACTCTTTAATGTGAATTCCATTTATCTGACATTTTGGCAATATAGGCTTGCTCTATTTTCATAGTTGCTTTTTAAAGGAAAGCTATTAAATCTGAATTAGTACTGGTAGAAGCTAGAGTAGGCAGTTGGTTCTACCAGAAGACACTATTTTAATTTGAAAAGTAGGGCATTTAAAGAGCAGTTGCTCTCAGTTCTAAGAATCCACAAGCCATGCAATAATAATTTTAAATAAAAGACTTGTGAAATAAATTAAGAAGGAGCATTGAGACTTGCCAAGTTGAGTCTTAATTTTGCAGATTACTAGATTATTTGTTTTATGCACATCTGCAACTCCCAACAGTAACACTCGTTTCTAGTTTGCCCCTACTGAGTAAGTTGGAAGCATGACAAAGGTTGATAGTTGTTTGCAGAAGCTGGTCTTTGTTTTTAACAGCGAATAGGCAGTATGAATATCTATAAACCTTTTTTGCCATTTGTGAAAGCATTTTGCACCCAACAAATTATTAGGTTAGATCTGCCACAATTTCAGAGTAATGTTCATTTGTAATTTTCATAAAAGAATATTGTCCTGTAACCACATTTGGTTTCACTAGATAACTCTTCAATTTCTTTTCTAATAGTAGTAATTAGGGGTGGGATATTGATGAGTTGCTGCTGTTTTTAATAATATTTGACTGACTTCTGGTTTTTCTGTAGGGGGAAGCTGGGGCGGTATCCTCCTTGGCCAGGAAAGGTAAGTTCTTCAACCTAGATCCTAATCTGTTCTTTTTTCTTCTGGTTCTCTTGCATATTCAAACTGTCTAAATTTTTCTTTTTGTTTGAGTATAAGCATTTTGGCAGGTTTCAAAACGGATTAGGTGCAGCAGCGACTTAATTTTTATCTTAGTTTCTGCTGAACAAGTTTCCCCCTACTTTTTTTTTTATAGGGCTTGGTTTAATAAAGGGCTGGCTTCAAGGGAGCAGACAGAAAAATCAATTCCTTGAATGCACAGGAACCTTAATAAATATATGCTTTATTATAGCTGTAGTTCTGTTTTTCAAACATGAAGTTTAGTTCTGAGTGATTTCCACGAGACAAGCCATAATTTTAGTTTGTGATAAATTTAGAACTGTTGGGAAGTACAGACAAATGTATTTCTGATGAATACTGTTGGAGAGAATACGGACTGTTAAGTTAGCAATCAATTGTTCACCCAAGTTATTTAGCAGAGAGGGCATATGGAACATTATTTCAAGGTGCTCAGCTTTCCTGTTATGCTTCCTGCATCATGTAATTGCTAGCTCTCCTGCCAGAAAGCATGCTCTGTACCCTAACTCATAATTTAGCTTTAAATCTCCTATAGTGCTGCTCTAAATTCTTCTTTCCATCTCTGGCCAGTTCCAGCATGGTGGTATTTTAAAAACCTAAGATAAAAATGATAAGTGTAACCATGGTTATGGTCCTACCATACAAGTATTGAGTGGGAACTTGTGTGTTCTGCACACTTAATCCCTTTGTACGTTTTTCCATTGTTTTTTTAATTGCTATAGCATGAGTTCTGAGTAATGTTTTTCTCTCAGAAAAATCAAAGCGATAGGCAATAAATATGATCAATGCTTAGATTTACTGCTAATGTGATGCACCTTTTATATTGGAATAAAAATGCAATCCTTAAAATAATCTTGACCTTTTCCAGTGTTGTTTACACAATACTAATCAAGCATCATACAGATGGTCCTTGCTTATCGACTCTTGTTCAGTGACTGTTCAAAGATACGGCAGCACTGAAATAGGTATTGAAATAGACCATACCTTGAATTATGTCACATCCCTGGTGGGTCACACGGTTGCAATTCAAATATTTGGCAGCTGGCATACATTTATGACAATCGTAGCATCCCACAGTCATGTGATCACCATTGGCAACCTTCACAGCAAAGTTAATGAGGAAGCTGGCAGGAAATCACAAGTTATAGGCATGTGATTTCATGCTTAATGACCATGGGTGATTTACTTTACAACCATGTTAGCTGGAACTAACGTAAGTTGTGCTTCATCATGTAATACTTCGCTTTAAGATTGTGAATGATTGTTAGTCCCAATTGTGGTTGGTGAAGACAGCTTTTGTTTCTGTAGCATCCAGATTTTTAAACAATAATATTACATAGTGTTATGAGAAATCTAGTCATTATCCTAGCTAGTTTATGAATTCTGACCCAATCAGTATGTTTCCATTTGCTAGATCTCACCCTTTATCTGGAATGCAACAATTGTGTTCAGCTAAACTAAGTCCAGTGTTTTTGGTGAACTGAGCCATATTTAATCTATACCAGAAACACATAATTGTTGAATATAACTTCACAATACATAAGTCCATTTACACATAGAAGTAATGGTCATAAAGTCTTGTCTGCTGTTGCTTTGCGCAGTGGAGGTTTTTAAGGTACATGACAACTGGAGCCCCAAAAGGTGCATTTTGTTTGTAAAAATATGTGTTTGTGCCTTCAAGTCAGCTTTTGACTCCAGGTGACTGCCTGGATTACTCCCTGCAGTTTTCTTGGCAAAGTTTTTTAGAAGTGATTTGCCACTGACTTTCAAAGAGTTGAGAGTGCTTAGTCCAAGGTCATCCACCTGGCTTTCTACCTAGGGTGGCACATGCAATTGCACTCCCTCTGTTTCTAGCCTGGCCTCTTAACCACTACTCTCAGAAACCTTAAACATGAACCTTGAAACAAAGCCAGCGCTAAATAACGAAATAAACCAGAATTCAGTTGGGTAGAAAGTTCCAGTTAGCAAGTTTTGTTGCCCTCTGGATTTGTGGCAGCACCACTGGAGCCAGGAGCTTTTAAACTTATTGCCTTTTATCTGTGTCTTTCCCCAGAGGTTTGAATGGGAGTCTTCTCCACTTCTATCCCCAAAGAAGTAGGTAAGATTGGGAAAAGAGTGTTTAGCCCAAAGTCGCATGGCGAATCTGCCGTCAAACAAGAATTTGAACCCGTACCACATTTCATATTGCGCTATGTGACACTATGACAAATATATCTTTAATTTCCACAAAAGTTAAATCTTATTTCAGAATGGTGTCTTTCAAAGCACAACAATTCTGCAGGGAATACTGGATGAACCTTGAGAAAAATCAGTGTTCTCTCTCTTAACTGTTGCTGCTTTCCCCATCCCCTCCTTTTGTTTTTTTTTAGATTGTTAATCCACCCAAGGACCTGAAGAAACCACGTGGGAAGAAGTGCTTCTTTGTGAAGTTTTTCGGAACTGAAGACCAGTATGTAATTCTCTCCATTTTTCCCCTTTTATCTGGAAGGGAAAATAAACATTTTTTTTTTGGTTAAATTTTGGATCTTTTGTAGAGAAGCTCTTGCTCACATCCTAGAATTTCACGTTTTTCTATTAAATTGTCTTAACCTCTCAGCCAATAAAAAAAATGCTTTAGAGTCAGTGTTAAAGATGAATAAGTGAATCTGGCCCATGGATGGATTCCCACCCATTGGCTAGGAGATAACCAACCCAAAGAGGGCTTCCTTTTGATGAAGTTAGAATTGGGGAGTGTTCTTCTGAAGAGAGGAAGACATTTGACAAGCATGAGGTCATTTCCAGCCTCTCCTTTCTCATGAGATATGACTCCTTGTTTTAGATAATTAAAAAAAAAAACAGTTGGGAACTGCTTAGTGCAGTTTGTTCCATCATGGTTTCAATAACCCATCCCTGAACAACCAAAAAGATCTAATAAGTAATGAGGGAACTTTTGGAAAGCTTGGAATTTTGTAAGATGGGATTTGGGGCAATTGCGAAAGTTTAATTTAGAATGACTACAGTCTGAGAAAACATGGTTTTAAATTCTTCAACATAGGTTTATTCAATAAAGTTGTAAAAGTGAAAGGAGTGGGGGACTTTATTGCTGTTTGGATTTACGGTATGATCTGTAGGTTCAGCCCTTAGGATACTACAGGGTTAAATATTATTTCTAGTGAGCCAGATTACTCGATAATCTGGTGCTATAAAGTAGTTTCATTTGTTCACAGCTTGTTAAGCCTTTGAAAGGCTGTTTAGCATGCTATATAACACTTTTTAAATGGAGAGTTCAGCACTCTCTTGTTTCAAAATGAGGGCTGTATCTGAAATGCTATTCCGTAACCAGCACAGATTAGTGAACAGATTGCAGCTGAAAAGGGTCAGTCTTTTGAAGCATAGCTCCAAATTCAACTTGGAAAAATCTTATCACTTGCTGCAGAAGATGAGCAGAAATGTGGAGGTCTGGAAAATTAATGAATCGAGTCCTGCTCTAAGGAGAGCTCAGAAGGCCCAGCTATTTTAGTGGCATAAAATATAGTAAATGGGAATTAAAATTCCAAAAACAAAAATGGATTTCTAGCTTCCACAGCAAATACATGTTTACTGAAGTTTCAGAAGTCAGGAAGACTACTACAGGTAGTCCTCTCTATTTACAACAGTTCATGTAGTGACTATTCAGAGTTACAACATTGAAAAAAAAGTAACATGGCCATTTTTCACACAACTGTTGCAGCATCCCCATAGTCACGTGATCAAAATTCCGTATTTATGATGGTTGCAGTGTCCTGGGTATATGTGTGTCTGTGTGTCTGTATGTGTCGTGTGATTTCCTTTAGCAACCTTCTTACAATGGGGAAGCCAGATTCATTTAGCAACCATGTTACAAATTCAACAACTGCAATGACTCACTTAACAACCGTGGCAGGAAAAGGTTGTAAAATGGAGCAAAACTAAATTTTAACCAGTGTCTCGCTTAGCCACGGAAATGTTGGGCTCAGTTGTGGTTGTAAGCCGAGGACTACCTATATTGGAAAACCAGCATATGGAAAAGCAGATTAACAAGTCTTGGTTGCTTCTCTGAAATTGCAAAGGCAGGAGGCTTTGGGAGCATCTGTTAACCGAAGGAAGCTGTACAGGAGTTGGCTTTCTTTCGTTCCTATTAGTCTCCCATTTTGGCACCGCAGCTTTGGTAATGGAGCCAGCACACATGCTCTAGGTTTTATTCATGTATCTGCTAGATACATGATTAATATTTTTCTCTCTTCTCTTGCGTGTGTGTGCATGGTACATGTACAGCACCGAAGCAAGCTTCTATCATAAGGGTCAAACAGTTTATTGATATTTGGGGGGTTGGAAATTTAGCAGAAGAAAGCTTGGGTTTAGTTTCAGTTAATCGATGCTATGAATTTCCCCCTGGGCTACATTTCATCTTTGCCGCAATTCCAGTTTCCTGAAATGCCTTTGACCCAGTTCTGCATGATGATAAGATACCATTCCTATAGGGCTTCTAGGAAAGAAAAATCATACCTGCTTATCTATTAGAGTAGTCTGATCCTTTTTCACACACCCCAACCATATTTTGAGCCGCCTAACACTTATTGAAGTGGTCCTATTTGTCTCTCTGCTTCTGAATACTGCAGGGATTTGAAAAGAGGTATGTCAGCTCAGGTTAACATAGATAATCTGATCCTTGCTCATAGTCCTTCAGGGCCATCAGGAGGTCTCTTTTCCCTGTACATGGCCTCAAATAAAAGTAAATGAATATTATGGGTTATGTTGTTATAGCAACAGTCCTCAACCTTTGTGGCTTGGCGGCCTGGCTGCTTGGGGGGAGGGGGACAGGGGAACTGGGCCATGTGAGTGGCAGACCATCACACACTTGCAGCTCTTGCACGAGTGAGGGCCGGCACATTTGCGCAGCTGGACTTGTACAAGTTGAACTGCACACGCTCCAGCCGGCCACTTGTGTGGCCTAATTCTGAATAGGCCATGGCCCTGAGGTTGGGTACCCCTGTATTAAAGTAATGCTACCATTGCCACATATTCTGAATCACTGTCGAAGCTTCAGGGGGTATAATGTGAATTGTTAAATAAACTAACAGTAAGATGGAAAAGTCTTCAGGACTATTGGTGTGAACGTTGTCACAGAAGAAATTTTTGTTCCTGCCTTCTTTGTGAATGAATTTCTGATAATTCTGTTTTAGTAAAACTTTTCCCTTTGATTTCACTGCCAAAATAATAACCCTGACTGTACAAAGGAAATACAGGTAATCCTTGATTTTAATTACAGCAGTACTGAAAAAAATTGTCTTAGGTCAGTTTTTCATATTTATGACCATTGCAGCCTCCCCATGGTCACATGATCAACATTCAGACGCTTGGTAACTGACTCATATTTATGACGGTTGCAGTGTCCTGGGGTCACATGATCCGCTTTTGTGACTTTCTGACAAGCAAATTTGATGGAGAATCCAAATTCACCTAACAACCATGTTGCTAACTTAACCAGTACAATGATTCCCTTAATAACCATGGCAACAAAGGTCGTAAAATGGGGCAAACTCACTTAACGAATGTTTCACTTAGCAACAGAAATTTTGGGCTCAATTGTGGTTGTAATTTGAGGACTACCTGTATCTGGGACCGCTCCATCCAATTGCTTAAATTGGTCCCACAAAATAAGCAGGAACAGGAAGGGACGCAGACCCTCAACTGAAAAATGAACAGTGATTATCCCTAAATCTTGTTTTAAAAGTGAAACAGGAAAAAAGAATGATTTACAGTTTAGAAAGTATGAAGGATAAGTGCATGTTAGTTTTATTTGCCCCGGGCAAATTTCATTCCTGACGATTACATACAGCGTAATACAATCATGTTATGATAATGGGGTGCCATATGTCTGGGTCAGCATTGGCAGTGACCTTGTGGAGAAAGGAGGGAAGGTTTTGATAGGGGACAGAAACATAGATTCCACCCCCACAAACTGACTAAAAGAGATGCCATTGTAACTGAAAGTGATCATTTTGTTCTTTTGACTACGAACAATGTGATTTTGGTTTCTTTTCACTAGTGCTTGGATTAAAGTAGAGCAACTGAAACCTTACCATGCCCACAAAGAAGAAATGATCAAAATTAACAAAGGCAAGAGGTTCCAACAAGCTGTGGACGCAGTGGAAGAATTCCTCAAGAAAGGAAAAGGCAAGGACCAGGTAGGTGGCCCTTCAGGGAATGGTGCCAACTTACCCTTCGGAGTCATGGATGGGGTGAGCTGTTCGTACGACTGTTTTGCTTCCTTCTCCGAAAGGGATTGCATGTTTTTGTCTCTAGGGTTGTGGCTAGAGGATCACAGTTAGGGTCACAGTTGCCGCCTTTGAAAGGTTGTTCATTTTCACCGCTGACGGTCCTGCCTTGGATTGATTTGGATCAAAGGAGATCAAAGGGTCACTTGATCCTAGGCCCTTGGAGGTGTATATCTGCTGTGCACTCTGGAATTGAGACCTGGTTCTTCTTCAAAAGGAACTCCCAGTGTACTTTGAGCGTCTCCTTGTTCTCTCGTTCAGTAGCTTAAACCTGTTAATTTTTATTTTTTAATTTTTTTTTATTTGGGGCCTTTGGCGCGCTTCAGACACCTGGCCAGACACCACTCGGGTTTGGTGAGTGTGGGGAAAATGAAACCGCTGCCAGCTGACGGCCCCGTCTTTCCCTCATCCTTCTGTTCTGTGATCTCTCAGGCGCCTTCTCATAACTCCGCTGAAGAGAAGAACCGGCGTAATTCCAGTGAAGAGAGGGGGAAGCAGTCAGTGGGAGAGGAGAAACACAAAGCGGGGTTGTCAGAAAGGAAACCGAAAAAGCGAGCGTCTTCTGTGTCCTCTGAGCGAGGCTCGAAATCCCCCCTGAAGAGAATGTACAAGCAAAGCCCCCGGAAGCGAGGGCGCCCTCCCAAAGACGAGAAGGTTTGTGTTTTGCCGCGCATTCCTTCCCGGGCTCCTGTGAGCTTGTCCAGAATGGAATGTAGTCCTAACAGCCATCCAGATGACTTCATTGTTGTGACCGTTTGGAAAATTGCATGTCTTTAACCATTTGGGAACCTACCGTCTAATATGCCATTCAGAGTCGTAATTAACTTGTTATTAGCCAGCCCTTGTGCGTTACTATACCTGAAATGTTCTTTGACTTGTTAAAGTCAACAAGTGACATCGGGGCCTTCCATCTTGCCTCACACCAGCGGAGGAAATGGCAACACAGTTTTTACCTTTGGTAGTTACAGAGCACCTTCTGTTAACATCTCCATCTCATTTGTGTGTCTGATCCATCTCCAACTACATAAGGACAAGTGGCTTAAATTGTAGTGTGATAAGATGAAGAAACACTCCAGAAGTGAATGATTCCACCAGAAGACATCAGTTCCTCATATTTTCTTGCCAATATTGGAGCTTTCTCCTCTCCCATGTTGTGGTGTGACTCATCCTTGGACATGTAGAGTTCACTTGTAGAACGTTTGCCTCTTCTCTCCAAGATTTGGAACCTCTAGCTGGTGACCTTCTCAATGTAGTTGTAAACAGCAAAGTGGATAATGCTAGAATATACGTTCTTTACTGGGTGCTGAACCTGAAGGTCGTTATGAAACAGGACAACCAAGATATACTAGAATTTCATAGCACATATCCACAATCAAACTTTGTGCCACTCCTGTCTTCCACTGCCTTTTTTTTTTCAGTTCCTAGTTGTGAATCTGCTTCTTCTGATTTGGGATTTAAATGCTGACCACTTTCAGAGGCAGTATAATATCTTGCTGGCGACAGACTGAATTCCTGTCTTATACTTACAGTAGAGTTTGGAGTTTTCTTCATTGGGGCTTGTACTTTGTTATACAGAGATTATTCTTCTCTCTTAACCTTACATTTTGCCTGTTACCGTGTGGTTTATCAGTGGTATTTGCTTTGGAATTGTGAACGAAGCTTTTAGACCTTAATCTGGAAAAACGGAAACCTGCTAAAGATTGAGTAACTAGTGGCTAGGGTTGTTTTGTTTTTAACAGTGTTAATAATAACCAGCGTACCTTCAAGGATGATGAAGATGGTGATTTTGTGGGCTTTTGCCTGTATTTCTTTTCCAAAGTGAAAAGCGTGGCAGAGAAATTGTCGTGAGAGTCTTTAAGTATTGTGGGAAATGAATAAAATGGCATTTTCTTCCTTTCTCTCTCCAGCCCCGAGATCTCTTTTATAAGGCATTCAGTCATGCATATGCTAGATTCCATTAGTCTCTGTCTTGTGATGCCTTAGTAATCTGCTTTCTTGATGCTTCTCATATTCAACTGTCATCCCTGCATAACTTCTTGCTTTGAGACTTTGTGGAAGGACATTTTCAAACTCCATTGTATGAAAGACAGCCTAACATGAATCCTGATTGTAGAGAAAACACCTGGAATGCATAAAAGAAAATTAGAGGTAGTGATGGTGGTGGTGGTGGTGGCGGCGGCGGTGGCTGTTAGCAATTCTGGTTCCTGAGTTGTCTTGGTAACAAAAATTGCCTAGGTTGTGGTCATTGGATCTCGTTGAGTGATATAATATGAAAGTAGGTTTCAAAAGCTGGTGGAAAATACATCATTAAGAGTTACGTAGTGGAGGAGAAGAGTATTAAGATACCAAATAGCTTTTTGCTTGTAAAACAATGGACCTAGAGGTTTGTAAGAACAGAGGCCAGATGTCTGGATTTGTTTTATTGCTGTTATTGCATAGTTATTCCTAGCTGATAAGAATGTTCTATGTATATTCCTCCTAAAATTTGAAGTAATGCAAAGTAGCCTTTTCCAACTTAGACTGCCAGAATATATCTGTTTCAACTCCTAGAATTCTCACTGTACTATTGGCTGGAAAATTTGTGGGGTTGAAATCCAGAAAACAGGCAGGTGAGGGGAAATTGCTAGAGAATACAAAGTCGCTCCCACTAGGTTTTGAAAAGGAATTTATTTTATTGAAAAATACTTTGCTTTTCAGTCATTCAAATCATTCTGTCTCCAGGGCATAGCATGTTTTCAAAGAGATGAGTAGAGCATAACCAACATAGGCAATTCAATTTAAGGCAAATGCCTGGCAAAATGAAAAAAAAAAAATTACTAGACAAAGATTTTCAGTAACCTGGATGCCAAAAATTTTGACTCATATTTCAGGGTTTTCAACAAGCAGAGGATTTGTGAAATGAAAATTATATCCCACTACAGAAATAAGATTGAGCCCCATTAGGAAGAAGAGTAATTCTGGAGATAGGGTAGAACACATTCAAGCTTGTTCTTTTGTGTTCCCAATATATACATTATATTTTTCTTCAGGGCAGCTGGGCAGGGGAAATGATATAAAATGACATCCATCTAAGGGCTCAAGTTAAACCCAACATGAAAATTAAATAAAAATTAATTTTATATACATATATCTACATATGTTTTAGTGCTGTTAAAAACTGGATCTATAACAGCTTATATTGCATTGTTTTCAAGTGCTGACTTAGGATAGCCATAAAATGAATTTAAGTACTGCATTTAAGAAAGGGGAAAGAAGAACATTGCATGTAAATGCATAGACAGCAGATATCTCTGTAGCTTTGTGGTACTGCATGTGCTTATTCTTTATGCTTGCTGTTGTTTACATGAGAGGAATGGAAACTGTGCCGACATATATATATCCGCTTGGTTTCCAGCTTATTGCAGCATGTATAATTGTAGGCCAACCACTGAAGTTTTCTTCTTGATAACATTTTCTTCCAACTTAATTGCTTCCCAAGATGGATTGTATGTATAGATTTGGGGATTCTACAGATGGTACTCATCACTGGTCTATATTCTCCACAGGACACGACAATTCCTGAGTCAAGCACAGTGAAGAAAATGATGACTGGCACCATGGCTGGCTTTAAGTGGCCACAGAGTGTAAGCGAGGTGATTTTAATTCTTTACATATTTCTCAGAAGAAGCAACAATTCAGCTCTTGGTGTAGTGTGCGTGTGTGTGTATGTGAGAGAGAGAGAGAGAGAGAGAATGAATATTCAAGCAATACAGGTAGTCCTCAACTTATAACAGTTCATTTAGTGAACATTCGAAGTTACAACAGCACTGAAAAAAGTGACTTATGACCGTTTCTCACACAACCGTTCCAACAGTCACATGATAAACCTTCGGACACTTGGCAACTGGCATGTACTTACACAGTGGCAGTGTCCCAGGATCACGTGATCCCCTTTTATGACCTGACGAGCAAAATCAGTGGGGGAAACCAGATTCACTTAACAACCATGTTACTAACTCAACAACTGCAGTGATTCACTGAACAACTGTGGCAAGTGAGGTCATAAAATAGGACAAAGCTCACTTAACAATTGTCTTGCTTAGCAACATAAATTTTGGACTTGTGGTTATAAGTTGTGGATTACCTGTACTGAAATCCTTACATCTGGTGATTGAAATCTTGCCCTGGAAGGTTTTTGAAGTACGTACATATGTTAAAATCATCTGTTACCTGTACTTCGTTCAGTGTCATTTGCTGCTTCCTAAGAATGCTTGAGATAACAGCTTAGAAGCCAATAATTTAAATCTGTTCCTTTTAAATTAGAAAATGTTTGCTTATATAAGAAGGTAGTTTATACAAACGATCCATTTTCAGGCATTCTTCTGTGTAGCTGCATGGATACTTTTCAGCCAACTCTTAGTAGTTTTTCTTATTAGTTACATTCCATATCCTGACTTTTTCATGTATTCATCCTCATCAGATGCATGATATTTACATTTGTCCCAAAGTAAGCAAGGAACTTTCCAAAAAGGCACCAAAGACTTGAATCTAAAACTGAAATCCATTCATAGTGTGTATAGATGCTTTTTCAAGATTTGATGTTTCATTGTGTTGGTTTCTCAATTTGTTCCTTTGCGGTTAACAGCCTGTGAAAGATGGTGACCCTCATTTCCATCACTTCCTGCTTAGCCAAACTGAAAAGGTGAGCAAAATAAAATAAATTGAATTTTAGGCTGATACATGGTTTGGAAAGGGTGGATAGGCAGAGTAATGATCGTTCCTATTTTAAATAAACCATGGATTAGTCAAAACAGAAAACCAGCTATTCTTCTGGGAGTGGAAATCCACACATTTTCAAGTTGTTACAGTTGAGAAACACTGATGTATAGGATACAGTTTTGAACAGGAAGCAGAGAGATTCATTTTTATTCCCCTTCAGCTGCAGAAATCCAACATTATATGGGGCCACACACACCTTCTTAGCTTAATCAGCCACAGAGGATTGTTGTGGGGAAATAAGCTTTGCTTTGAACTCCTGAATGAGAGGCAAGATATAAATCTAAAAATGCAAAGGCTTTTTAAAAAGAGAATCTAAGCGCATCTGTATTCTGAAGCTACAGCTTTTGTTCTGTCCCACCTAATTTGCTATCTTTACCATCACCCTATTTCAGGATGTGACTTCTACTTTTAGGAGGCCTCTCAACTGTTATTTCTCAAAGTGCTTAGTGGGGAAAAATTCCTTGCTTGTCCACAATAATGTGACTGTTTGGGTGAATGGGGCCCCTTAGCTTGCAGCTGAGTTGAGACTGGTTCCTCTACAACGTGTGCTTTTCTCTTTTCCACACAGCCAACCGTTTGCTATCAGGCCATCACAAAGAAGCTGAAGGTGTGTGAAGAGGTACAAAAGAGTTCGCTTTTGATTTCCCTTCATTGATCAAATCTTGCCCATTTTGCTAAGGCAAAGTTGATCACTGACAGGACTGTGTTCTTCCATAGGAAACCGGGTCCACTTCTATCCAGGCAGCAGACAGCACCGCTATCAATGGCAGCATCACTCCTACAGACAAGAAGTAAGTCTTTCTTTCTTTCTTTCTTTCTTTCTTTCTTTCTTTCTTTCTTTCTTTCTTTCTTTCTTTCTTTCTTTCTTTCTTTCTTTCTTTCTTTCTTTCTTTCTCTCTCTCTCTCTCTCTCTCTCTCTCTCTCTCTCTCTCTCTTTCTCTGTCCCTCTCCCTCCTATTTTCTTTCTTTTTCTCTCTCTCTCCTTCCCTCTTTCTTTTTCTCTCTCTCTCTCTCCTTCCCTCTTTCTTTTTCTCTCTCCATCCCTCTTATTTTCTTTCTTTCTCTTCAGAATGAAAAGCTCTTTCTTTCTTTCTTTCTTTCTTTCTTTCTTTCTTTCTTTCTTTCTTTCTTTCTTTTTCTTTCTTTCTTTCTTTCTTTCTTTCTTTCTCTCTCTCTCTCTCTCTCTCTCTCTCTCTCTCTTCTCTGTCCCTCTCCTCCTATTTTCTTTCTTTTTCTCTCTCTCTCTCTCCTTCCCTCTTTCTTTTTCTCTCTCTCTCTCTCCTTCCCTCTTTCTTTTTCTCTCTCCATCCCTCTTATTTTCTTTCTTTCTCTTCAGAATGAAAAGCTCTTTCTTTCTTTCTTTCTTTCTTTCTTTCTTTCTTTCTTTCTTTCTTTCTTTCTTTCTTTCTTTCTTTCTTTCTTTCTTTCTTTCTTTCTTTCTTTCTTTCTTTCTTTCTTTCTTTCTTTCTTTCTTTCTTTCTTTCCTTCCTTTCCTTTCCTTTCCTTTCCTTTCCTTTCCTTTCCTTTTCTTTTCTTTTCTTTTTCTTCTTCAAAATGAAAATCAATCCTTCCTTCCTTCCTTCCTTCCTGCCTTCCTGCCTTCCTTCCTGTAAATTGCTTTCATGCCAGCTGGCTGAACTTCCCCAAGAAGTTGCATGCATAAAATGAGAATGAATTCCCCCTCCCCTCACCCTTCAAACCCTGCCGTGACCAATAGTTGAAATTGCTAAAGTAGTGAAAAATAAAATTGCCCAGAGGCTCCCTCACAATCCAGTGAATTTCCATTTGGATCTAGTGCTTTGTTAAGACAAAAAACAACAGCCCAGCCTCTTTTCATGGCACACTTCATTGCAAGAATCTGGTGGGAATGGTGTTGGAGTTACATGAGAAGTTCCACCCCTCCAAATGGCTCTTAAGCCACCAGAAAGGACAGGAAGAGGCGGGACTTTTGAATCTTCCAGGAAGGGACCTCTCTGGCATATCTGCCTCCAGGCCCTCCTTATGCTTCCCCCTCTCCTCGAGTGACAGGAGAGCCCCAGTTGCACTTCCTGTCATGCTGTCAGAAGCAATTTCCCTCCAGCTCCGTTCAGAGCAAGCTGTGGCCTGCTTGTCGCTGCAGCCATCTCAGGATGTCAGCCCTTTGCGTGTGCTGAAGGGAAACAAACTTTAACAATGAAGGCATTCAGGTAAACCCTCAGACACCAGCAACTCTTCAGCTGTCCTGATGTTTTCCTTTAGCTTTGCAGGATGCTCATGGGTGACGTGGTTAGGAATTGGCTTTCCTCAAATCAGCTCCGTGAGAGGTGACAGCAAAGAGGGGAAGCTGACCTGCTTTTTTTTTTTTTGCAGGTTCCCTAAAGTAGTTTTAATTGTTCTATTCTGGAGTCTGGTAGCCCTATTTTACTAAAAAAAAATGTGCATAAACCATTCTTAACCACAAGCGCTCTTGGGTAAGAGTTCCGCTTGTTAGCAGTGGCTTTCTTATTCATAACTGGGATAGTAAGGCTTGAAACAAGAGTTTACATTACTAGATAATGGTGCACTGCATCATGCTATACCACACTGGGCTCTTTGTGTGTTGCTGACGCAGCTGCTTGGTGTGCATAGTCCTCTATATAGCAGGGGTGTCTCTAACCTTGGCAACTTTAAGCCTGGAGGATTTCAACTCCCAGAATTCCCCAGCCAGCTTTGGGGGATTTTGAGAGTTGAAGTTCTCCCGGGTTAAAGTTGCCAAGGTTGGAGACCCATGCTTTATAGTGTGGGATCTTTTAGATAGGAGTCCTGCGAGAGGACTGGTCAGATTGAAAACTTCCTGTCTCTTGGGAGCAATTGTCTCTTTGGATGCCACACACTGACTTCTGAAACAAGCATTTGAGCAGAATTAGATCCCAAACTAGGTGAGGCCACCCACTGTCTGGTTCTGGCCTCCTTTCCCCATTTCTTTCGTTTATGGAAAAATGAGTAGAAAAAGAAAACCCAGTTCTTGCCAAAAGCCCGGTCTGAAGGCCTGCAATAGTGCCACAGGTGAGCTGAGGCAAAGGAGAAGAGGAAGCCGCCCCCAGACGGAAATAAATATCTTTTATGGCCATTTGCTTGCTAATTGTTGTTGCATAGAGCAAACTATGTGATCAGTTTGGAACTGAGAGTAATAGATTTCCCTTGGTTTATCCTTGTGCATCATTCTACTTGTTAACTCTGCCTCCATTTTCCTGCATCTTGATTTTGTGAGGTTTGAAAAAAAGAAACGTGCCTGCAAATTTTCCCTGCGCAGTGACCCGCTCTCACCATCTTCTTCCCTACGCAGGATCGGATTCCTTGGTCTCGGCTTGATGGGCAGCGGCATTGTCTCCAATTTAATAAAAATGGGTCACACCGTCACAGTCTGGAATCGGACAGCTGAGAAGGTAAGTTCCATTTCAAGAGTCTTCTGTCAAGGAGGACGAAGCCACAGACCCAATCAAGGAATGCCTTTTGAATTGCTGAGAGTCACCCAAGCCTGAGATAATGAGAAAATTTCTCCGTTCACAAGATGTGAGAAATGTACAGTGATGTTCTCAACTCTTCTGTGACATGCTTTTCATACTGAACAATGGACTATGGGCTTGGCTTTATCGGAGAAGTAAGAACGAAGAGAGCCAGTTTGGTGTCCTGATTAAAGCATCAGGCTAGAATCTGGGGAGTTCTAGTCCCACCCTAGGCATAAAGCCAGCTGAGTGACCGTGAGCTAGTTCCCCTCTCAGCCCAAGGAAAGGAGGACAAACCACTTCTGAAAAACCTTGCCAGGGAAATTGCAAAGGCTTGTCCAGGCAGCCAGCGCCAGGAGTCAGCGCTGACTCAAAAGCACCCACTCACTAGAAAGAGAAAAGACATTGAATTAAAATGGACGCTATCTGGCCCACCACATTTGAAATGCTTTTAGGATGGGCTTCTGAATGTAGTAATTGGTTTGACAACGCCAGCTTACGTTATCGCCAAGATCCTTGTAGCTATGGTAACACTTCCATTCCCTCCGTTTCATACCCCCACCCCCATTTTGTGCTATTTTTGTGGCTGAAAGCAGAAGCTCTGAATTAGGATAGCTCCAACAGCTATGCCCACATTGGTTTAGCGCCATATTTCCACCCACCCACCCCCCAAAATCATTCTGTTAAGGATTTTTGTGAGCCTAGGTGACAGGATGAGTTGGTTGGCATCTCTTTAGACCCTCATAATAAGGAGATCTAAGGAAAAGCCTGCTATGCCATCTAGAATGATAATGGCACAGCAACAGCTGCTTAAGAAAAGACCTGTGTCGTTTGGGATAGAGCAGCAATGTGGTGGGTCGCCTTATTTACCCCTTTGGCATTACTCCAATCCAGTAGGTATCCAAGCCCCTGCTTGTCAATCAAAAGACTGATGGGTGGGATTGAACCCAGGGTCCAGTCCTTTAGTGTCAGAACCGGATCTCCATGCCATTTCCAGTAGGTTAACAGAAAGCTGCTTTGGATCAGCAAGAGTCTGGAGCCTTTTTATAGTTGCTGTTACACAAAGGTAACCTAGCTGTTGCCACAGCTAAGGACATAGACATAGACTTCCTTGACCCTGATAAGTTCTACGTGGCTTGCTCTATCCTTGCAAAACACCCAGTAAGCCCAGCTCCAAAGATACGGTGTAACAACCTTTCTAGAAAGCAGAGAAGGGATTTCTTCGTTATCCTGGCAAGCTTAGCTAATTCTCTTCGCTTTGGTTCAGGTGAAGTTACCTGATCCAAGAAGACAACTTTCTGTTGCCTACTGGAAATGGCAGAGTTTTCTTCCGACCCAGACCTAATTTCCTGGGGTTGAGTTGGGAGGCCTCCCAACTATGTAGGCTTTCAGTTCTCAGAATTCACAGCCGTGGCTGCAGTGGCGGGTTTGGGGCCTATCGGGGTTCCGAGGCTCATTTTAATTCTTACTTTTGGGTCTGTGGCTCTTGCAGTGTGATTTGTTCATCCAGGAGGGGGCACGGTTGGGAAGAACCCCCGCTGAAGTAGTCTCGACCTGCGATATCACTTTTGCCTGCGTATCTGATCCAAAAGCAGCCAAGGATGTAAGGATTACCTCTTTTTACTTGCATGAGCCCCCCCTGCTCTGTCCTCCCGCCCCCGCCGACCATCCTTTGCCACAGAGTGATTGTGCCTGCCTTGCTAGGACCAGAAATTTCTCAGTTTACCCAGAAAAACTACTATGACTGTGAATGACTCTTGAAGGCTTGGTTTACACTTCTCTTAATTTGTAGGTAACGGCAATGCAGGAACCCTCTTTTGATTTTTAAGCAGAAGTCAAGAGTTTGAACTTCTTCATTGATTTCCCTGTACGTGCACAATCATTCTTTGCTTCTGTAGATAATTACTTCTCCTTTGAAACAATCATGCTTTTCTCCAGGGATAGCTATGAGAACACATGAAAGCATCCTAATTGTCCAAGAGGCCTTGATTCATTCAGCAAAGGAGAGAGAGGAGATGTGAAAGAGGCTTGAAAATGGTGTTAATTGAGCACTTTCACAGTTTTAACTTTTAACTTGTAAAAGGAGATATGTTCCTTATCCTGGGGAGGTTGAGAAAAAGGGCTTGCATAGTGATGCCTGCTCTTTCGACTGAAGACAAGCCAGTGCATTGCACTGTTAAATATTTATGAAATGCTCTCTTGATATTTAGGACAAGGTCACTCTAGTTTTTCAGTTATGTGGTCTCTTCTGCCTCATGTAACTGTGCCAAATATTTAATCACCTCTGAAAAGCTTTACTGTCAAATGAGTGGATTAAGTCACCAGTACGTGGTTGGTTTGGAGTATTTTCAAGTCTGGAATTACAGCTATTGCTTGCTGCAGGCTCGGTTTTAGTTTGGCTTTACAGGATTATATTGTGTGTGTTTTTTTTCTCTCTCACAGCAGTCCTATGTAAGTTCACTTATTCCTGGTTGACATTTGGGGCACCCAGGCTGGGACAATAAAGTTGCCTGAAACCATCAGAAATTGGAACTAAAACTGTACTATTGTAGGCGTCTTGAAGGATTTCAAACCATAAATGCCTTACTCTGTTTCATATTTCTAAAAATATGATAAGCAAAGATAGCCACAGTTCCCTGTTTGCTAAAAAAAAATCTGAAATGGATATTATGATAACAGCATTATTGGCCAACTGCCAAGAAGGATGCAGACTTTTGAATTCTCCCAGATTCTTCATTGGCATAAGCTTCATTGAGCATTATGACAATCTCTGGATTATCATGGGATAGAAATATGGGAAACATATATAAATTAATAGATAGAGCACCCAGAGTCACCTTGTAGAGGAGGTGAGCAGCATAAAAAATAAATGAAGAAATAAAATGTGAGTCCTGACGTATTACTTCTATTTAAATTCTGAACCGTTTTTAATGGCACTCTTAAGGGGAAATGCCAATAAAATCTGTTGAATGTTATGAGAACTATGCCATGCCAGGAACTCTGGGATCAAGTGACTGGCAAACACTGATCTGACCAGTTTTGAACATTCCACTATTTGTTTATACTGGACTCATCTAATGCAGAATGTCTAGATCTAAAGCCTATCTTCTCAACCCTGAGGACTTTTAAGATCCATGGACAGCAGTTCCCAGAATTCCTCAGCCAAATACTGTTGAAGTCCGCAGATTTTAAGATCAGGTTTGAGCAGCACTGAGCTAAAAGATTTTTGGAGCTTGTGACGTTGTGAGAGTGGTCTATGGCCAAGGGTTCAAAAGCTCCCCAGAGTATGACAACAGCAGCGGGAAAGGAGCCCTTGACACAACTGAATGTGACCTATTGTGTCGTTCAATGCAATTAGGCTTCATTGTGCTGAATTCCTTGCACACAACCAGCTCAAGCAAAGGCTAGTGAATTGTGCAAAATAAGTCTACCACAAAACCAGGTGAGTGGCCGATTCTATCTAACTCCACTGCAGCTGTGGGGTTAATTTGAATCACGTATCGTAGAAGCTGGCCTGCTTATCTCCCTTTAGGACGTGCAGAAATACTTTTGTCTCACCAGATCAATCTGTGAGTCAGCACATCTCTGTAGCAGCCTGTCCCCTCCCGTGGACTGGTCTTTTGAAGATAGTCTGTTTTCATACTTCATTTAATTGGTCTGCTGGTGTAGAGCCATTGCTATGTTGTAAATGAATTCTATACTTGTTCTTTCTACCTTTCTGTGTTGTTATTCAGTCGCCAAGTCGTGTCTCTTCACTACCCCATGGACCACAGCATGCCAGGTCTCCCCTGTCCTCCACTGTCTCCCATAGTTTGGCCAAAAATGCATGTTCATTGCATCAATGACACCATCTAGCCATCTCCTCCTCTGCCATTCCATTCTTTTTTTTCCCTTCAAACTTTTCCAGCACCAGGGTCTTTTCCAATGACTCCTCTCTTCTCATTACGTGGCCAGAGTATTTGAGCTTCATCCTCAGTCTCTGTTTTTCTGAATAAAGTCTGGGTTAATTTCCTTCGCATGGGTGTATTTAAGACACATTTGCTCACAACCCAAAAAGGCAGTCTGAATGAATCAATAGGGAAGTTCCACTTGGAGATGTTTATTGCTGGGCTGCATAAAATCTAAGGTTCCTTCCGAACGGAATGGTTGAGAGGATTTGAAAGCAATCTGGAAGTTCTTAGAAGTGCTTGATTCGGCCATATAGGACTGTGCAGCCCAGTGTTATCACTGTTTTGAAAACCACAGTGTCTTCTGGCCGAGTTTCCACCAATCGTATCCTAATTTTGAGGATGCAGCATCATTTGAGCTGCCTGCTAACTTCAGGAGGAAGCCACTGCTACAGCAGATAGTTTTGAAGCCTGGGAGAAAGTCAGCCAATGATTATATGTGTAGTGCTTGGTAGAAGCCCCTTTGGTATTGGCTAGGTTAGGTTTACTTTGCAGACACCCTATTGCTTTACCCCTCTTCTCTTCCCCCAGCTGGTGCTTGGTCCCAGCGGAGTGCTCCAGGGCATCCGTCCAGGGAAGTGCTACGTGGACATGTCAACTGTGGATGCAGACACTGTTACGGAATTGGCTCAGGTAACTGCTAGGTGTGATGGTATGTGACTTAGGGGGATGAGGGGAAGAGATGGCGAGCTAAGGAACAATCAGACACGAGGGATCCTTGATATTCTCTGAGCTTGGCTATTTTTTTGCAGACATTTCATTACCCAAACTAGGTAATTTCATCAGTGTTGGTCATCATCACTAGCACTAATGATGTTAGCTGGTTTGGGTAATGAAACGTCTACAAGAAAATAGCCAAAGAACACCAAGGACCTCTCATTTAAACCCTGAGCTACAGATATTATCCTTTGTTGGTAGAAATTGGACAAAAAGGATAGGATTGTTTTAACAGAGAAAGGTACTTGAGAAGGACCTGTCTATGGATCAGAAATTAAAAGCAGAGAGAGGAAATTTGTTCCTTCAGGCTTAAATATTCTGTTAACAGTAAAGGAGAATTAGCTCATCTAGTTGTGTTTCTGGGCTTTCTGAGAGGCCTGACTGGATTTGCTCGAATGGCTTTTGAAATTTTTAATGAGTCAACTTTGTGTACAAAATGCTAGCGGTAATTTTCACCACAGAGAGACACACTATTCTTTTTATTTTAAATGATAAATGAAACTGGTTTAACCACCTTTCTCAGTTCTCCCATGTTTTTTTTTTATTTGATAGCCCCTTCCTTACAAACAAAATGTGGGCATGAAGACTTGTGTATATTATTGACTGATTTTCAACGCTCATAGTTTACCCCAATTGCAAAACATTCAATACAGATTGCAGCAGTGCACAAAATCAAAATGCATTATTGTAAAAATCAAAATGAAATGCAGAAAATAAACATCCCCACTCAGAATTGCGGGCGGGGAGAACAGTCTTGCCGAAAAAAATACAGCCTTGGTTTGTTTGCAGACTATTAAAAATATGTTGACTTTAATAAATTACTCCAGGGGATCAGAGTACTATAGAGTGAAAACTGCTTACAGAGAAGGTCTATGTGTATACATAGATGCCTGCTGTATATCCCTTTACTGCTTTTAGAACTTGCAAAATTTTCCTTTCACATCTAGTAATCTTTAATTTCCCTCAAGTAGCATTCAGCATACTTTTTTTTGCTATTAAAGAGTTTAGGCTTCATATCACATAGAAGATTAATGTTTGGGTAATACAAGTAGTCCTCACTTAATGCTAATTTTTACCGGAAACTCTTGTTAATTGATATTGACAATCTCTCTGATATTGCCATAAAGCCAAAAACATATTAGTGTGCTGCTTAAGCAAAGGCAGTTCCCACACTCCCCATTGCTGTCAGTAAGTGAGAATTATATGGGTTGTTAAGTGAGGACCTCATACAACCATGACTTCCCACCAGCTTCCTGATTGACTTTGCTTGTGGGATATTGGCAGGGAAGGTTGCAATTTGTGCTCATGTGATTGTGGGACACCACAGTGTTGTACATCTGAGTTCTACCACTGGCCTAGCACTGTCATAAGTTCGAACAATCACTCGATTAAGCAAGGATTATCTGTAACTGTTACTATATTATGTGAGTTGGGCGGGGAGATTAGCATGACCACCAGTGTCCTTGGCTGATGCAATTTGTCTTCTCTGCTCAGCATGGTCCACCTTCTCTTGCTTCTAGGTGATTGTCTCCAGAGGCGGTCGCTTCCTGGAAGCCCCAGTCTCAGGGAACCAACAGCTATCCAACGATGGGATGCTGGTGATATTAGCAGCCGGAGACAGAGGCTTATACGAAGACTGCAGTAGCTGTTTCCAGGCAATGGGGAAGACTTCTTTCTTCCTAGGTAGTTTCATGAAGTGGTGGGGATGCCAGCACTTGTCTCTGGAAGGTCAAAGCGTGAAAAAATATACAGTTAATAATTCTTGGTTTCTTAATGAGTTTCTCCTACAGGATCTCTTTCTGCATTTTTTTCCCTGTGTCATCTTAAGATTACTCTGAGGAACACTGCTAACATCTGTTTTAAAGCAACTTCTTAAGCTACTAACAAAAGTCTGCAAGATTATGATAACTTCACCCAACAGCCAAGTGGGTTGAAGTCATAAAGAGGGAGGAGGCACAACAATTATCTGAACATCACCTGGAACTGTATTTAGAAATACTGCGTTTTTCCCTTTTCCACAAAAATAAAATCCAGCTATTCTCAAACCTATTTATATTGTGGGGGCCAGTTGGTAGTACAGACCAGGCCTGATCCCCCACCCCCACCCCGGTGTGTGCTGTTCTTGACATTATGGACCAACATTTTTAATTGTTATGCACACATATACACACACACACATGACATAGTATCCTTTAAAATTGTGTGTGATTTATTGGGCATGTAGTGTATTTTGATTTGTGGGGTCATTGATTATTTGTATATCTCAGTATTGGGGTTCTCTGTGGACATTGGTAAATGTTTGTTAGTATAAATACCTATTAACCCCAAATCTGTGGATCTCTACAGGAAAATTGCAACTCGTCTATAAAAAAGCAAATCTTATTTATACCAGCATCATTCAAGATTTTTGCTATCTAGTAGCATCCTTTTTAAATGTAGTGCAATAGCTAAGGGGAAACCAGTGTAAGTAATTTAGAATGGGGGTATTTTGACTAGCCCTTAAGACCAGTAAATTACTATGAAGCTGAATTCTGAAGAATGGTAGAGAAGCTTACAGAGGTTTTGGGGGCGGGGGGGGGGGGGGAATTCCTATGCTATCAGCAGAAATTTATTGTTGATGTATAAAAGGAGAAGAATGCATCAGGAGACAGATTGGCAGATGTTATCAAATGTTTTCTCAACATTGTTGAGCAGGTATGGGTTTTTTTTAATCCCCATCTCCTTATAGAGAATCTCTCTCTCTCTCTCTCTCTCTGCCTGCCTCTCTCTCTGTCTCTGTCTCTCTCTGCCTCCACCTCTTCCTCTCTCTGTCTCCCATAGGAGAAGTTGGCAATGCTGCCAAGATGATGCTGATCGTGAACATGGTCCAAGGAAGCTTCATGGCCACAATAGCAGAGGGACTGACTTTGGCTCAGGTCACCGGTCAGTCCCAACAGACTCTTCTGGACATCCTCAATCAGGGACAGCTGGCTAGCATCTTCCTGGATCAGAAGTGCCAAAGTAAAGTTCTCCATTTCCTCCCTCCTCCCCTTGATGTAAAAGGGCTTGTTTCTCTCAATCGGGTGTAGGCAATCCAGAATCTTCCAGTTGTTCTGACCGGTTCCCATTGTCCTTTGATTTGGATCATCTTGAGAGGGCCTGATTGGAGTTGAGGGCCTACAAATCAGTGTTTCTCAATTTTGGCAGCGTTAAGAGGTGTGGACTTCGATTCTCAGAATTCCCATGCTGGCTGGGGAATTCTGGGAATTGAAGTCCACATCTTTTAAAGCCGCCAAAATTGAGAAACACGGATCTAGAGGTCAGCAAATTGGCTGCTTCTACTTTTGAACTAGCTGTTGATTGTATTGCAGGGGTGTCAAATTCTATCTGGCCCGCGGGATGCTTAGATCTGGCCTGTAGGGCTGCCCTGGAAACAGTGAAAGACTGGCCCACAGTGCTTTGTGGGCCTCTTGGGCTCTTACTTTCATTGGCAGAGGACTGCAGGAGTCGAAAATGGAGCCCAGGAGGGCCACATGCAACCCTCTCAAGCTCCATTTTTGCTGGTAGTGTTAGCAAAACAAATTACTAGCAAAAGTGGCATTTCATCACACAAGTGACATCGAGCTGGCCACGCCCCTCCCCCCCCAAGTCAATGCGGCCCTCAATGAAATTGAGTTTTGACACCTCTGCTGTATTGAATAGCACTGTTTCCTACACCTCCCATAGCCATACTTGCTGGAGGTTTCCAAATAGTTCCTCCTGGCCAGACATGCTTTCTAACTGTGATAGCGAAGTAGTTAAAGTGGTGGGCAGGACCAGGGAAGCCTAAGCTCAAATCCCCCTGAGTTGTGAAGTTCACTCACTTTGAAGTTTGTGGTTGGGATATATTAAGGGAGATCTCTCTCTAGGGCCCTTGGCTTGAGTTCTCAAGAAAAGCAGTTCCTCTCCATGTGTATTTACAAACAATAAAAATGACTGGAATGAAGGGCAGTAGAAAGTAAACCTGTGTTTCTGTACCAAATTACAATCTTGAAAGTGTGTAAAAGACTTTCAGGGCCAGCTTAGAAAATTTGTTATCTATTAGCCTGGATTATTTGGGAAAGGATTGCTCTGTGACCGGACATGGTCTTGCATGTTTAAATAGGTGCACTGGGAGTGGTAAAATCTGAAGGGACAAGAGACGAGGGTTGTCAGTAGGGAAAGTGGAATATGAAAACGTAGCTGGGCTTTTCCTTCTCTAGATATCCTGCAAGGAAACTTCAAACCCGATTTCTACCTGAAATACATCCAGAAGGATCTCAGATTAGCCATTGCACTAGGCGATTCTGTTAATCATCCAACTCCCATGGCAGCTGCAGCCAATGAGGTAGGTTTCACCCTCCCCCAACCCTATTTCTGTTCAATCCTGTCTTAAGGCCACTTGTTTGGGGATTGTTGGTTGTTGTTTTTTGTGCAAACCTTTAGAAAAGCATCTAAAGATTGGCTTGAGGTAGTTGTTTTTCAGTCCAGATATTTGACCTTAGCTGCCTCCTTAATTAATTTTAATTTGCCTCCTCCTGAGATATAATTATACGTTCTCTGCATTTTAATTCTACACCAACCAGACTCGCTCTGTGAGCGGGAATGGGGAGTCTCCAAATTTGTTACGTAAAGTTTGGAAGGGTCACAAAATAAAGGATTTTATTGAACAGCCCTCTGGCGTAAAATAACAGAATTCACAGATTATCCTTCAGACATTACAGGTAGCTCTCGACTTATGACTACCATTGAGAGCCAAAACTTTCTGTTGGCTAAGTGGGAGGACAGTTAAGTGTATTTTGCCCCATTTTACGACTTTGCTTGCCACAGTGGTTAAGTGAATCGCTGCATTTGTTAAGTTAGTAACCCGGTTGTTAAGTGAATCTGGCTTCGCCACGGACTTTGCTTGTCAGAAAGTCACAAAAGAGGGTCATGTGACCCCATGCGATGTCATATTTATGACAGTTGCATGCCCTGGCATCACGTGATTACCCATTGTCCAAATTTTGATCATGTGACTATGGAGATGCTTATAAGGGTTGTAAGTGCGGAAAAAACAGTCCTAAGTCATTTCCTCCAGTGCTTTGGTGATTATGGTCACTAAATGAATGATTGTTAAGTCAAGGACTACCTGTATCTCCTTGCCAAATTGAGTTCCTTAAGAGCAGATTCTGGATCCCCTTTAATTTGTTTGGGTACTTTTGCTGGAAGGAAAGAAAGTGCAGCCGGGGGTGTTTTTAAGAGGCTCGTAAGGATCCACTGATCCTCCTTGGTGACTCGTCTCTTCTCTGTTCTCTCCCTCAGGTCTACAAACGGGCAAAAGCGTTGGACCAGTCTGACAATGACATGTCTGCTGTGTACAGGGCCTACATCCACTAGGCTACCTTCTTCTAATTGTTAATACTATGATTAATTATAACGATGAATACTGGGTTTTAACTCTGGACCAGTCCATCTTTCTCTCTCTCTCTCTCTCTCTCCTCTCCCCATATTCCCACCACCCGTTTTCTTTCTTTTTTTCTTTTCCTTTTTAATACAAAAACAAAAAACAAAACACCCCACCACCTTTTGAGATCTGCCACAAGGACAATTGCTACAGTATGCCTTCCTGTGCCAGCCAGCTAGCTGCAGCAGCAGTAGAAGAGATTGGACCACAGATCTCTTAACCACCCTTTGGGAGTCATAGAATGGAATAGCCACCCCACCCACCCCAAATAATGCTGCTTGGCTTTAATCCCGGTTCTCATTGTATTTGTGTCCCTGGGCATTTTAGGTTCTTTCCAGCTGCTGTATATATATAGGGTTCTCTTGAGCAGTCAGGACAATTGTCCCTTTACCTGGGTGGTTTTGACAATTGGGGTGGGATTCTGGCACACCTGTGTTCTTTTTCCTTGGAGAAAAAGGTTAGAACAAATGGTGTGGAGGTAAATTAAGGTAGTTCCCTAACAGAAGAAGAGGTGTTTGCACCCAAGCCTTCTCCATGGAAACAGCTTTTGTAAATGAGAGAACCTGTGCTTTACTTAATTCCAGTTCAAAATGAGCCTCTGACATGCAGGGTGTCTCTACAGGCTCTTAATTGCTAAATGGTTTATCCATTCTGAATGTATCTGTAAAAAGATTTGACCAGCCTGCGATTCACAGAATGGGCATTTACAAAAAAAAAGAAGGTAGAACTTCTAGAGTCTTCCTTCAGGTTCATCTTAGAGAATCAGCACCCTGAATGTTTGCATCTTTGCCCCTCTAATTTTCGCAAGGATGATTCGGGTCTTGAATGTTGCCCGATAATCAGAAAAACAGATAATTTGATACAAAGAATTTGATTTCCATGTTTTTCTTTCTGAGAAACTGCAGATACTCATAACGTGAAGTAGAAATCCTCCTTGCAAGTAACGTAGTGAAAGATTCAACAAGCTATGGACTGATAACAGCTTAATTCCTTACTGAAATGACAAAATAGTCTTAAAATACAGGAATGTACCAGCATATTCTAACAAAATTGTGATTTTTTTTTTTTCAGTCTCAAAAGTCAGTATTAATCTTGAGAGAAAGCCCCTTGGCTCAAAGCTTGGAATGCATACATCAGAGAGGGTTGGAAACAATTCTGGGTTCATGCAGAGACTTTCACACTTGTATAAACAGGGCTCAAAAACTCAGCACTCAGATACCTAGGCCGCTTAATTGTGCATTTTAGATTGATGAACTCCTCTTGCCAGTATTTAAACTTTCAAAATGCAAATGTGACATCCACCTCTTTGAACCTTGGGTTGATCTCCAAGCTATGTGGATATGCTGGCTCATTCTGAGTGAAGGCGCAGAAGACTCAGAGTTTTAGGTGATATATTCAAAGTTTAATTATATATTAAAAGAGTAGGCCTGATCCTACTCTGCTTTTGCTACAGCACATATTCCTTATGTAGTTTTTTTTTCCTTCTGTGGTACAGACAATCCACTTTTAAAAAAAGACATTAGTTTTTGTCACTGTCCAGGGGGTTTCATAGGTCCCAGTAGCTACCTGCCTGCTTTTTCCCACAGTGAAATGTATCTTGTTACTGGAAATGGAACTCCTTATGAGTAAGTGAAGCTTTTAAGGACAACTAGTACCTGTTAGGAAGAGCAGATGGGTCTGGGGGAAGATGATCTCATTCAAGATGGTTGTCCTTAATGCAGTAGAGCCACTCTTCCAGTGACCTTCTAAAGCAGGGATTCCAGCCTTGGCTACTTTAAGACGGATGGACTTCAGCTACCAGAATTCCCCAGCCAGCATTGTTAGGGAATTGAATTCTCGGAATTGAAGTCCATCTGTCTTAAAGTTGAACACCTGTTCTAAAGATTGTCAGGAAGAGGACAGGGAGATCCTTCTGAGATTTTGTAAGAACCTTGCAGAATTTGAACAGAAATAGTTCCCAGAATATTTTGTTTTGCCTCCCTAGCAAAAACTAAAAAATCCAAATGGAACTAGGAACTGCAACTACAATGTAAGAGAACTGCAGCGTCTTCCATTCAATCTCTCTCTCTCTTGTGGTTTCTCTGTCAGGGAGAGGAAATATCTACTGAAGGGGTGTGGTCCTTTCTACAGTACTGCAGAGTTAGTGATGGGGGGGGGGGGGGGGGGGGCAACAGCTCAAAACGCTAACAAGAGCTTGTAACTGCTGGCTCATCTCATGCCTTTTGAGAAGCACATCCTTGTTTTTGTTTTTTCGTTTGCAGCCAAACAGTAGTTTATGTAAACTGGGTTTTGTGGCATCCAATTTTATGGGTTAAAGCATCCATTAGTCTACCAGTTTTATATTTGCAATATATTTGCTGGTTTTAAGGTGCCATGGGACTCCTTTCCTACTCAGCCTTTCTGCTCTGAGAGCCAGCTTTGATCAATTCTCAGTTGGGGTGTCCTTAAAATCGAACTGGCACAGTGGCGCAGGAGGGGAAGTGTTTGTTACAAGAAAATAAGATGGAACTGGCTTAGTCATTGTTGTCTTAATATTGTTGACAATACTGTAAAGTTTCTTTTTTTAAAAAAAAATGGGATTTCTGTTTTAGCAGTTGCTTTTTTGTTGTTGTTCCCTCCTTTTTCAAGATAAAAAGATATTTACACTTGTGGAGAGCTTGTAAGAAAAAAGCTGTTTCTTTTAATTCTTTCTCTGATGAATGATCTATAGGTAATTAAGGTTGTGAATTTTTTATTTTTGCCTTGTTTTTAATTAATGTTTTGTCATTCAGATAGGATGTGTGGTGATGATTAAATGGCAAACACAGACAAAATGATTTTTTTTTCTTGTGCAATTAACAAAGCTACTGGCAAAAGGAAATAAAACTTTTCTTGGTAACACAATGCTATTTGTTGCTCTAAAGTATTCTTCTTTCCTAACTGCAAGAATTAGAATATGAATCTCTCACTCCCAAAACACAAAAACGGTAATAGGTGCATTAGTCAAGAGTATAAATTCAAATTGTTGGGACTATCATTTGTGTATAACTTCAAGGGTAAGGGAATGGAGAAAGTTTAGAAAGGATGAATGCCATTAATAAAAGTTGAAAATATACTGCAAAATTTAAAATTTGATGGTGAGACTGGAGGGTGTACGGAGATTTGTAAAACCAACTCCTGTTTAATCATCAGCATTTACAACATACAGTTTCCTTTGCAATGACAACAATATAGTTTATTTCAGCAATATTGTTTGAAATATTAGGAAAAAACAGGGCTAAACTCTTTAACATTTGAAATGAGTTGGGAAGAATTGAACTGTTTGTTTATTTTGCAGGGTGGATAGGAAGAATTACAGAATTGACCTGTTGACCTTGTTCTTTGTCCAAGTGGTTATATTAGAACAAAAATGAGAAAAAATATCTCCAGTATTTATGTATTTATTTATAAACATTAGAAAATAAAATCATTTGCTTATTAAATAATTAGCTATGTTGAATAATAGTGTTTTTCTCTATTTTGTCATTTTGTTCTTGAGCCAACACATGAATTAAAAGTGGAGGTTTGAACACAGTAATTGGCTTACAATTGGTTCATGATTATTCAGACTTTACTTTGCAAATGTGTGTGTTTTTAAATGAAGTGATGTTTGAAACAACTTTGAAGGAAAATACTGTCTTCATAATACAAAAGAGGGTGGAGCACAGATAAAAGGTAAAAATAGTTGTAGGTGGGTTTTTTCTGTTCACGAATCTCATTTAGAAGATAAAATATTGACTAACCTTGTTAAAATAGGACCCAAAAGATAATCCTATGTATATATATATAAATGTGCTAATATAAAATAAAAATAAAGAAGCTTGACATTGCAGACATAGTTCTTTAAGGAAGTACAACTTATAAAGAAGGAAAAGCAAAATACTCTATGAGTATTTTTCCAAAAAACTTACATAAAAGATTTGCTTATTGTTTGTTGTTACTGTGCTATGCTTAAAAGATCCTAAAAGAAATTAACATTGGAACCCTAGGTAGTCCTCAATTTACAACCCAAAATTGAGCCCAAAATTTTTGTTGCTAAGTGAGAAATTCATTACACAAAGTTTTGCCCCATTTTATGACTTTTTGCCATGGTTGTTAAATGAATAGCTGCGGTTGTTAAGTTAGTAACACGATTGTTAAGTGAATCTGGCTTCCCCCTGGACTTTTGTCAGAAGGTCACAAAAGGGGATCATGTGACCGTGGGAGACTGCAACTGTCATAAATATGAACTTGTTGCCAAGCATCCGAATTTTGATCATGTGATCATGGGGAATGCTGCAAACGGTCATAAGGGAGAAAGATGCTCACAGCCCCCTTTTTTTCAGTGCCCTTGTATCTTCAAAGAGTCACTAAGTGAACTGTTTTAGGTCGAATACACCGATGCCAGTAAAATGGAAATGGATGCAAGAAATTGACGTCCCTATTTGATCTATGCCGGATTCCTTTCAACGGCATGAAGCCACGATTGAACCCAGTTTCAGGATTAAAGCAGCAAAATTAAAAAAACCTCACAGGATGGGGAGACCCCAGCAGCTGGACCATCCGGTTCCCAACATTGCACACCCACCCTAGTCTAGGGAAGAGAAGGACCAGGGGAGACAGGATAGCAAGTCTTCCAATATTTGAGGGACTGCCATAGAGAGAAAGGGGTCAAGCTACTTTCCAAGGCACCCGAAGAGCAGACAAGGAATAATGAATGGAAACAACAAGGAGAGATTCAACCTGGAAATGAAGAGAAACTTTCTGTCTGAGAACCATCAACCCATGGGACAGAAGTTGCCTTTGGAACTTCATCGCTGGAGGCTTTCAAGAAGAGACTGGACTGCCATCGGTGGGAAATGGTGTAGGGTAACAAAGATAGTTAGAAGGGACCTTGGAAGTCATTAGTCCAATCCTCCACGCAGCCCAAGCAGGAGATCCTATACCAGGGGTTTTCAAACTTGACAGCTTTAAGACTTACGGACTTCAACTCCTCCAGTCATGTTAGCTCAGGAATTCTGGGAATTGAAGTCCACAAGTCTTAAACTAGCCAAGTTTGAAGACCCTTGCCCTACCCCATTCTCCCGCTTGGGCGGGGGTATTGGACTAGATGACCTCCAAGGTTCCTTCCGGCTCTGTTAATCTGTTAACACTCCCCTCCAGCCATTGGGGCGGATGCAATTTGGGAGAAAGGCGACCAGGACTGATGTTTGCCAGCAACCTCTTCTTTTCCCCGGCTGCCGCAGAGCATCTAGAGTCGGGGAGGTGGTGGGGGGGGAGGCGTAGGACATCCTCCCCACCCGAATGCAATGGGGCGCCGGGAGTTTTCCAAGTCCCTGGAGGCGGCGAGCCCCTCGCAGGCTTGGAAAACCCCCGGCGCCCCATTGCATTCGGGGGTGCTGGTGCTCCTCAAACCGCCCCCTCCCCTCCGCAGCCTTGGCCAGCGCTGAAAATCTTAAGCGGCCAGTGGGGAGGAGCCTCAGAGGTATTTGGGCGGGCCTAGAGCGCGACACGCGCCCAATGAGAGCGCTCGCGTCGGCGGCGCTCGCCCAATGAGGAGCGCGAAGGGGCGGGAAGCCAGCCAACGCCTCGGCGCTGTGGAGCTCGCGGCGTCTCTCTCGCTGGCCCGGCGGCGACGGGGATGAGGATGGCTGCCCTGGCGAGCCCGGCCGAGCGGACGGTCTTGGTAAGCTTCCGAGCTGCCGAATCCAATGACGGAGATGTCCGTGTGCGTGTGCTTGTGTGTGTGCGTGAGGGGGAGGGAATTGAGGGAGCGCGTGACGTCATTGAAAGTGGGGGCGGGCGACGTCACTGCCCTTCGCGTGACGTCACCGGGCGATGTCACTGCCCTTCGCGTGATGTCACCGGCCGCGGTTCTTGGCGCTTGTTTCTTTCGCACTTTGGGGGTGGGGGAGGAGGGGACAGGAGGGGCGTCGTCGCTTGCAGGAATGGCCCTTTGAGGTCTCCCTTACAACCCTGCGAGGTAGGCCAAAGGTGGAAGCCGGGTTGGCTCGGATCTGGGTTGGTTGCACGAGCCAGGGTTGTTTTGATGTGTGTGAGGGGGGTTGCTTTGCAACCGGGGAGGGGGTTACAATTCAGCCCTGGATTTGGGTCCAAAGCACCAACCCTATTTTAAAACAATGGGGTGGGAATCTGGGCTGCTGAAATCCGGACCACCGCCAGGGGCCAGTAGAACTCTCTCTCCCTTTGGGTGACCCTGGGCTGCCCCCTCTGGCTCCTCTGCAGCATTGCAGTCCAGAGCTCTCCTAATACAATACGAGGCATAGTCGTATTGTGAATCACAGTCCTTGACTTACGGCCACAATCGAGCCCGGTGTTTCTGTTGCTAAGTGAAACATTTAAGTGAGTTTTGCCCCCATTTGACGGCCTTCCTTGCCACAGTTAAGTGAATCGCCGCAGTTGCTAAGTGTTTCAGGCAGTTGCTAAGTGAATTTGGCTTCCCCCTTTGATCGTCAGAAAGTCGCAAAAGAGGATCATGTGACTCCAGGACATTGCAATCATCCTAAATAGGAGCTAGTTGCCAAGCATCCAAATTTTAACCATATGACCAGGGAAGGGGATGCTGCAACGGTCATAAGTGTGAAAAACGTCCATGTGTCGCTTTTTTCAGTGCTGTTCTAACTTCGAACAGTCACTAAATGAATTGTTGTAAACCGAACACGACCTGTAGTTGGATTTTCTAACTATTGCTGGATTTTTTTAATCCAGCCTTTCTAGTTATAAGTGGTATCTAGTTCTAGGGGGTGAACGGGGCTAATACTCTTGCCTCCTATTTATTTATTCTATTTATGTAGCCACCAACTTCCCAAACATGACTGGAAAGCGTGCACTTTAAAAGAGCAGCTTTAAAACAGTCCTTAATGGTCTTTTTAAAAAAACAACCTTATTAAGAAAGGAAGCATCTATGATATTAGCAATGGTGCAACGTTTGCAACAGTTCTCCAGTTCCTGGTTATTATCTCCAAGTCTGTTGACAGGACCACATTTTTAGCAAGGCTTGAGCTATATTGAGGCTGGCCAAGGATGGGGCCAGCCTCATTCTCCCCCAACAAAAACCCTGTGAGGTAGGCTGGGTTGAGGGGGGGGGGGAGGAGAGCTGACCCAAAATCACCCACCAGCTTTCATGCCTGAAGTGAGATTAAAACTCACAGCCTCCTGGTTTCCAGGCCAGCCCCTTTAACCCCTACACCACAACAGCTCACCATCCCCAAAAGGGGAACGATGTATCTCACAATACCAGGCCTTCTCCCTCCCATCCCCTCCTAGGCCTTGAAGTAACTCCCCCTAAACTCATTTGTCAGTTCTGGTTTGGGGCGTTTGCAAGCATCAGCCAGGGATGGATCATACAGCCAGCTGTTCCCCAGGCATCGCAGAAGATAAATATTGGACAATATCTTCTTTTTTCTCCATCTTCCCCCATCCCCATCCTTTCCCCAACTGCCCACCTAGTGCTTTTCATCCTTTGGGGCTGAGGGTGTCCTTTCTGCAATCTGCTGCTGCTCACTCTATGGGGAAGATATATGGGGCATGGGGGCGTGGAAAGGGAAGAAGATGTCTCAATGAAAATGGCTGGATATAGAGCAGAATAGAATAGAGAATAGAGTAGAATAAGAATAGGAATGGAATAGAATGGAATAGGAATAGGAATAGAATTCTTTGGGGGCAAGTGTGATTGGACACACAAGGAATTTGTCTTAAGTGCATAAGCTCTCAGTGTACGTAAAAGTTATAAGTGATAAATCATGTCGGAGCATTTGCAGCGTGACTACTATTATGAGACAATCCAGGAGCAAAACATAGCACACAGAGACTTCGACATTCAACAGTGGTTTATATACAAGACATATACAAAAATATACATGGTAGGCAAATACTTGACAAACAATCAATCTTCTTAACTCTACACTGAGAACTCTGCAATGGAGATAGGACACAAGGAGAGAGAATACATTCTGTAATGACTGCCTTTATATAGAATCTCTTAAAGAGGTAAAGACTTCTGTGGACCCATTCTTCGTCTTAAAAGGGCAATACCCATGCTATGCTGATTCATCCTTATTGAATCAGTCTTACATTGCATCAGCCTTTCAGCAACTGGTCAGTCCTTAAAACTCAATATCTTAACAAATCATGATCATCGCCATCATAAAAATACATTCATCATAAACCATAAGATACAAACAACACTTAGTGATAGTCATAGGATACTAAATAAACATTCAACCTAAATCGTACTAAACTAAACTAAAACAATATAAATTATAAAGATACAAGCAACAAAGTTATAGTCATAAGTAAAAAGAAGCAGTTAGGTAATAGGAAAGATAAGAATATTAACATAGTCTTACTAAATAGTTTGACAGTGTTGTGGGAATTAGTTGTTTAGCAGAGTGATTAGCATGGGGGAGAAAACTGTTTTTGTGTCTAGTTGTTCTGGTATTATTGCACTGAAGTTATACAGAGCTCTAAATTATAGGTGCTAATGTAGGGAGCCTTCTATTCAGTACATGAAATGACTGATTCAACAGAGCTAAAGGAGCTTCTTGGATGAGAAGCGAAACGTCTTCAAAGAAAAACCAGAAAGCCCGGGTTGCCTCTTGAGAAAAAGCACCTTTGGGACAACCATGACTCATAGATTCAACAGAATCTTCATAGATTGATTCAACGGAGATCTCAGAACTGGCCAGTGTTGCATTCAGCAGAGGAACCTTCAGTTTGATGGATTTCATCCTGTGTAGGATAAAACATCCTATCTAGGAGAAACCTGGTTTAATTTCTCTTTTTTTATTTCTTTCCAGTGGCGAACTCTAGTTGATCGTTTGCAGCTTTTACCTTCAAGCTCTAAATTATAGGCCCTAATATAGAGGACCATCTATTCAGTACATGAAATTATGCCTAATATACAGAGAGCCCTCAGCTTAACAACAGTTCATTTACTGACCGTTCAAAGCACTGAAAAAAGTGACTATGACCATTTTCCACATTTATGACCATTGAGGTCGTGTGATCAAAATTTAGATGCTTGGCCATGACTCATATTTATGACGGTTGCAGTGCCTTGGGGGGGTCATGTGATCAGCTTCCAAAACCACCTGATAAACAATGGGGACGACAGATTCATTTAACTACCGTGTTACTAACTTGAACAACTTCAGTGTTTTCACTTTATGTGGCAAATAAGGTCATAAAACGGGACCAAACTCACTTAAACCAACATTTCACGTCGCAACAGAAATTCTGGGCTCAATTGTGGTCGTAAGTCAAGGAATACCTGTAGCTCAATATACACAAGTATACACGCCTGGTATGCCTGACTACAGAGGCTCTAAATTATAGGCCCATTTATTTGGTATATGCATAGCATTTTTATTTGAGTTTCCCTTATGCCGGGTGTCAGCAACCCACGGCTCTGGAGCCGCATGTGGCTCTTGGGGCCCTCTGCTGTGGCTCCCTGTTGGGTGATCCCACCACTGGCTGGCCCTGTCCCTCGCCCTCCCCTCCCGGTCCTTGCCTAGGCTGAGAAGGTAAAACACAAAAAAACAGAAATGAGAGGGTGGGAGAGAGAGAGAAAGAGAGATCCCTTTCCCACAGGAAACACCAGGAGCCAAAAAACCTGGATAGGTGTGTGGGGGGGTCATGTGACTGGGTGGGAGTGATGTTGAGTTGGCCACACCCACCCAGGGTTTGTGGCTCCCGGTGTTTTCTGTGGGAATCAGGTCCAAATGGTTCTGTGATGATCCGGGGCGTGGCACAAAAATAACAAAGTCACAAAAGTAGATAAATTTCCTTTAATATCTCCAACTTGGCCCCCAATGTCCAGTTATCCTTGGCTGGAGATCAAATTGTTCCAAAAACAACCTACAGAGGGAAGAAATGCAGTCTGAACCCAAAGTACAGATAAATTAGAAATAAAAAAAACAACACAAACCATGTTGAAGTAATTTAACACGACTTCCAAAAGATAATGAAGAACACAGTTGGGAGGACGCCAGAACCCAGATAAGACTTGACAAACAAGGACAATTCACGCTTTGCTTCCAGCAAGGTGCTGTACGCAAATGTCCTTTTTAAATCCTGTTTTCCCAGCTGCAGCAAAGGAAGGGGATCAGGGCCCTTTCCTTCCCCATAAACCACGCAACTCACATTGTTCCCTTATCCGTTCTTCCCTGCGTGCCCTAGGATGAAGAGGGGGTGGCCCTGGGTCTTCCTCTGAATGCCCAAATGGACTGTGTCCCTCCCCCGTGTCTTCCACAGCCACCAAAACCACACTCCCACTCCCTGTCAGCTGCTCAATCTCCCCCTCAGAATCAGACTCCAACAAGGGCATGACAGGCCCTTTGAGTGTTTAAGGTTGCAGACCCCCTGCCTTATGCATGTGTGCAATACAAATCAGCTTTTTTCATCAGCTGCACAACTCTATGAAATGAGTTGGGCTGAGAGTGTGTGACTGGCCCAAAATCCCCATTTCATCCCTAAAAAGTCTCCTGGCTTCTAGCTTGGTGCATTAACCACTGGACCAAACTGCCTCTGTATTGCAATTCTTAAGTTGCTGGACTCACAGGTCGATGCTCTCGTGCAGGAATAGCTCCATTCAGCTTTTTAAAACTGCTCGGAAACGCCTTTCTTATATAATTCCCAGGATACTGTGCTAAGGCATATGATTATAATTTTTATCCAAGCTTGTCTTTGGACTTAGAACAGCAGGCTGGTATAATTAAAGCAAACGCTATAGAAAATGATTTTTCTGTTTGCAGGCTAAAATAGTAAAATATAATTAGGAGAGGTAGCCCAATTTAACATTGGTGGGGTTTTTTTTGCCCAAATCACTCAAGGCATCTTCTAACAGATGTTCTTTGTGTATTTGGGGGATCTTGGCAAGTCCTGTGTACACTTATCTCTTGCTGACCTCTTTCCTGTCTGAGAGTAGACAATGAAAGTACAGTTCATTCTTGTCGTATTTGGACAGAAAGTCCTTGTTTCCTACAGATTAGGAGAGGAGCTTCTAAAATTGGCCAGAAGCTTTGGAACAGTGAATTATTTGCTGAAATAATTCGTACGGTGAGAGAAGAGTTAAAGAATGTTGAAGAATTTATGAGGAAATTATTTTTCCCCTATGGCAACACAAAAGAATTTGTTGTTTTCATCTTCCTTTTTTAAAAAAAAATAATCCCAGAATTTATTTATTTTTTTCATTTCCAGTATGGGATTTTTTGCAAGTTTCTCGTCTGGGTGTAACTCAGCCTGAATCTGCCTTTTTTTAAAAAAAACCAGGTTCTATCCCAAGGAGATAATTCCAAATGTCTCACTGGTGAGTTATGGTTACAGATAATCCCAGACTTAAGATCGAAATTGAGACCGGAATTAGGATCATAAATTGTGCCAGTCGTTAAGTGAGTCACCAAAAGACCACACCCAATCTTATGACTTTTTTTTTATGGTGCCATTAAGCGAATCACTATGGTCATTAAGTGAATGCCATCATTAAGCTAATCCATTGTCTGCAACAGGCATTTTTTGCAGAAACAGGAAATGTTAAAGCAAATGTTCCGATTTTTTAAAAAGTTGCAAATTGTGGTCACAGGACTGCGGGACAGTGCCAAATGCCAGTTGCTGGGCATCCAAATTATGATCCCATGACTGCTTGGGGAGGGGAGGGGAGGGAAGAGCCATTGTGAATATACACACACACATGTAGTCAAAGGCAGAATTTTCAATACCTATGCTTCACTATGAAACTATGTGATCAGGCTTAGTTTTTGGGGAGGAAAATAAGGGGGAAAAATTTGCCTACCAGCATCCATCGGTATTCATCTGGCTAGCATCCTGTCATTGTGTGAGAGAATTGAAGGAAAACTGAAAGAGTATTTGCTATGTGAGCAAGAAGGAGACAGCAAGGAGCCTGGGCATGGCTTAGCTCAACTGTTCTGTACTAAAGCTGCTTGCTACTCTGAAACTGAAACTGAACCTCCTCTCCTCTGCTTATGTTTTACATTTGGAACAGATTTCTTTTCATGTGGGGAGGTGGAGCAGAACTCCTTAGAATCAGAGTGTGTTAATAATAATAATATAGGAAATACTAATGCTCTGATGGTCATTTTGAAAAATCCTTTCTTAGTGAGCACCTAGAATCCAAGAGGAACATAGGTGCCAAATGTCAACTTTGTAGGCTTTACAGTTCTGGAGATTTTGTGATGATCCATGAGCTTGTTTATATATTTGGGGGGTTTTTTTTCATACAATATGTGTTTAACGAACAGTGTACTGTGGATCAATTCATTTACACCTCAATCTCCTAATTTCTACCTCTGTTGTCCAACCATTGTTAAAACATCCCAACTTTGTAGATATTCTGTCTTCTTTTTCTTTTATCTCCAAGTGTTCATTTCTGCACAGTCCAATATTTTTTTAATTACATCTTCTTCTGTAGATGTTTCCTCGCTTTTCCAATGTTGCGCAAATACAATTCTGGCCGCTGTTGAAACATACAATATCAACTATATATTCTCTTTGTCATATTTCCCTGGTGTTATGCCTAACAAAAATAGTTCCAGCTTAAAATCTAGAATGCTGTCTTAACATTTTTTCCTAACCACATATGCATTTTCGCCCAAAAACGTTTTTCCATTGTGAATTTTGATTCTGGGTTGTAAGTGACCTTGGGAAGGTCCATCGGTTGAGGATTACCTGTATTTTGTTCCTTTGCTGTCTCATCCGAGCCTGCAGGCTTGTGAATGTAGACACAAGTTAATTATTAAAGTGGTGTTTAAATTGTCAGGGATCACAGTCTTCTGGAGGAATTTATTTGTCTTTACCAGCTGCACAACGACTAAGGTGCCCTTGGTAGGAAACCTGGCTAAAATAATTCCATTGTCCTTTCAAGGACTTCTCAATGCCCTTTGAAGCCAGATGCCCCTGGGTAGCTTATGGAGCTTATTCCTAGCTAGATGACTTGGTTTGTACTCCCACTTGCTGTCGTTGCTTTTTGACCAAACTTCACTTTTTTCCCACGTGTGGGAATTCTGCTACCTTAACAGATAACAGATAATCAGAGCTGGAAGGGATCTTGTAGGTCGTCTAGTCCAGTGGTCTCCAACCTTGGCAACTTTAAGACTTGTGGACTTCAACTCCCAGAATTCTCCAGCCAACAAAGCTGGCTGAGGAATTCTGGGAATTGAAGTCCACAAGTCTTAAAGTTGCCAAGGTTGGAGACCACTGATCTAGTCCAACCCCCCGCCCAAGCAGGAGACCCTACACCATTTCTGACAAATGGCAGTCCAGTCTCTTCTTGAAAGTCTCAAGTGATGAAGCTCCCACAACTTCTGAAGGTTGATTGTTCTCACTGTCAGAAAGTTTCACCTTATTTCCAAGTTGAATCTCTCCTTGATCAGTTTCCATCCATTATTCTTTTTCTGGCTTTCAGGTGCTTTGGAAAACAGCTTGCCCCCTCCTTTCTGTGGCAGCCCCTCAAATATTGGAAGACTGCTCTCATGCCTCCCCTGGTCCTTCTCTTTTCTAGACTAGTCAAGCCCAGTTCCTGCAACCGTTCATTGTATCTTTTAGCCTCCAGTTCCCTAATCATCCTGGTTGCTCTTCTCTGCACTCTTTCTAGGTCTCAATGTCTTTTTTTATAATGTGGTGACCAAAACTGGATGCAGTACTCTAGGTGTGGCCTTATTAAGGCTTTATAGAGTGGTATTAGTACCTCCCTTGATCTTGATTGTATCCCTCTGTTAATGCAGTTTAGCTTTTTTGGCTGCTGCTGCTGCACACTGCTGGCTCATATTTAATTGGTTGTCCACTAAGACTCCAAAATCCCTCTCATAGTTACTGCTATTAAGACTGGTTTCACCCAGTCTATATGTGTCCTTTTGGTTTAAAATAATAATAATAATGCTGGGTTGGCTAAAGAGCAAAATTGGGACTAAAGAGCAACATTGGGTGTCCTCATTCTATACAACGGATGTTCGTACGGAAAGGAGTCGGCGGGCAGTGAGTTGGGGTTCAAAGCTAAATCTTTCAGATGTCCTCAACTTAACAATCACAATGGAGCCTCAGATTTCCAAGGCTACGCAAGGCAGTGAGTGTTCAGTGACTTTCACCTCATTTTACGACCTTCCTTGTCGTGGTTCTTAAGCGAATGACTGCAGTTCCGTTACTAACACGGTTGTTGAGTGAATTGGGTTTCCCCATGGATTTTGCCTGTCACGTGACCCCAGGGGCACTGCAACCGTCGTAAGTTTGAGTCAGTTGCCAAGTACCTCAATTTTGATCAGGTGACCCTGGGGAGGCTGCAGTGATCTTAAGTGTGAAAAACGGTCATAAGTCACTTTAATTTCAAACGGTCACTGAATGATCTGTTGTAAGTTGATGGCTACCTGTACGTTAATCAGGCCTTCCCCTTCTATAGAAAATCTACCTGGTTGTTGCTGTTTTTTTTTTTCAGAAATACGGTGCAAATATCTAGATGTATTTATTTACTCATTTACATGGCCACCTAACTCAAAGTAATGGATTCTGCGTAATGTATGACCAACTGACAAACACAAAAACAACAGATAACTTCCAGAGCTACGAAGACCATAAAGTGGTGATTAGAAATGAAATCTGTTTTTAAGTTGGAGATCTCTACTCTTACCTTGACTTTAAGAGCCTGGGGAAAGCACCAGATCTCAACTACAAGTAGATGTGTAACTTGGAAATGGTCTCTAAATGAACGTTGTAAGTTGGGGACTAGCTAAAATACCTTTTGGGGTTGTGATGTGCTTCTTCTGAGTTTATCGAACCTCTTGCCCAAATGAGATGCGCTTTATTTTCAGAACGTGCAGAGCCCGTAGCTAAAGTTGGTCCCTGTGCAGCATAAAACCCCAGTGGCATTTTATGAAATCCTTTAGCCCATTGTGGTGTGTGGGATTCCTAATTTGAATACAGTTTGCAGAAAGGGGCAGTGATAATATTGGTCTTAATATCCTCCCCCCTCTCTCCTTTCCTTCCCTTCTTTTTATTTTCTTTCTTTCTCTCTCTTCTCTTTTTCTTCTTCCCTTCCCTTCTTTTTATTTTCTTTCTTTCCTTCCCTTTTTATTTTCTTTCTTTCCTTCCCTTTTTATTTTCTTTCTTTCTTTCTCTCTCTTCTCTTTTTCTTCTTCCCTTCCCTTCTTTTTATTTTCTTTCTTTTTCTCTTTCTCTCTCCTTCCCTTCCCTTTTTATTTTCTCTCTCTCTCTCTTTCCCTTCCCTTCTTTTTATTTTCTTTCTCTCTCTCTCTCTCCCCTTCTCTTTTTATTTTCTTTCTTTCTCTCTCTCTCTCCCTCCCCCCTCTCTCCAGGAAGAAGAATTTAAATGGCTTTTAGGAGAGGAGGTTCACTCCGTCCTTCGTCAGCTGCAAGAGATCCTGAAGGTGCTTACAAGCAAATTTGTTCTAAGGATCAGGGCCTTTTCTTGCCAGTTTTGCTGTTTTAACACGGGTGGCCTTAACGACCACAATTAAGCCCAAAAATTATTTTGCTAAGTGGGAAATTAATTAAGCACTTTTGCCACATTTTACGACTTGTCTTGCCACAGCCATGACCTCCCATTACAGCTGCCACATCATCCTGGGAAGGACACGGCTGCTTTAAAGAGCCCCAAAGAAGCTGTGTTTTTGATCTTGCCTGTGGCAGCGTGGAATTTTGAAGCTGCACTCTTCCCCCCACCCCGCTATCCTTCCTTTGCCTGCTATGTCGTGTCCATGGGGGTGGGTGGTTTGGCTGGAATTTCTAAGCAGACTACTAATGATTTATTCATCATATTGATCTGGTGGGCCTAGAACACATCGTGAATGTGTGAGTTGAGTTTAACTCACAGCAGTGAAAAGCTGTGAAGCCCCTGCGGATTGCTAATGGAAGCGAGGGCTGGAATAGATGCTTTGCACCCTTGGCTTTGTGGGGTTTATTTGCTTTCACTCTCTTTGATTCAGGGAAAAGAAATATTTGGAGCTACTAATGCCTCTGGCCCTGATCCTCTTTCTTTCCTTTCTCATACAGGAGGCTTCTCACCGGTTCAATTTGCCAGCCAGCAGTTCAGAAGGGCCTGTAAAACAGGAGAACTTTATCCTGGGGAGCTCCAAGTAAGAATTGGACTTTATGGAGTGACCAATTTTTTTTCACAGCAGGCAAGAAGAAGACATGAAGACCTAGCCTAACCAAGAAACAGCCAGCCAGGAAGGAAGGAAACTTAGGGATACTTTCCCAAACCATCCCTTCCCTGCTGCAGCCTGAATTTTTTGCAAAAATTGGGTTGAGCCACATTCTCTGGGTTGGGAGCAACCATTCTTATGAGCCGCGGTGGCGCAGTGGTTAGAGTGCGGTACTGCAGGCTACTTCTGCTGATTGCCAGCTGCCTGCAATTTGGCAGTTTGAATCTCACCAGGCTGAAGGTTGACTCTGCCTTCCCTCCTTCCGAGGTGGGTAAAAGGAGATCCCAGATTGTTGGGGGCAATTGGCTGACTCTGTAAACTGCTTAGAGGGTGCTGGAAAGCACTGTGAAGTCTTAAGTGCTACTGCCATTGCCCCTTCCTTCCTTCCTTCCTTCCTCTCTTTTATTCCCTTTCTCATTCTCCTTCCTGGTGGCGCAGTGGTTAAAATGCAGTATTGCAGGCTGACTCTGCCCACTGCCAGCAGTTCAATTCTCACCATCCTTCCATCCTTCTGAGATGGGTAAAATGAGGGCCCACATGGTTGAGGCTACCATGCTGACTCTGTAAACTGCTTAGAGAGGGCTGTAAAAGCACTGTAAAGCATTATATAAGTCTAAGTGCTCTTGCTCTTGCTATTCTCTTCCTAGCAGCTGGAGAACGGATGCGAAAGATCAGGGCTGTTGATTTAATGTCGTCTTCTCTAGAAAAGGAAATGAGTTCCCTGAGTGAGAAACCTTTCATCTCTTTCCTGTGTCTGGGGAGTGGTGAAGCAGAACGTTCAGCCTGATGATCAACCAGCTGCAACCTTTTTATTTTTTTTAAATGTATTCAAAGGCAGCATGCATTTCGTCATCAAATGCCCCACCGGGT